>LR738714.1:529881500-529892006 GCA_902687465.1 Secale cereale | reverse complement strand
TGGATTTCTTCAATACTTTGACACTAGCTAGGCAACCTCTCGACCCCTCGACCCTCGACTGCTCGGCGATCCACAACCCTAGACCCCCTCATGTCACATTTTGTCTAGTGTCAAAGGATTCAACAAAACCAATACTTCATCATTAGGCGAAAGTAACAGTCGCATGATGGTACGAAGCTCTCCAAAGTTATTTTGGAACGGAGTCCCAGATAGGATAATTCGTAACAAAAGACGGATTATCCTATCAGGAACTCCGTTCCAAAACAACTTTGCAGAACTTCGTACCAACATGCCCGGTTACTTCTGGCAAATGATGAAGTCATGGATTTCTTCAATACTTTGACACTAGGCAACCTCTCGACCCCTCGACCCTTGACTAGACTGCTCGGTGATCCACAACCCTAGACCCCATCATGTCACATTTTGTCTACTGTCAAAGGATTCAACAAAACCATGTCTTCATCATTAGGCGAAAGTAACAGTCGCATGATGGTACGAAGCTCTCCAAAGTTATTTTGGAACGGAGTCCCATATAGGATAATTCGTAACAAAAGACGGATTATCCTATCAGGAACTCCGTTCCAGAATAACTTTGTAGAACTTCGTACCAACATGCCCCGGTTACTTCTGGCAAATGATGAAGGCATGGATTTCTTCAATACTTTGACACTAGCTAGGCAACCTCTCGACCCCTCGACGATCCCTCGACCCTTGACGACCCTCGGTCCCTCGACAACCCTCGACCCCCCCCCTCATGTTGAAGTTATCGGGGAGGGGGTATATCGACAACGACATATCCGATAAAAAAAAGAAGAGGAAGAAGAAGAAAAAAAGAGGAGAAGAAGAAAGGAACCGCTAGAGGAGAAGATCGAGGAAAAAAAGAAAAAAAAAGGAGAAGAAGAAAGGAATAGAGGAGAAGAAGAGAATTTTTTTTTCTTCTTTTTTCTTCTTCTTATTTATTTCTCCTATTCTTCCTCTCCTCTTCTTCTTTCTTTCCTCTTCTTATTTTCTTCTTTCCTATCCTTCTTTTTCTAAATTTGTAACTTTTGCATATATAAAACTTTCTATATATATTTAGCATATATAAACAAAAAACTATATAGCCACATACACATATACATCACATACACATCACATACAGCAACTATACATCACAATTGTAACTTTCTATATATAAACAAAAAACTTTCTATGAAAAAAAAAATTAACATATATATTTAGCAAATTCCTAAGAAAAATAAATAAAAATATAGCCACATGCACATCACATACAACAAATATATACACATAAACATATACACATATATGCAACTATATATATACACATACAAAATATATATACATATATATATATATATATATATATTATCACATATGCAAAAAAAATTGTCCTCACATCGCGGGGTAGGCAGAGGGCGTCGGCGACGAGGAGCGCGGGGGCAGAGGGCGTCGGCGACGACGAGCGACGGGCGGCGCGGCGAGACGGCGCGGGGCGACGGCGCGACGGCGCGGGGCGACGGCGTTGGGCGACGGGGCATGTCGACGGCGACGGCGACGGCGACGGCGACGGAGCACGGCGCAGGGGCGACGGGGACGAGAGCTGTGGGGGAAATGAGATTGGAAACTGAAAATTTCACAAGTGCCAGTTATATACCCAGGTCATTAGTCCCGGTTCGTGGCACCAACTGGGACCAATGCCCCCCTTTAGTCCCGGTTGGTGCCACCAACCGGGACCAAAGGTCTCTTTTCAGCAGCCCAAAGGGCAGGAAGAAGGGACCTTTGGTCCCGGTTGGTGGCACCAACCGGGACTGAAGGGGGGCATTGGTCCCGGTTGGTGCCACGAACCGGGACCAATACCCCCCCTTTAGCCCTAGTTGGTGCCACCAACCGGGACCAAAGCCCTTGTCCTGCCCCGCGGTGCAAATCTTTAGTCCCACCTCGCTAGTTGACAAGGGCTCGGAGTGGTTTATAAGCCCCACTGCGGTGGCTGTATTGAGCTCCTCTCTATTGCAGGCTTCTGGGCCTAACTCTACGCGCTGTCCTGTGAGCTTGCTGGGCCTTATAGTCCAGCAGCATCCTGGGCTGTAGGCCTTGCAGGCTCACTGGGCAGCGCCCAATTTTTTTTATTTTTTTTCCTTGTCTGCTTTATTTATTTCTATGTTGTTTTTTGCTGTATTTAGAGTTTCTTTGTGAATATTATTGCTTTAGGTAAAACCAATTACAAACTTTCTGTTAGTGCAAGTGGTATTCAAATTTGAATAGTTTAAATTTGAAATTATTTGTTTTCTTTGTTGCTTTATTTATTTTATTTTGTTTCTACTTACAACAAAATACTTATTGTTGCTTTTTTTTATTTTTTTGCAAGTTTTTTTGTTTTGTTTTCTGCATTATTTATTTTCTTTTGTTTTTTGCTTTATTTTTTAATTCTTTCTGGTAAAACCAATTACAAACTTTCTGTTAGTGCAAGTAGTATTCAAATTTGAAATTATTTGTTTTCTTTGTTGCTTTATTTATTTTATTTTGTTTCTACTTACAACAAAATACTTATTGTTGCTATTTTTATTTTTTTGCAAGTTTTTTGTTTTGTTTTCTTCATTATTTATTTTCTTTTGTTTTTTGCTTTATTTTTTAGTTCTTTCTGGTAAAACCAATTACAAACTTTCTGTTAGTGCAAGTAGTATTGAAATTTGAATAGTACAAACGGACAATGGTATCATACTCGTCTGTTACAAAGTTGGCATGGTGTCATCATAATAGTTGCGGAAAAAAGTCTTCACTTTTTCTTCGCTTGTGTCATTTGCTTATTGCGCCGTAACCATGGATAATCTTCATCGTTTATCAGGATGCTTGGGTCAGCCTTGACTTTGAAGAGAGGAATTTCATGAAACTTTTCATAATCTTCGGATATGTCTGTCTTGCCCTCCACTCCCAGGATGTCCCTTTTTCCTGAAAGAACTATGTGGCGCTTTGGCTCATCGTATGATGTATTCGCTTCGTTATCTTTTCTTTTTCTCGGTCTGGTAGACATGTCCTTCACATAGATAACCTGTGCCACATCATTGGCTAGGACGAACGGTTCGTCAGTGTATCCAAGATTTTTCAGATCCACTGTTGTCATTCCGTACTGTGGGTCTACCTGTACCCCGCCTCCTGACAGATTGACCCATTTGCATTTAAACAAAGGGACCTTAAAATCATGTCCGTAGTCAAGTTCCCATATGTCCACTATGTAACCATAATATGTGTCCTTTCCCCTCTCGGTTGTTGCATCAAAGCGGACACCGCTGTTTTGGTTGGTGCTCTTTTGATCTTGGACAATCGTGTAAAATGTATTCCCATTTATCTCGTATCCTTTGTAAATCAATACAGTCAAAGATGGTCTCCTGGACAACAAGTACAACTCATCACAAACAGTGTTGTCACCTCTGAGACGTGTTTCCAACCAACTGCTGAAAGTCCTGATGTGTTCACATGTTATCCAGTCGTCGCACTGCTCCGGGTGTTTGGAGCGTAGACTGTTCTTGTGTTCATCGACATACGGGGTCACCAATGTAGAGTTCTGTAGAACTGTGTAGTGTGCTTGAGACCAATAATATCCGTCCCTGCATATTATTGAGTCCCTTCCAAGCGTGCCTTTTCCAGTCAGTCTCCCCTCGTACCGCGATTTAGGGAGACCTATCTTATTAAGGCCAGGAATGAAGTCAACACAAAACCCGATGACATCCTCTGTTTGATGGCCCATGGAGATGCTTCCTTCTGGCCTAGCGCGGTTAGGGACATATTTCTTTAGGACTCCCATGAACCTCTCAAAGGGGAACATATTGTGTAGGAATACGGGCCCCAGAATGACAATCTCGTCGACTAGATGAACTAGGGCGTGTGTCATGATATTGAAGAAGGATGGTGGGAACACCAGCTCGAAACTGACAAGACATTGCACCACATCACTCATTAGCCTTGGTACGATTTCTGGATCGATCACCTTCTGAGAGATTGCATTGAGGAATGCACATAGCTTCACAATGGCTAATCGGACGTTTTCCAGTAGAAGCCCCCTCAATGCAACCGGAAGCAGTTGCGTCATAATCACGTGGCAGTCATGAGACTTTAGGTTCTGGAACTTTTTCTCTGGCGTATTTATTATTCCCTTTATATTCGACGAGAAGCCATTCGGGACCTTCATACTGAGCAGGCATTCAAAGAAGATTTCTTTCTCTTCTTTCGTAAGAGCATAGCTGGTAGGACCTTCATACTGCTTCGGAGGGATGCCGTCTTTTTCGTGCAAACGTTGCAGGTCCTCCCGTGCCTCAGCTGTATCTTTTGTCTTTCCATACACGCCCAAGAAGCCTAGCAGGTTCACATGCATCACGTCGATTGAAGAGCGGACCTCTAGGTCTTTCCAGTAGGGTAGGGCCCAAAATATAGATTTCTTCTTCCACATGGGTGCGTGTCCCTCAGCGTCATTGGGAACAACTAGTGCGCCGGGGCCCTTTCCAAAGATTACGTGTAAATCATTGACCATAGCAAGTACGTGATCACCGGTACGCATGGCGGGCTTCTTCCGGTGATCTGCCTCGCCTTTGAAATGCTTGCCTTTCTTTCGACATTGATGGTTGGTCGGAAGAAATCGACGATGGCCCAGGTACACATTCTTCCTGCATTTGTCTAGGTATATACTTTCAGTGTCATCTAAACAGTGCGTGCATGCGTGGTATCCTTTGTTTGTCTGTCCTGAAAGGTTACTGAGAGCGGGCCAATCGTTGATGGTCACGAACAGCAACGCCTTTAGGTCAAATTCCTCCTGTCTGTGCTCATCCCACGCACGTACACCGTTTCCATTCCACGGCTGTAAAAGTTCTTCAACTAATGGCCTTAGGTACACATCAATGTCGTTGCCGGGTTGCTTAGGGCCTTGGATGAGAACTGGCATCATAATGAACTTCCGCTTCATGCACATCCAAGGAGGAAGGTTATACATACATAGAGTCATGGGCCAGGTGCTGTGATTGCTGCTCTGCTCCCCGAAAGGATTAATGCCATCCGCGCTTAAAGCAACCATACATTCCTTGGGTCCTTTGCAAACTCCTTCCAGTACTTTCTCTCGATTTTTCTCCACTGCGACCCGTCAGCGGGTGCTCTCAACTTCCGTCTTTCTTACGGTCCTCACTGTGCCATCAACTTGGCATGCTCTCCGTTTCTGAACAAACGTTTCAACCGTGGTATTATAGGAGCATACCACATCACCTTCGCAGGAACCCTCTTCCTGGCGGGCTCGCCGTCAACATCACCAGGGTCATCTCGTCTCATCTTATACCTCAATGCACCGCATACCGGGCATGCGTTCAGATCCTTGTATGCACCGCGGTAGAGGATGCAGTCATTAGGGCATGCATGTATCTTCTGCACCTCCAATCCTAGAGGGCATACGACCTTCTTTGCTGCGTATGTACTGTCGGGCAATTCATTATCCTTCGGAAGCTTCTTCTTCAATATTTTCAGTAGCTTCTCAAATCCTTTGTCAGCCACATCATTCTCTGCCTTCCACTGCAGCAATTCCAGTACGGTACCGAGCTTTGTGTTGCCATCTTCGCAATTGGGGTACAACCCTTTTTTGTGATCCTCTAACATGCGATCGAACTTCAGCTTCTCCTTTTGACTTTCGCATTGCGTCCTTGCATCAACAATGACCCGGCGGAGATCATCATTTGGTTCCTCTTGATCTTCAGCAGCTTCACCCGTTGCAGCATCATTGGGCACATCGTCTGGTTCCTCTTGATCTTCACCAGCTCCCCCCATTGCAGCATCACCGTATTCAGGGGGCACATAGTTGTCATCGTACTCTTCTTCTTCGCCGTCTTCCATCATAACCCGTATTTCTCTGTGCCTCGTCCAAACATTATAGTGTGGCATGAAACCCTTGTAAAGTAGGTGGGAGTGAAGGATTTTCCGGTTAGAGTAAGACATCGTATTCCCACATTTAGTGCATGGACAACACATAAAACCATTCTGCTTGTTTGCCTCAGCCGCATTTAGAAACTCATGCACGCCCTTAATGTACTCGGAGGTGTGTCTGTCACCGTACATCCATTGCCGGTTCATCTGCGTGCATTATATATAATTAAGTGTGTCAAAAACCATTACAGAACATCATAAATAGATAATTAAGTGACCAAATTAATAGAAGTTCATCATCACATTAAAACCAAAGTACATACATATATAGTTCTCATCTAACAACATATAGCTCTCCATACACATCGAAACTATGTAAAACATTTCAATGCGAAAACAAATGCGATCATAATCGCAACCAAGGTAACAATTGATCCAACGGCATAATGATACCAAGCCTCGGTATGAATGGCATATTTTCTAATCTTCAACCGCATTGCATCCATCTTGATCTTGTGATCATCGACGACATCCGCAACATGCAACTCCAATATCATCTTCTCGTCCTCAATTTTTTTTATTTTTTCCTTCAAGAATTTGTTTTCTTCTTCAACTAAGTTTAACCTCTCGAAAATAGGGTCCATCTTGATCTTGTGATCATCGAAGACTTCCGCAACATGCAACTCCAATTCCGTCTTCTCCTCCTCCATTTTTCCAATTTTTTCTTTAAGGAAATGTTTTCCTCTTCAACTAAATTTAACCTCTCCACAAGAGGGTCGGTTGGAATTTCCGGTTCAACTACCTCCTAGACATAATAAAACATCTATGCATGTCAGGTTGGTCGGCATAACTATCATAAACACTAACACAGATAGTTAAAAATTAAAGATAATATACCACATCGGAATCGTAGACAGGACGAGGGCCCACGTGGGCGGATATAAAAACCATCGCACTATATAATAACAAGAAATAATAAACGTAAGAAAATTAGACAAATATCTATCTAAAGCAATAATAACAAGCAATAATAAAAGTAAGAAAAGCATGGACATAACAAGAGGTTCACCACGGTGGTGCCGGTGACGAGATCGGCAGGGGCGATCGACAGCGGCGAAGACGGGGACGGGACGTGACGGACCGCTAAACCTAGACAAATCTCGGAGAAAATAGAGCTTCGAGAGGACAAAAGCTTAACTAGTGTGGCTCGGGCATCCCATCGAACACGTTGTGTGCATAGGAGGTGAGCAAGAGCACCACCAAGCCCTCTCCCCTCGGCCAGAAAAAACAGAGCAGTGTGCTCTGCTCTTGCGCGAGGGGGTATATATAGGCACCTCATTGGTCCCGGTTGGTGCTACGAACCGGGGCTAAAGGGGTGCCTTTGGTCCCGGTTCATGTCACCAACCGGGACAAATGGTGGTGGGCCAGGAGCAAGACCCATTGGTGCCGGTTCGTCGCACCAACCGGGACCAAAAGGTCTAGACGTACCGGGACCAATGGCCCACGTGGCCCGGCCGGCCCCCTGGGCTCACGAACCGGGTCCAATGCCCCCATTGGTCCCGGTTCTGGATTGAACCGGGGCTAATGGGCTGGACAAGCCTGGGCCAAAGCCCTGTTTTCTACTAGTGAAGTATTGCATCTAGCTTCTGTTTAGATGTGGTTTTGTGTTTTAATTAGTGTTTGTGACAAGTAGAACCGTTGGGAAGACTTGTCTGAAGTGCGATCATGGTGTAAAAACAGAAACTTTAGCGCTCATGAGATTAGCTACCATTTTTTTACTGGAAAGTGCTCTTTAGTAGATTCTTTTTGAAGATGATTAATAGACAAATTCCTCACGTTCACCTATTTATTTCAATTTTTTTGGAGTTACAGAAGTATTCGAAAGTTACAGATTGCTACACACTATTCTGTTTTTGACAGATTCTATTTTTTGTGTATTGTTTGATTATTTTGATTAATCTATGAGTAGTATCGGGGGGTATGAATCATAGAGAAGTTGGAATACAGTAGGTTTAACACCAATATAAACAAAGAATGAGTTTATTACAGTACCTTTGAGTAGTGGTTTGTTTTCTTATACTAACGGAGCTCACGAGATTTTTGGCTAAGTTTTGTGTTGTGAAGTTTTCAAGTTTTGAGTAAGGATTTGATGGACTATGGAACAAAGAGTGGCAAGAGACTAAGCTTGGGGATGCACAAGGAACCCCAAGGTAAAATTCAAGGACAACTAAAAGCCTAAGCTTGTGGATGCCCCGGGAAGGCATCCCCTCTTTCGTCTTCATCTATCGGTAACTTTACTTGAGACTATATTTTTATTCACCACATGATATGTGTTTTGCTTGGAGCGTCATGTATGATTCGAGTCTTTGCTTTTTAGTTAGCCACAATCTCCTTGCTTCACTAATATCTTTTGAGCTAGATAGTTTTGCTCTAGTGCTTCACTTATATCTTTTAGAGCACGGTGGTGGTTTTATTTTGTAGAAATTATTGATCTCTAATGCTACACTAATATATTTTTGAGAGTCCATTAGAACAGCATGGTAATGTGCTCTGGTTATAAAACTAGTCCTAATATGATAGGCATCCAAGATGGGTATAGTAAAAACTTTCATATAAAGTGCATTGAATACTATGAGAAGTTTGATACTTGATGATTGTTTTGATATATGAGGATGGTGATATTAGAGTCATGCTAGTAGAGTAGTTGTGAATTTGAGAAATACTTGTGTTGAGGTTCGCAAGTCCCGTAGCATGCAAGTATAGTAACCGTTGTGTGACAAATTTGAAGCATGAGGTATTTCATTGAGTGTCATCCTTTGTGTGGAGGTCAGGATCGGGCGATGGTTAACTCCTACCAACCCTTCGCCTAGGAGCATGCGCGTAGTACTTTTTTTGATTACATGTAGATTTTTGCAATAAGTATGTGAGTTCTTTATGACTAATGTTGAGTCCATGGATTATACGCACTCTCACCCTTCCACCATTGCTAGCCTCTCTTGTACCGCACAACTTTCGCCGGTACCATACACCCACCAAATACCTTCCTCAAAACAGCCACCATACCTACCTATCATGGCATTTCCATAGCCATTCCGAGATATATTGCCATGCAACTTTCCACCGTTCCGTTTACTATGACACGCTTCATCATTGTCATATTGCCATGCATGATCATGTAGTTGACAGCGTATTTGTGGCTAGGCCACCATGCATAATTTTTCATACATGTCACTCTTGATTCATTGCACATCCCGGTACACCGCCGGAGGCATTCATATAGTCATACTTTGTTCTAGTATCGAGTTGTAAATCAATAAAAGTGTGATGATCATCATTATTAGAGCATTGTCCCAAAGAAAAAAAAAGAAAAAAAGGCAAAAAAAAAGAAAGGCCAAAAAAAGGAAAAAAAGAAAAAAGGTACAATGCTACTATCTTTTTCCACACTTGTGCTCCAAAGTAGCACCATGATCTTCATGATAGAGAGTCTCTTGTTTAGTCACTTTCATATACTAGTGGGAAATTTTTATTATAGAACTTGGCTTTTATATTCCAATGATGGGCTTCCTCAAATGCCCTAGGTCTTCGTGAGAAAGCAAGTTGGATGCACACCCACTTAGTTTCTTTTGTTGAGCTTTCATACATTTGTAGCTCTAGTGCATCCGTTGCATGGAAATCCCTACTCACTCACATTGATATCTATTGATGGGCATCTCCATAGCCCGTTGATACGCCTAGTTGATGTGAGACCATCTTCCACTTTTGTCTTCTCCACAACCACCACTCTATTCCACCTATAGTGCTATATCCATGGCTCACGCTCATGTATTGCGTGAAAGTTGAAAAGGTTTGGAAAAACTTTAAGTACAAAACAATTGCTTGGCTGAAACCGGGGTTGTGCATGATGTGAGTATTTTGTGTGACGAAGATGGAGCATAGCCCAACTATATGATTTTGTAGGGATGACCTTTCTTTGGCCATGTTATTTTGAGAAGACATGACTGCTTTGTTAGTATGCTTGAAGTATTATTATTCTTATGTCATTATAGACTTTTGTCTCGGATCTGAACATTCATGCCACAATAAAGGAAATTACATTGAGAGTTATGTTGGTTAGCATTCCACATCAAAAATTCTCTTTTTATCATTTACCTACTCGAGGACGAGCAAGAATTAAGCTGGGGGATGCTTGATACGTCTCCAACGTATCTATAATTTTTTATTGTTCCATGCTATCATATATTCTGTTTTGGATGTTTAATGGGCTTTATTATACACTTTTATACTCCCTCCGTCCGAAAATACTTCTCGTCAAAATGAACAAAAGGGGGTGTATCTAGATGTATTTTAGTTTTAGATACATCCCTTTTTGTCCATTTTGATGACAAGTTATTTCGGACAGAGGGAGTATTATTTTTGGGATAACCTACTAATCCAAGGCCCAGTGCAAATTGTTGTTTTTTGCCTATTTCAGTGTTTCGCAGAAAAGGAATATCAAATGGAGTCCAAACAGAATGAAACCTTTGAGAGAGTTATTTTTGGAACGGTATCAATGTAGAAGATTTGGAGTACACGCCAGGAGGCAAAACATGAGGCCACGAGGGCAGGGGCGCGCTC
>LR738714.1:529856762-529881405 GCA_902687465.1 Secale cereale | reverse complement strand
GGGGGGGGTAGGCACGCCCCCACCCTCGTGGGCCCCCTCTGGCTCCCCTAACGTGCCTCTTCAGCCTACATATACTCCCATACCCTCAAAACATGGATGACATCGATGAAACCCTAATTCCACCGCCGCAACCTTTTGAACCAGTGAGATCCCATCTTGGGGCCTATTCCGGAGCTCCGCCGGAGGGGGCATCGATCACGCAGGGCTTCTACATCAACACCATAGCCTCTCCGATGAGTTGTGAGTAGTTTACCACACACCTTCGGGTCCATAGTTATTATCTAGATGGCTTCTTCTCTCTCTTTGGATCTCAATACAAAGTTCTCCTCGATTTTCAAGGAGATCTATTCGATGTAATCTTTTTGCGGTGTGTTTGTCGAGATCCGATGAATTGTGGGTTTATGATCAAGATTATCTATGAACAATATTGGACTCTTTTATGAAATATTTTATGTATGATTATAATATCCTTGCTAGTCTCTTCGAATTATTGGCTTGGTTTGGTCTACTAGATCTTTAGTTCTTGCAATGGGAGGAGTGCTTCGCTTTGGGTTCAATCTTGCGGTGTCCTTTCCCAGTGACAGCAGGGGCAGCAAGGCACATATTGTATTGTTGCCATCGAGGATAAAAACATGGGGTTTATATCATATTGCTTGGGTTTATCCCTCTACATCATGTCATCTTGCTTAAGGCGTTACTCTGTTCTTATGAACTTAATACTCTAGATGCATGCCAGTAGCAGTCGATGTGTGGAGTAATAGTAGTAGACGCAGAATCGTTTCGGTTTACTTGTCACGAACGTGATGCCTATATACAATGATCATGCCTAGATACTCTCATAACTATGCGCTTTTCTATCAATTGCTCGACAGTAATTTGTTGACCCACCGTAGAAATCTGCTATCATGAGAGAAGCCACTAGTGAAACCTATTGCCCCCGGGTCTATTCTCATCATATTTATCTTCCATCAACTATTACTTTACTTTGCATTATTTACTTTTAATCTCTATACCAAAAACACCAAAAATATTATCTTATCATATCTATCAGATCTCACTCTCCTAAGTGACCAAGAAGGGATTGACAACCCCTTTTATAGCATTGGCTGCGAGGTTCTTATTTGTTTGTGCAGGTGCGAGGGACTCACGCGTGGTATCCTACTGGATAGATACCTTGGTTCTCAAAAACGGAGGTAAATACTTACGCTACTTTGCTGCATCACCCTTTCCTCTTCGAGGGAATACAACACAAGCTCGAGAAATAGCAAGAAGAATTTCGGGCGTCGTTGTCGGGGAGATCTATGCAAAAGTCATATACCAAGTACCTATCACAAACCCTTATGCCTCGCCTTACATTATTTGCCTCTCGTTTTCCTCTCCCCCACTTCACCGTTGTCGTTTTATTTGCCCTTTTTTCCGTGTGTTTTACCATTCGCTTGCCTCTTGTTTGCTTGTGTGTTGGATTGCTTGCTTGTCACTATGGCTCAAGACAATACCAAATTGTGTGACTTTTCCAATACCAACAATAATGATTTTATTAGCACTCCGATTTCTCCTATCTTAGATGCTAAATCTTGTGAGATCAATGCTGCTCTATTGAATCTTGTCATGAAAGATCAATTTTCTGGCCTTCCTAGTGAAGATGCCGCTACCCATCTAAACAACTTTGTTGATTTGTGCGATATGCAAAAGAAGAGGGATACGGATAATGATATTGTTAAGTTGAAGCTATTTCCATTTTCACTTAGAGATCGTGCTAAAACTTGGTTCTCCTCTTTGCCTAGAAATAGTATTGATTCATGGAATAAGTGCAAAGATGCCTTTATCTCTAAGTATTTTCCTCCCGCTAAGATTATCTCTCTTAGAAACGATATTATGAATTTTAAGCAACTAGATCATGAGCATGTTGCACAAGCTTGGGAGAAAATGAAATTAATGATACGCAATTGCCCTACACATGGTTTGAACTTATGGATGATTATACAATTTTTTTATGCCGGCTTGAATTTTGCTTCTAGAAATCTTTTAGATTCGGCCGCGGGGGGCACTTTTATGGAAATCACTTTAGGAGAAGCTACCAAACTCCTAGATAATATTATGGTTAACTACTCTCAATGGCACACTGAAAGATCCACTAGTAAAAAAGTGCATGCTATTGAAGAGATTAGTGTTTTGAGTGGAAAGATGGATGAACTTCTGAAATTATTTGCTACTAAGAGTGCTTCTTCTAATCCTAATGATATGCCTTTGTCCACGTTGATTGAGAATAATAATGAATCTTTGGATGTGAATTTTGTTGGTAGGAATAATTTTGGTAACAATGCTTATAGAGGAAACTTTAATTCTAGGCCTGTTCCAAGTAATTACTCTAACAATTATGGTAATTCCTACAATAAATCTTATGAAAATTTTAGTAAGATGCCCTCTGAATTTGAGACTAGTGTTAAAGAGTTTATGAATTCGCAAAAGAATTGCAATGCTTTGCTTGAAGAAAAAATGCTTAAGGTTGACTCATTGGCTAGAAACGTGGATAGAATATCTCTTGATGTTGATTCTTTGAAACTTAGATCTATTCCACCTAAGCATGATATCAATGAGTCTCTCAAAGCCATGAGAATTTCCATTGATGAATGCAAAGAAAGAACCGCTAGGATGCGTGCTAAAAGAGATCGCTTTATGAAAGAGCGTTCTTCTAGTTTTCATGATAATAAAGATGAAGATATGAAAGTAATTGATGTGTCTCCTATTAGATCCTTGTTTTCTAGTATGAATCTTGATAAATATGGGACTGCAGATGAGTCTACTTTAGTTAAAAGGCGTCCCAATGATTCGGAGTTTTTAGACATTGATGCTAAAATTGTTAAAAGTGGGATTGAAGAGGTCAAAACTTTACATAGCAATGAACCCACTATCTTGGATTTCAAGGGATTTAATTACGATAATTGCTCTTTAATAGATTGTATTTCCCTGTTGCAATCTGTGCTAAATTCTCCGCATGCTTATAGTCAAAATAAAGCTTTTACCAAACACATAGTTGATGCTTTAATGCAATCTTATGAAGAAAAACTTGAATTAGAAGTTTCTATCGCTAGAAAACTTTATGATGAGTGGGAATCTACTATGAAAATTAAGATTAAAGATCATGAATGCTTTGCTTTGTGTGATTTTGGTGCAAGTGTTTCCACAATTCCAAAAGCTTTGTGTGATATGTTAGGTTTCCATGAACTTGATGATTGTTCTTTAAATTTGCATCTTGCGGATTCCACTATTAAGAAACCTATGGGAAGGATTAATGATGTTCTTATTGTTGCAAATAGAAATTATGTGCCCGTAGATTTCATCGTTCTTGATATAGATTGCAATCCTACATGTCCTATTATTCTTGGTAGACCTTTCCTTAGAATAATTGGTGCAATTATTGATATGAAGGAAGGAAATATTAGATTCCAATTTCCATTAAGGAAAGGCATGGAACACTTTCCTAGGAATAAAATCAAGTTTCCTTATGAATCTATTATGAAAGCCACTTATGAATTGCCTACCAAAGATGGCAATACGTAGATCTATCCTTGTATCGTGCCTAGCTAGGGGCGTTAAACAACAGCGCTTGTTTGGAGGCAACCCAATTTCATTTTCTTTGCTTTTGCTTCTATTTAGGAATAAATTTTGCATCTATCTTATGTTTAGATGTTTTTTTGTGTTTTAATTAGTGTTTGTGCAAAGTAGAACCTTTGGGAAGACTTGTGTGAAGTTTATGCGATCATGCTGTAAAAACAAAAACTTTAGCGCTCACGCGATTAGCTACCATTTTTTACAGGAAAGTGCTTTTTAGTAGATTATTTTTGCAGATGATTAATAGACAAATTCCTCACGTCCACTAATTTATTTTAAATTTTTTAGAGTTACAAAAGTATTCTAAAGTTACAGATTGCTACAGACTGTTCTGTTTTTGACAGATTCTGTTTTTTTATGTGTCTTGTTTGCTTATTTTGATGAATCTATGAGTAGTATCGGGGGGTATGAATCATAGAGAAGTTGGAGTACATTAGAATTAACACAAATATAAACAAAGAATGAGTTCATTACAATACCTTTGAGTAGTGGTTTGTTTTCTTATACTAACGGAGCTCACGAGATTTTTGGCTAAGTTTTGTGTTGTGAAGTTTTCAAGTTTTGAGTAAGGATTTTATGGACTATGGAACAAAGAGTGGCAAGAGCCTAAGGTTGGGGATGCCGAAGGCACCCCAAGGTAAAATTCAAGGACAACCAAAAGCCTAAGCTTGGGGATGCCCCGGGAAGGCATCCCCTCTTTCGTCTTCATCTATCGGTAACTTTAATTGGGACTATATTTGTATTCACCACATGATATGTGTTTTGTTTGGAGCGTCATGTATTATTTGAGTCTTTGCTTTTTAGTTTGACACAATCATCCTTGCTGGACACACCTTTTGAGAGAGATACACATGAATCGGAATTTATTAGTATACTCTACGTGCTTCACTTATATCTTTTGAGCTAGATAGTTTTGCTCTAGTGCTCCACTTATATCTTTCAGAGCATGGTGGTGGTTTTATTTTGTAGAAATTATCTTTTTGAGAGTCTATTAGAACAACATGGTAATGTGCTCTGGTTATAAAACTAGTCCTAATATGATAGGCATCCAAGATGGGTATGGTAAAAACTTTCATATAAAGTGCATTGAATACTATGCGAAGTTTGATACTTGATGATTGTTTTGAGATATGAGGATTGTGATATTAGAGTCATGCTAGTAGAGTAGTTGTGAATTTGAGAAATACTTGTGTTGAGGTTTGCAAGTCCCGTAGCATGCACGTATGGTAACCGTTGTGTGACAAATTTGAAGCATGAGGTATTTCATTGAGTGTCATGCTTTGTGTGGAGGTCGGGATCGCGCGATGGTTAACTCCTACGAACCCTTCCCCTAGGATCATGCGTGTAGTACTTTGTTTTGATTACTTGTAGATTTTTGCAGTAAGTATGTGAGTTCTTTATGACTAATGTTGAGTCCATGGATTATACGCACTCTCACCCTTCCACCATTGCTAGCCTCTCTTGTACAGCGCAACTTTCGCTGGTACCATACACCCACCATATACCTTCCTCAAAACAGCCACCATACCTACCTATCATGGCATTTCCATAACCATTCCGAGATATATTGCCATGTAACTTTCCACCATTCCGTTTACTATGACACGCTTCATCATTGTCATATTGCCATGCATGATCATGTAGTTGACATCGTATTTGTGGCTAGGCCACCATGCATAATTTTTCATACATGTCACTCTTGATTGATTGCACATCCCGGTAAACCGCTGGAGGCATTCATATAGAGTCATACTTTGCTCTAGTATCGATTTGTAATATCGAGCTGTAAATCAAGAAAAGTGTGATGATCATCATTATTAGAGCATTGTTCCAAACAAAAAAGGAAATGAAAGGCCAAAGAAAAAAAGGCCAAAAAAAAGAGAAAAAAAAGAAAAAAAAGAAAAAAAGAAAAAAGGTACAATGCTACTATCTTTTTCCACACTTGTGCTTCAAAGTAGCACCATGATCTTCATGATAGAGAGTCTCTTGTTTAGTCACTTACATATACTAGTGGGAAATTTTTATTATAGAACTTGGCATGTATATTCCAACCATGGGCTTCCTCAAATTCCCTAGGTCTTCGTGAGCAAGCAAGTTGGATGTACACCCACTTAGTTTCTTTTGTTGAGCTTTGATACATTTATAGCTCTAGTGCATCCGTTGCATGGCAATCCCTACTCACTCACATTGATATATGTTGATGGGCATCTCCATAGCCCGTTGATACGCCTAGTTGATGTGACACCATCTTCCTCTTTTGTCTTCTCCACAACCACCACTCTATTCCACCTATAGTGCTATATCCATGGCTCACCCTCATGTATTGCGTGAAAGTTGAAAAGGTTTGAAAAACCTTAAGTACAAAACAATTGCTTGGCTGAAACCGGGGTTGTGCATGATGTGAGTATTTTGTGTGACGAAGATGGAGCATAGCCAAAATATATGATTTTGTAGGGATGACCTTTCTTGGGCCATGTAATTTTGAAAAGACATGATTGCTTTGTTAGTATGCTTGAAGTATTATTATTCTTATGTCATTATAGAATTTTGTCTCGGATCTGAACATTCATGCCACAATAAAGAAAATTACGTTGAGAATTATGTTGGTTAGCATTCCACATCGAAAATTCTATTTTTATTATTTACCTACTCGAGGACGAGCAGGAATTAAGCTCGGGGATGCTTGTTACGTCTCCAACGTATCTATATTTTTTGATTGTTCCATGCTATTATATATTCTGTTTTGGATGTTTAATGTGCTTTATTATACACTTGTATACTCCCTCCGCCCGAAATACTTGTCATCAAAATGAATAAAAGGGGATGTATCTAGATGTATTTTAGTTTTAGATACATCCCTTTTTATCAATTTTGCTGACAAGTTTTTTCGGACAAAGGGAGTATTATTTTTGGTATAACCTACTAACCCAAGGCCTAGTGCAAATTGTTGTTTTTTTTGCCTATTTCAGTGTTTCGCAGAAAAGGAATATCAAACGGAGTCCAAACGGAATGAAACCTTTGAGAGAGTTATTTTTGGAACGATATCAACATAGAAGACTTGGAGTACATGCCAGGAGGCAAAAGATGAGGGCACGAGGGCAGGGGCGCGCCCCCACCCTCGTGGACCCCCTCTGGCTCCCCTAACATGCCTCTTCAGCCTATATATACTCCCATACCCTCAAAACATGGAGGACATCGACGAAATCCTAATTCCACCGCCGCAACCTTCTGTACCCGTGAGATCCCATCTTGGGGCCTGTTCCGGAGTTCCGCCGGAGGGGGCATCGATCACGGAGGGCTTCTAAATCAACACCATAGCCTCTCCGATGAGTTGTGACTAGTTTACCACAGACCTTCGGGTCCATAGTTATTACCTAGATGGATTCTTCTCTCTCTTTGGATCTCAATACAAAGTTCTACCCGATCTTCGAGGAGATCTATTCGATGTAATCTTTTTGCGGTGTGTTTGTCGAGATCCGATGAATTGTGGGTTTATGATCAAGATTATCTATGAACAATATTGGATTCTTTTCTGAAACCTTTTATGTATGATTATAATATCCTTGCAAGTCTCGTCGAATTATCGGTTTGGTTTGGCCTACTAGATCTGTAGTTCTTGCAATGGGAGAAGTGCTTGGCTTTGGGTTCAATCTTGCGATGTCCTTTCCCAGTGACAGCAGGGGCAGCAAGGCACGTATTGTATTGTTGCCATCGAGGATAAAAAGATGGGGTTTATATCATATTGCTTGAGTTTATCCCTCTACATCATGTCATCTTGCTTAAGGCATTACTCTGTTCTTATGAACTTAATACTCTAGATGCATGCTGGATAGCCGTCGATGTGTGGAGTAATAGTAGTAGATGCAGAAACGTTTTGGTCTACTTGTCATGGACGTGATGCCTATATACAATGATCATGCCTAGATATTCTCATAACTATGCGCTTTTCTATCAATTGCTTGACAGTAATTTGTTCACCCACTGTAGAAATCTTCTATCTTGAGAGAAGCCACTAGTGAAACATATGGCCCCCGGGTCTATTCTCATCATATTTCTCTTCCATCAACTATTTACTTTACTTTGCATTATTTACTTTTAATCTCTATACCAAAAATACCAAAAATATTATCTTATCATATCTATCAGATCTCGCTCTCATAAGTTACCGAGAAGGGATTGACAATCCCTTTTATTGCGTTGGTTGTGAGGTTCTTATTTGTTTGTGCTGGTGCGAGGGCTCGCGTGTGGTCTCCTACTGGATTGATACCTTGGTTCTCAAAAACTAAGGAAAATACTTACGCTACTTTGCTGCATCACCATTTCCTCTTCGAGAGAATACAACGGAAGCTCGAGAAGTAGCATCCACCCTCGGGGCTGAGGGTTTCTACCAATAGCTACGTGTTTAATCTCTCTCTCGTGTTCTTGATTTGGCACAATCTTGATGTACCGCAAGCTTTGTTAATATAGTTGGATCATATGGTGTTTCTCCCTCTCTATTTTGTTGTGATGGATTGAGTTTTCCCTTTACAATTTCGTTGTTATCGGAATGAATACTTTTATGGATTTTAGAGCACTTGATGTATGTCTTGGCACTCAACTACCGGATTCCCAAAGTGACATTGGGATAATCTATTCATAGGGGTTGATGCACATTTTCGTCCTTGTTTCTTCGGTAGAAATCTTGGGGCACTCTTTGATGTTCTTTGTGTTGGATTGAGTATTATGAACCTGATTTTTTTTATGCATATCGTATAATCAACTCACGGATACTCATGGCGATATTGGAGTATCTAGGTGATATTAGAGTTGGTTGATGTGTATCATATGGTGTTATTTTAGTACGAACTCTTGGATATATCGATCAGAAAGAATAACTTCGAGGTTGTTTCGTACCCTACAATAATTTCTTCTTATGTTCTCCGCTAGATAAGAACTTCGGAGTAATTTATTATCGCATGTTGAGGGATGGTTATATGATCCAATTATATTAGCATTGTTGAGAGATTGCACTAGTGAAAGTATAAACCCTAGGGCTTGTTTTCAAGCATTGCAATACCATTTGTGCCCACTTTCGTTACTTTCTACCTTGCTATTTTTTTACTGTTCCTATTACAAAAATCAATATCTACTATCCATACTACACTTGTATCACCATCTCTTAGCTAAACTAGTGCACCTATGCAATTTACCATTGTATTTGGTGTGTTGGGGACACATGAGACTCTTTATTATTTAATTGCAGGTTTGCTTGAGAGAGACCATCTTCATCCTATGCCTCCCACGGATAGATAAACCTTAGGTCATCCACTTGAGGGAAAATTCCTACTGTCCTACAAAACTCTACGCTTGGAGGCCCAACACGAGTCTACAAGACTAAAGTTGCGTAGTAGACATCATGATGTAATTTAGTAACATGAAGATTTCTACAACCATATTTTCCTCTCTCATAATAATTGCATGTAGGACCATAATAGAATTGAACAATATAGCTATCCTATAACATATTTTCTATAAGATCCACATGCATGCAAACTTGACACTCTTCCAAAATAGTGGGACTATCATCGAATAAAGTCATGACCTCTCCAAGCCCACTTTTATCTGAAATCTCATAAGATTGATCATTCTCCAAAGTAGTGGGAACATTATTACTTAAAGTTGGAACTCTTCCCAACCCACTTTCAATATTATTGCAAACATATTCACCACGAGGCTTAAATAAATTAGGAAGATCATAAGAAGAATCTCCCCAATCATGATCATTGCAATAAGTAGAGGACATATCAAAATTAGCATCACGAAGCTCGTGGTTTGCATATTATTAGCATAATTGAAATTAATAGAATTTATTATAACACCATTGCCATCATGATTTTCATTCAAGGAGCTATCGTGAATCACTTCAAAAATTTCTTCTTTCAGTACTTCATCACAGTTTTCAGATTCATGAATCTCAAGTGAAACTTCACAAAGATAATCTAGCAAACTCAATTCACTAGTGATTGGTTCATCATAATAGGATCGTTTAATAAGATTAGAAAGTGGATGTGGATCCATAAACCTTTTCCTTTTGATTTCCAATAAACACACAATTGTGCCAAACAAAAAAGCAAAGCAACCAAGTAAGACATAAGGGCAAACGAAAAAGGCAAGCGGGAAGAAGGCAAATAAAAAGGCAAATGTTATTGTATTTTTTGTAAAAACGTTTTAGAAGTGGGGGAGATGAAAATGAGAGGCAAATCGCAAATAATGTAAATTGCAAGGAGATGATAGTTTGTGCATAGGAACCTGATAGATCTTGACTTGATCCTCCCCGACAACGGTGCCAGAAGTTCTTCCTACTACTTGTGATCTGCGTCAGTAAATTCCCTGAAGAGGAGGCTATCGTGGTACTAAGTCTGACAGTAAGGATAGGGGGTACGTAGGAGGAGGCAAGGTCCTAGCTACAGCAAGGTTGTACACAAGAGTTTTACGAGTTCAGGCCCTTCTCGGAAGAAGTAACAGCCCTACGTCTCGGTGCCTGGAGGCTGTCGAGTGGAATATAGATGTGTGTGTGAGGTACAGGGGGTGTGAACCCTTGTACCGAAGGAGGGGGTGGCTTATATAGAGTGCTCCAGGACCCCATCCGCCCACATTACAGAGGGTTCAATGTACATAAAAGCAGGACATTACTGATAACGCCTGTAGTAAAGGACAGTAAAGGCCATCATTACTACAGAGTGAATGCCAGACCGTTGCTAGCCTTACGAGACCTTAGACCTTCTGGGGGTCGAGTGGTTTCTTGCACGGTCGAGTGACTTCGTTCTGTCGAATGGAATTGGGATATCTGAGTGAGGTATGTTGTCGAGTGAATTGGTCTCTTTGGCCATAGCAGTCGGTACCTTCTATCATCCTTGGAATGTCTTTGATCTTTAGGGCAGTGACCTTGGGTAGGGTATCTAGGTCAGGCATGTGACCCTACCCTAGTTCCGTGGTATCATCAGTAGCCCCCAAATGGTTTGAGGTCCGAGTGAAAAAAGAGGGTTGAAGTTGATTCCGATCCAAGTCTGATGCTTCAGAGGCATCTTCCTCGAACCGGGGGATCGGGCTGGCCCTTGAACCTTAATTCAGTCGCCTTGATCGATTCAGAAACCGTTGAGTGAACTTCTGTGAATAGTTTCGAGTGCCGGTGGGGTGCGCTGTTTTTGCTGCAATTGGCTGCTCTACGGTTCCCAGATTTTGCAGGATTCGAATTTCGGGGAAGCGCGCGGGGCGGAATGAGCCGCGGTAAGCGGACTGGATATACACGGGCGCCTCGATTCCTGTGCCGCCTTTTTCTCCACGTATCGGGCGTGCGTCTATTGTGGGATTTGACAGGATTGCTTGGTCCCACAAGTCAGTCACTCGGCCACCGGGTTATAAGAAAGCGCCACGGCCGATGCGTAGGCACTGTGCGCCCAAACTTCTTCTTCTTCCTCTGCTCCTCCGCTGCACCACCGCTCCTCGCCTACCATTACCCCGCCCGCACATGGCTCGCCCTCATGGGTAAGGACAGGACAGCGGCTCTCGAGCGAGCGAAGAAGGCACCGACAACGGGGAAGGGCAAGAAGACCAATCGGGTTCCACATCGAGGACCATGCTGCCGCCCGGCTGGACCCAGGGGGATTGGATCAGGTCCTCGATGCAGGTGGAGGATATGGAGGAGCTGGCAGAGGGGGGCCTGATCGCCCATGATTCCTGGAGGCTGCCGGGGGACGAGCTCGAGCCGCAGCCGCAGGATAGCGAATGTGTCCTCCTCGCGACTCATGTCGACCGAGGTTTCTCTTTGCCCCCGCATCCTTTCTTTCGAGGCTTTTGAACTTCTATGGCGCTCAGTTGCACCACTTTTGCCCCAACACCATTACGTACCTCGCCACTTTCATCTCTCTGTGTGAGAACTTCCAGGGGTGTCGACCGCACTGGGGTTTGTTCAAACACATTTTCACTTGTCGTTCCCAATCCATCAAGAAGGCAAATCCGAGTGATGAGAAGACGCACGTGATCCAGATGTGCGGCGGCTTAGGCATTCAGACTAGGGGTAGGAGTAGCTTTCCTTCCATGGTCCATCCCGAGTCGGTCAGAGGATGGCAGTCGACCTGGTTCTACTACAAGGACATCCCGACTCCTGGTCAGTCGACCGGACTTCCTCCTTTTACCCTGGATCGAGTCAGTCAGCCTCCTCCATTGCTTGTGAGTCGGGCTGAGAAAGTAGAAGTAGACATGTTGGTCGAGTGAGTGGTTCAGCTGGTCCACGACGGAGTAACTAGGATGGACCTGCTGGAGGTGTTCCTCAGTCGACCGATTCAGCCTCTCCAAGCCTGTGATCATCCAATGTGGATGTACTTGGGTACCAACGACACCGCTCGAGTCCACCCGGAGGAGGTCGCCGAGAAGACGATGGAGCAGTGGTTGAAGAGCATCACTGCAAACAAGGATAACTCTCGGAGGACTAGGAGAGTCCGCTCGTTTGACGCAGATCACGAGCCAGACAAGGTTTGGCTTCAACTTATGAGTGAATTTTCCGATTCGCTTTTTGCGGCTACCTGTGAATCTGATTGAAGTTTGATCAACCCTTTGTCTTGCAGATTTATACTGAGATGTATTCGTTGCCTAACGGAGAGCAAGTCCAAGAGGGGGTGGAGGGCGTTGGCAAGGTCACCGAGTGGAAGTCTGACGAGGAGACCGACGAGGAGAGCGAGGACTCGAGCAGCGGTGAAGAGGTGGAGTCGCCGCCCCGTGTCGAGAGGTGCTCCAAGGTGACCCATGATCCGGGCAACGTGCGTGCCAAGATGGCTCCCTCTAGTTCTCAGGTACCAAAATGCACTCGGACGTCTTCCCCTGATCCGACTGAGAAGGCTCCGAAGCAGCCCAAGGTTGCTGCTTCTAAGCCTCGGAAGGCCATGCCCAAGATCAAGGTGGATGTTCGGATTGCTTCCACGTGAGTGTCATTCTTCCCCGTTCTTCTCTTGTTCAAGAAATCTGATGCATCTTGCTGAGTCACTTATCCATTTTACCGAGTGTGTTCTGAAATCTTCAGTGTTGCCGCTTTTGAGACCTCCATGGAGATTGACAAGGGCCGCGACGACGAGGAGACTGCAGACATGGCCACATCCAGTGCGGGTATAGTTCTTCGATAATGTCTTTACCTTTGTTCACCACTCTGTCAGTCGACTGAGCTTTATTTTTGGTCGAATGTTTTACAGCGCTACCCAATGTTATTGAGTTGCCTGATGACGATGATGAGCATGTAGAAGTCTCCTGGTGGAACACAGGAAGGAGAGGTCAGAGGATGCCTGCTGGTTCAGACGCTCGGCAACAAGGAGACACGGCTCGGGCTGCGGTTTCCTTTGTCGTTCCCATGTTGACTGTTCCTCCTTCTGCGTCACTGTCCAAGCTGTAGATCCTCTGGCTGCTCCGATTGCCCCGTCGTCTACACTCTTTGCTACTCATCATGTCCTGGAGGACCCCGTGAAAGCGGCTAAGGAATCCATTCGTCAAGCAGGCCTGATGATGGAGCAGACAAAGGCAGCATATGAGGCCAGCATGGCTTCTTATAATGCCAGTTCGGCCCTTCGGACCAACGTCCGGGTGAGTCTTTTTCGACAGACTGTTATTCTGTCAGGATCTTCGATCTGAAAACCGCTGCTTTGTTCGTAAGATGATATTCCACCCACTAGGTGTTCTAGATCTTGCAAAATAGGTCTTGTGATCCAATCGGCCCGGTTTTGGTGATTGGGCCAGTGGGGGCACACTGAGTGCACCCACTGGGTGTAGTCCCCGAGGCCATGGTCGACTGTGGGCAGTCGCATATATTCTTAGAACTGTTGATGTTGTCTGCTTTTGAACTCCTTCCACTCGTACAGAAACGATCCAGTTGAATGGGAACCAGTGGGGGCACGCCAAGTGCACCCACTGGGTGTAGTCCCCGAGACCGTGGTCGACTGCTGGCAGTCGGCTAAGGTCTGAGAACAATCTACAACTCTCTCTCTCTCTCTCTTTTACATCTTCCGCTCGTACAGGACAGATCTAGTCGAGTGGGAACCAGTGGGGGCATGCCAAGTGCACCCACTGGGTGTAGTCCCTGAGGCTACTGTTGAGTGTTTGACTCGGTAGTAGTCTTAGAACTCTTTTACCGTAACACTTTGCTCTCTCCATGCGTCCACCATGCTCTTACTACTATTGCTACCGTTTAGCGATAAAGTAAAGCATTACAAAGCGCTTAATGATTGACACGCAGGTCATACAAAAATTAAAGACAACCCTATGGCTCCTGCCGGTTGCCGTATGCATCGACATGCAAGTCGATATTAACTATTACAACATGATCATCTCATACATCAAATATATCTCATCATGTCATTGGCCATATCATATCACATACATACCCTGCAAAAACAAGTTAGACGTCCTCTAATTTGTTGTTGCATGTTTTACGTGGCTGCTATGGGTATCTAGCAAGAACGCTTCTTACCTACGCAAAGCCACAACGGTGATATTCAAGTTGCTATTTAACCTTCTACAAGGACCGCCTTGTTCTATTCCAATTCAACTAAGATAGGAGAGACAGACACCCGCCAGCCATCTTATGCAACAAAAGTCACATGTCTGTCGATGGAACCGGTCTCATGTACGTGGACATGTAAAGTTGGTCCGGGCCGCTTCATCCCATAATACCGCTGAATCAAGAAAGACTAAGGAGGGCAGCAATTTAAACATCAACGCCCACAAACCCTTTTGTGTTCTACTCGAGAAAGCATCTACGCAAGAACCTAGCTCATGATGCCACTGTTGGGGAACGTTGCATGGGAAACAAAAATTTTCCTACGCTCACCAAGATCAATCTAGGAGATGCATCTACGAGAGGAGAGTTGGATCCACATACCCTTGTAGATCGCTAAGCGGAAGCATTCAAGAACGCGGTTGATGGAGTCGTACTCGCCGCGATTCAGATCGCCGAAGATCCTAGCACCGAACGGACGGTGCCTCCGCGTTCTTCACACGTGCAGCCCGGTGACGTCTCCCACGCCTTGATCCAGCAAGGAGAGAGGGAGAGGTTGGGGAAGACTCCATCCAACAGCAGCACGACGGCGTGGTGGTGGTGGAGGAGCGCGGGACTCCAGCAGGGCTTCGCCAAGCGCTGCAAGAGACGAGGAGGGAGAGGGGTAGGGCTGCACCAAGAGGGAGACGTTCTCGTGTGTCAAACAGCCCTAAAACCTCACATATATATAGGGGGAAGGGAGGGCTGCGCCCCCCTTTAGGGTTTCCCTCCCCTAGGGTGCGGCCAGCCCTAGATCCCATCTAGGGGGGCGGCCAAGGGGGAGAGAGGGGGAGGCGCACCACTATTGGGCCCTAGGGCCCAACTGCCTTAGGGTTTGCCCCCCTCCCCTCTTGGAGGCGCCCTGGGACTTGGTGGGGGGGCGCACCAGCCCCCTTGGGGCTGGTCCCCTCCCACACTTAGCCCACGCAGCCTTCTGGGGCTGGTGGCCCCACCTGGTGGACCCCCGGGACCCTCCCGGTGGTCCCGGTACATTACCGATATCGCCCGGAACTTTTCCGGTGACCAAAACAGGACTTCCCATATATGAATCTTTACCTCCGGACCATTCCGGAACTCCTCGTGACGTCCGGGATCTCATCCGGGACTCCGAACAACATTCGGTAACCGCGTACATACTTTCCCTATAACCCTAGCGTCATCGAACCTTAAGTGTGTAGACCCTACGGGCTCGGGAACCATGTAGACATGACCGAGACAACTCTCCGGCCAATAACCAACAGCGGGATCTGGATACCCATGTTGGCTCCCACATGTTCCACGATGATCTCATCGGATGAACCACGATGTCAAGGATTCAATCAATCCCGTATACGATTCCCTTTGTCTATCGGTATAGCACTTGCCCGAGATTCGATCGTCGGTATACCGATACCTTGCTCAATCTCGTTACCGGCAAGTC
Organism: Secale cereale; assembly: GCA_902687465.1. Taxonomy (NCBI): domain Eukaryota; kingdom Viridiplantae; phylum Streptophyta; class Magnoliopsida; order Poales; family Poaceae; genus Secale; species Secale cereale. Next base: position 529,865,818 of record LR738714.1, on the reverse strand, counting down.
TCTTTACTCATTCCGTAACACATCATCCCGTGATCAACTCCTTGATCACATATTGTGCACATTATGATGATGTCCTACCGAGTGGGCCCAGAGATACCTCTCCGTCATACGGAGTGACAAATCCCAGTCTCGATTCGTGCCAACCCAACAGACACTTTCGGAGATACCTGTTGTGCACCTTTATAGCCACCCAGTTACGTTGTGACGTTTGGTACACCCAAAGCATTCCTACGGTATCTGGGAGTTGCACAATCTCATGGTCTAAGGAAAAGATACTTGACATATAGAAAAGCTTTAGCATACGAACTACACGATCTGTGCTTGGCTTAGGATTGGGTCTTGTCCATCACATCATTCTCCTAATGATGTGATCCCGTTATCAACGACATCCAATGTCCATGGTCAGGAAACTGTAACAATCTATTGATCAACGAGCTAGTCATCTAGAGGCTTACTAGGGACATGGTGTTTGTCTATGTATCCACACATGTATCTGAGTTTCCTATCAATACAATTCTAGCATGGATAATAAACGATTATCGTGAACAATGAAATATAATAATAACCAATTTATTATTGCCTCTAGGGCATATTTCCAACAGTCTCCCACTTGCACTAGAGTCAATAATCTAGTTCACATCGCCATGTGATTAACACTCACAGGTCACATCGCCATGTGACTAACACCCAAGAGTTCACTAGAGTCAGTAATCTAGTTCACATCAATATGTGATTAACACTCAATGAGTTCTGGGTTTGATCATGTTATGCTTGTGAGAGAGGTTGTAGTCAACGGGTCTGCAACATTCAGATCCCTATGTACTTCGCAAAACTTTATGTCATATCGTAGATGCTGCTACCACGTTCCACTTGGAGCTATTCCAAACTGTTGCTCCATTATACGTATCCGGTATCTCCACTTAGAGTTATCCGGATAGGTGTTAAGCTTGCATCGACGTAACTCTTTACGTCGAACTCTTTATCACCTCCATAGTCGAGAAACATTTCCTTATTCCTCCAAGGATAATTTTGACCACTATCTAGTAATCCACTCCTGGATCACCTTTGTACCCTCTTGCCAGACATGTGGCAAGGCACACATCAGGTGCGGTACTTAGCATGGCATACTGTATAGAGCATATGACAAAACCATAGGGGACGACCTTCGTCCTTCCTCTTTCTTCTGCCGTGGTCAAGCTTTGAGTCTTACTCAACTTCACACCTTACAACTCAGGTAAGAACTCTTTCTTTGACTGATCTATTTTGAACTCCTTCAAAAATATGACAAGGTGTGTGCTCTTTGAAAGTCTAATCAGGCGTCTTGATCTATCTGTATAGATCTTGATGCCCAATATGTAAGCAGCTTTATCCAGGTCTTCCTTTGAAAAACTCATTTCAAACAACCCTTTATGCTTTCCAGAAATTCTACATCATTTCGGATCAACAATATGTCATTCACATATACTTATCAGAAATGTTGTAGTGCTCCCACTCACTTTATTGCAAATACAAGTTTCCAACAAACTTTGTATACCCAAAAGCTTTGATCACTCCATCAAAGTGTATATTCCGACTCCGAGATGCTTGCTCTAGTCCATGGAAGGATCGCTGGAGCCAGCATATCTTTTAGCATCCTTAGGATCGACAAAACCTTTCTGATTGTATCACATACAACCTTTCCTTACGAAAACTGGTAAGGAAACTTGTTTTGTCATCCATCTGCCAGATTTCATAAATGCAGCTAATGCTAACATGATTCCGACGGTCTTAAGCATCGCTACGGGTGAGAAAATCTCATCGTAGTCAACTCCTTGAACTTGTGGAAAACTCTTCGCCACAAGTCGAGCTTCATAGCCGGTGACATTACCGTCCACGTCCGTCTTAGTCTTAAAGATCCATTTGTCTCAATGGCTTGCCGATCATATGGCAAGTCCACCAAAGTCCATACTTTGTTTTGATACATGGATCCTATCTCGGATTTATCGGCTTCTAACCATTTGTCGGAATATGGGCCCACCATCGCTTCTCCATAGTTCGTAGGTTCATCGTTGTCCAACAACATGACCTCTAAGACAGGATCACCGTACCACTCAGGAGTAGTACATATCCTTGTCGACCCACGAGGTTCGATAGCAACTTGATCTGGAGCTTCATGATCACTATCATTAGTATCCTCTTCAATGTCGTAGGTTCCACAGAAACATCTTTCTGTGTTGCACTACTCTCCGGTTGAAGTGAGGGTTCGAAAACCTCATCAAGTTCTATCTTCCTCCCACTCAATTCTTTCGAGAGAAACTCCTTCTCGAGAAAGGACCCATTCTTAGCGACAAACATTTTGTCCTTGGATCTGAGATAGAAGGTATACCCACCCGTTACCAGTGGGTATTCCATGAAGATGTATTTGTCCGCTTTGGGTTCGAGCTTTTCCTGGCTGAAGCCATAAGCATCGCAGCCCCAAACATTTAAGAAAACGACAACTTTGGTTTCTTGCCAAACCATACGACGTCGTCTCAACGGACTTAGATGGTGCCCTATATAAAGTGAATGCAGCTGTCTCTAATGCATAACCTCAAAATAATAGCGGTAGATCGGTAAGACACACCATAGATCGCACCATATCTCATAAGGTTCGATTACGATGTCCGGACACACCATCACGCTGTGGTGTTCCAGGGGACTTCAACTGCGAAACAATTCCACAATGTCTTAAGTGATTGCCAAACTCATAATTCAGATAATATCCCCTTGATCAGATCGTAGGAACATGATCTTCTTGTTATGATGATTCTTAATCTTCACTCTGAAATTTTTGAACCTTTCAAACGTTTCAGACTTTTGCTTCATTAAGTAAATATACCATATCTACTCAAATCGTCAGTGAAGATGAGAAAATAACGATATCCACCACACGCCTTAATTCTCATTGGATCACATACATCAGTATGTATGATCAATAAGTCACTTACCCGTTTCATTGTACCTGAAAACGAGATCTCAGTCATCCTGCCCAAGAGGCATGGCTCGCATGTGTCAAGCGATTCAAAATCAAGTGACTCCAAACGTCCATCAGCATGGAGTTTCTTCATGCATTTTATGCCAAAATGACCTAAGCGGCAGTGCCACAAGAAAGTGGTACTATCATTATTAACTCTACATCTTTTGGCATTAATATTATCATTATGTGTATTACCATGATCGAGATTCAACGAACCATTGGGTGCATGACCATAAAGGTATTATTCATGTAAACAGAATAACCATTATTCTCTAACTCAAATGAATAACCGTATTGCGATGAACATGATCTAATCATTTTCATGCTCAACGTAGACACCTGATAACATTTATCTAGGTTCAACACTAATCTCGAAAATAGAGGAAGTGTGCGATGGTGATCTCATCAACCTTGGAAACACTTCCAACACACATCGTCACCTCGCCCTTAGCTAGTCTCCGTTCAGTCCATAGCTTTTGCTTCAAGTCACTAATAACAGCAACTGAACCGGTATCCAATACCCAGGTGCTACAAGGAGTACTACTAAGGTACACATCAATAACACGTATATCAAATATACTTTGTTGAAGTTGCCAGCTATCATATCTACCATGTATTTGGGGTGGTTCCGCTACCATGTGACCGTTACCCTTACAATCGAAGCACTTAGTCTCGAGGTTTGGGTGCAACCTTAGGTTCCCTCATTAGAGCGACAACTGGTTTGCCATTCATGAAGTTTCCCTTCTAGCCCTTGCCCCTTTTGAAACCAGTGGTCTTGCTAAACCATCAACACTTGATGCTCCTTCTTGATTTCTACTTTTGCGGTACTAAGAACCGCTAACAGCACCGGGATCATCTCCATCCTTTGCATGTCATAGTTCATCACGAAGTTCTAGTAGCTTGGTGATAGTGTCTAGAGAATTCTGTCAACCACTATCTCACCTGGAAGATTAACTCCCACTTGGTTCAAGTGATTTCAGCACCCAGACATTCTGAGCACATGCTCACTAGTTGAGCCATTCTCCTCCATCCTTTTGGCAAAAGAACTTGTCAGAGGTCTCATACCTCTCAGCACGGGCATGAGCCTGAAATCCAAATTTCAGCTCTTAGAATATCTCATATGTTCCATGGCATTCAAAACGTCATTGGAATCCCGATTCTAAGCCGTAAAGTATGGTGCACTAAACTATCAAGTAGTTATCAGGACGTGTCTGTCAGGTGTTCACAACATCCACAGACAACGTTGTAGGGGTTTGCACATCGAGCGGTGCATCAAAGACGTAAGCTTTCTGTGCAGCTGTGAGGACACTCCTCGGACTACGGACCCAGTCCGCATCCTTGCTTACAATATCTTTCAACTTAGTCTTTCTCTAGGATCGTATTTAAACAGGGAGCTACAACGCAAGCTATTGATCTACAACATAATTTGCAAAGGCAACTTAGACTATTGTTCATGATAAGTGAGTTTAACTAATCAAATTACTTATAACTCCCACTCAAATTGACATCCCTCAGGTCATCCGAGCGTGACATGATCCAAATCTACCAACCCAAGTCCGATCATCACGTGAGATGAGGTGGTGTCAATGGTGAACATCTTCATGTTGATCATATCTACTATATGACTCATGCTCGACCTTTCGGTCTTCCGTGTTCCGAGGCCATGTCTGTACATGCTAGGCTCGTCAAGTCTAACCCGAGTGTTCTGCATGTGCAAAACTGGCTTGCACCCGTTGTATGCGAACGTAGAGTCTATCACACCCGATCATCACGTGGTGCTTCGAAACGACGAACCTTCGCAACGGCGCACACTCGGGGGGAACACAATTTTATCTTGAAATTTTAGTGAGGGATCATCTTATAATGCTACCGTCGTCCTAAGCAAAATAAGATGCATGAAAGGATTAACATCACATGCAAATCATAAGTGACATGATATGGCCATCAACTCGTGCTTTTGATCTCCATCTCCAAAGCACCGACATGATCTCCATCGTCACCAGCGCCACACCATGATCTCCATCATCATGATCTCCATCATCGTGTCGCCATCGGGGTTGTCGTGCGCCCACCATGCTCTTACTACTATTGCTACCGTTTAGCGATAAAGTAAAGCATTACAAAGCGCTTAATGATTGACACGCAGGTCATACAAAAATTAAAGACAACCCTATGGCTCCTGCCGGTTGCCGTATGCATCGACATGCAAGTCGATATTAACTATTACAACATGATCATCTCATACATCAAATATATCTCATCATGTCATTGGCCATATCATATCACATACATACCCTGCAAAAACAAGTTAGACGTCCTCTAATTTGTTGTTGCATGTTTTACGTGGCTGCTATGGGTATCTAGCAAGAACGCTTCTTACCTACGCAAAGCCACAACGGTGATATTCAAGTTGCTATTTAACCTTCTACAAGGACCGCCTTGTTCTATTCCAATTCAACTAAGATAGGAGAGACAGACACCCGCCAGCCATCTTATGCAACAAAAGTCACATGTCTGTCGATGGAACCGGTCTCATGTACGTGGACATGTAAAGTTGGTCCGGGCCGCTTCATCCCATAATACCGCTGAATCAAGAAAGACTAAGGAGGGCAGCAATTTAAACATCAACGCCCACAAACCCTTTTGTGTTCTACTCGAGAAAGCATCTACGCAAGAACCTAGCTCATGATGCCACTGTTGGGGAACGTTGCATGGGAAACAAAAATTTTCCTACGCTCACCAAGATCAATCTAGGAGATGCATCTACGAGAGGAGAGTTGGATCCACATACCCTTGTAGATCGCTAAGCGGAAGCATTCAAGAACGCGGTTGATGGAGTCGTACTCGCCGCGATTCAGATCGCCGAAGATCCTAGCACCGAACGGACGGTGCCTCCGCGTTCTTCACACGTGCAGCCCGGTGACGTCTCCCACGCCTTGATCCAGCAAGGAGAGAGGGAGAGGTTGGGGAAGACTCCATCCAACAGCAGCACGACGGCGTGGTGGTGGTGGAGGAGCGCGGGACTCCAGCAGGGCTTCGCCAAGCGCTGCAAGAGACGAGGAGGGAGAGGGGTAGGGCTGCACCAAGAGGGAGACGTTCTCGTGTGTCAAACAGCCCTAAAACCTCACATATATATAGGGGGAAGGGAGGGCTGCGCCCCCCTTTAGGGTTTCCCTCCCCTAGGGTGCGGCCAGCCCTAGATCCCATCTAGGGGGGCGGCCAAGGGGGAGAGAGGGGGAGGCGCACCACTATTGGGCCCTAGGGCCCAACTGCCTTAGGGTTTGCCCCCCTCCCCTCTTGGAGGCGCCCTGGGACTTGGTGGGGGGGCGCACCAGCCCCCTTGGGGCTGGTCCCCTCCCACACTTAGCCCACGCAGCCTTCTGGGGCTGGTGGCCCCACCTGGTGGACCCCCGGGACCCTCCCGGTGGTCCCGGTACATTACCGATATCGCCCGAAACTTTTCCGGTGACCAAAACAGGACTTCCCATATATGAATCTTTACCTCCGGACCATTCCGGAACTCCTCGTGACGTCCGGGGTCTCATCCGGGACTCCGAACAACATTCGGTAACCGCGTACATACTTTCCCTATAACCCTAGCGTCATCGAACCTTAAGTGTGTAGACCCTACGGGCTCGGGAACCATGTAGACATGACCGAGACAACTCTCCGGCCAATAACCAACAGCGGGATCTGGATACCCATGTTGGCTCCCACATGTTCCACGATGATCTCATCGGATGAACCACGATGTCAAGGATTCAATCAATCCCGTATACGATTCCCTTTGTCTATCGGTATAGCACTTGCCCGAGATTCGATCGTCGGTATACCGATACCTTGCTCAATCTCGTTACCGGCAAGTCTCTTTACTCGTTCCGTAACACATCATCCCGCGATCAACTCCTTGATCACATATTGTGCACATTATGATGATGTCCTACCGAGTGGGCCCAGAGATACCTCTCCGTCATACGGAGTGACAAATCCCAGTCTCGATTCGTGCCAACCCAACAGACACTTTCGGAGATACCTGTTGTGCACCTTTATAGCCACCCAGTTACGTTGTGACGTTTGGTACACCCAAAGCATTCCTACGGTATCTGGGAGTTGCACAATCTCATGGTCTAAGGAAAAGATACTTGACATATAGAAAAGCTTTAGCATACGAACTACACGATCTGTGCTTGGCTTAGGATTGGGTCTTGTCCATCACATCATTCTCCTAATGATGTGATCCCGTTATCAACGACATCCAATGTCCATGGTCAGGAAACCGTAACCATCTATTGATCAACGAGCTAGTCATCTAGAGGCTTACTAGGGACATGGTGTTTGTCTATGTATCCACACATGTATCTGAGTTTCCTATCAATACAATTCTAGCATGGATAATAAACGATTATCGTGAACAAGGAAATATAATAATAACCAATTTATTATTGCCTCTAGGGCATATTTCCAACAAGCTTTGGAGCAGAAGGATCTTGACTTAGCAGCGACGTGGCAGAAGGAGAAGGACAAAACCAAACTTGCTGAACAGAAGCTGCCTTCAGTTGGAAAGCTGGAAGAGGAAAAATGCCAAATTGAAGGCTGCCCTTGATGAGGCCAACAAAGAAGTGACGCGAATGAAGAGGGCCAACCTTGCTCTGGACGGCAAGATTGGGGATCTCTCACAGAAGAGGGACGGTTTGGAGACTTATCTGGGCGATCTTGCCAAAAAGATGTTCCTCATGCTCGAAGGTATCTTCCTTTGTCCGACTGAATCATGATTGTCGACTCATAGCCCACCTGTTGACTCATCATATTTTTGTCTGTGTAGAATTCTGCCAAAACTTTTAGGAAGAGACTGGACGGATCGAGACGGGTCTGGATCCCGCCAATTCTCCTGTCAAAACAATGTTGCGATGAACGTCTTGCGACTGGAGTCTCGTCTTACGTGTGCCACCGGTTATCTTGCCCAGCTGAAGGCGGTGATGTCGCGGATCGACACGACACTCTGGTGGGGAATGGTGCTCGAGAGCGACCTTGAGTCTCCGATGACTCGGCTCAGTGAGATCCCTGGTCCAGTGCAAGAATGGAAGAAGTCATCCGCACGGTGTGGCGCTGATGTGGCGCTGTCTCTGGTCTGTGTGCAATGCAAGGAGGTGAAGGAAGAAAGGTTAGCTGCTCTCAAGATTGCCAATACCAAAAAGCTTTAATTTCAGTCATTCATGGAGACTTTCCTCGAAGCCGCCACTCGCATCGCCGACGGTATCGACCTGGATGAATATGCCGCGCCTGCAAGCCCTCCTCCTCCTGAAGAGTGAACAAACTTTATGCCCCAATTCAATTTGCCTCAGAATGCCGAGTGATTTTGTAAACATTAAACTCTTTCGGGCTCGACGTCTAAGTACTTCTGCCCGAACCTTGCGGTCTTATCCGAACTTGATTTCCTTTGGAACATGTTTGCTTTGCTTCTGATGCTTTTGGATCTTTTGGTTCCGAGTGGACATTGTACTTATGGCGCAACTCGGAAGGCTAAGGTACATTGTATTTGTGGCACAACTCAGAGAGCTAAGCTACATTGTACTTGTAGCGCAGCTCGGGGAGCCAAGGTACATTGTACTTGTGGCGTAGCTCGGAGAGTCGAGGTACATTGTACTTGTGGCGCAGCTCGGAGAGCTAAGGTACATTGTACTTATGGCGCAGCTCGGAGAGCCAAGGTACATTGTACTTGTGCCGTAGCTTGGAGTGCTACCGAGTCCCAGAGTGAGAGGGTTGCTCTTCACTCGGAGCGTTTTTTGAAGCTTAGGCGAGTACAGGATCGCAGCAACGTCCCTAAGTGAGAGGGTTGCTCTTCACTCGGAGTGTTTTTCAAACTTAGGCGAGTACGGGGTCGCAGCTAAGCCCCCGAGTGAGAGGATTGCTCTTCACTCGGAGTGTTTTTGAAACTTAGGCGAGTACTGGGTCGCAGCTAAGCCCCCGGAGTGCAAGGGTTGCTATTCACTCGGAGTGTTTTTGAAACTTAGGCGATTACGGCGTCGCAACTAAGCCCCCAAGTGAGAGGGTTGCTCTTCAC
>LR738714.1:529821481-529856661 GCA_902687465.1 Secale cereale | reverse complement strand
GGTTTCTCTTCACTCGGAGTGTTTCTGAAACTTAGGTGATTACGGGGTCGCAGCTAAGCCCCCGAGTGAGAGGGTTGCTCTTCACTCTGAGTGTTTTTGAAACTTAGGCGATTACGGGGGTCATAGCTAAGCCTCCGAGTGAGAGGGTTGCTCTTCACTCGGAGTGTTTTTAAAACTTAGGCGATCACGGGGTCGCAGCTAAGCCCCCGAGTGAGAGGGTTGCTCTTCACTCGGAGTGTTTTTGAAACTTAGGCGAGTTCGGGGTCGCACCTAAGCCCCCCGAGTGAGAGGGTTGCTCTTCACTCGGAGTGTTTTTGAAGCTTAGGCGAATCGGATTCGCGACTAAACCACCCACTGGGGGGATTTGAGAATATGTGCCTTTGGAACAACAATCATTATGCAATTGCCACAAACTTGTCTTTGAAAAGCAAGCGGAAGGATTCTTATTACAACTCGTCTGGTCGAGTGCTTTAAGTGTAAAAGTGGCGGAGCAGATCCGTATTCCATGAGTGTGGCTCATCTATTTTCTTGGCTATGTTGTAGAGGTGGTATGCCCCATTGTGGAGTACTTTTGTGATGATGAAGGGGCCCTCCCAGGCCGGAGCAAGCTTGTGAGGTCGTTTCTGACGTACTCGGAGTACAAGATCTCTTTCCTGGAATGCTCGGCCTTGAACATTGCGTGCGTGGAATCGACGCATGTCCTGCTGGTATATGGTCGAGCGGATCAGAGCCATCTCGTGCTCTTCCTCCAGGAGGTTGACTGCATCTTGGCGAGCTTGTTCTGCTTCAGCTTCTGAGAAGAGTTCTACCCGGGGGGCGTTGTGCAGCAAGTCACTCGGAAGTACGGCCTCAGTGCCATACACCATGAAGAAGGGGGTCCGATCAGTCGACCGGTTCAGAGTTGTTCTCAGTCCCCACAAAATAGACGGTAGCTCAGTCACCCAAGCACCAGCGGCGTGCTTGAGGTCACGCATCAGCCGTGGTTTCAACCCTTGAAGGATCAAGCAATTTGCCCTTTCTGCCTGCCCATTCGACTACGGATGTGCAACAGATGCGTAGTCGACTCGAGTGCCCTGGGAGGTGCAGAACACTCTGAACTCGTCCGAATCAAAATTGGAGCCATTATCTGTGATGATGCCGTGAGGGACTCCATACCTGAATATTAGTTCTTTGATGAAGCTGACGGCGATGCTTGCACCGAGATTTTTGATGGGCTTGGCGTCGATCCATTTGGTAAACTTGTCGACTGGCACGAGCAAATGAGTGAAGCCACTCCTGCCTGTATTGAAGGGCCCAACCATGTCTAATCCCCAAACAGTAAACGGCCAGACCAACGGGATAGTCTTCAAGGCAGACGAATGCTTGTGGGACATGTTTGAGTAGAACTGACAGCCCTCGCATTTGTCGACTATATCTTTCGCCATCTCGTTCGCACGAGGCCAGTAAAACCCGGCTCGGTACGCCTTGGCAGGTTCCCGAGTGAATCTCATTCAGGATCATTCGACCTTCCTCCGGGGTGATGCAACGTTGAGCGACTCCCGTGACACTTTCTCTGTAGAGTTGTCCCTGTATCACAGTGAAGGCTTTGGACCGACAGACAATCTTATGTGCCTCATTCTCATCCTCTGGGAGTTCCTGCCTAAGCAAGAACGCGGTATACGGCACTGTCCAGTCGGGTGTGATCACCAAGATTTCCATGATCAAGTCGACCACAGCTGGGACTTCAATTTCGGTCGGGTTGGACGCACTTATTGGTTGTGGGGGCTCTTCCGTGAAGGGGTCTTCCTTGACTGATGGGGTGTGTAGATGCTCCAAGAACACATTTTTGGGGATAGGTTTCCGAGTGGAGCCTATCTTTGCTAAGTCGTCAGCAAGCTAGTTCTTGATTCTAGGCATGTGGTGGAGCTCCAAACCTTCGAACTTGTTTTCTAGCTTCCGTACTGCGCAGCAATAACTGGTCATTGCTGGGCTCCTGACATCCCATTCCTTCATCACTTGATTGACCACCAAGTCCGAGTCGCCGTACACCATCAGGCGACGGACGCCGAGTGAAATGGCCATACGCAACCCGTACAAAAGTGCCTCATATTTAGCTTCGTTGTTTGAAGAATCAAAGTGAATTTGCAGGACATAACTGAGCTTGTTGCCTCTGGGGGACACCAACACCACACCTGCACCAGATCCATTCAGCATCTTGGATCCATCGAAGAACATAGTCCAATGATCCGACTAGATTTGAAACGGTTGCTCCTGTTCGATCCACTCGACAACTAAATCTGCTATTGCCTGAGACTTGATGCTTTCTTTGCTTCAAACTTGATATCCAACGGAAGGAGTTCAATCACGACTGTGTTGACAACTTGTCCAGTGGCTGCGATATACAACAATAGAGGCTATTTTCTGACTGGGGCAGCAAGCACCGTCTGGGTGGAAAGGAGGGCTTTGAGTTCCTTGAACGCTGCTTCAGCTTCAGAATTCCACTTGAACTTGTTAGATTTCTTCATCAGTCGGTAAAGAGGTAATGCCTTCTCACCGAGACGAGAGATGAATCAACTCAATGTGTCCAAACATACAGTAAGCTTTTGAATGCCGTGTATATGGACACGACGTTTCATTCGGAGGATTGCGCTGACCTTTTCTGGGTTAGCATCGATTCTCCATTCGGAAAGCACTTTGACGGGTTGAGCTTGATATCATAACTTCTCTGGTTTGCGAATGTTTCAGCAAGGTCAGTCAGTAGGTCGGAACCTTTACGTGACTTGACCACGATGTCATCCACGTATGCTTCCACATTCCGACTGATTTGTTTCAGCAGACACTTTTGGATCATGCGCATGAAAGTCGTGCCGGCATTCTTCAGACCAAAAGGCATGGTAGCATAACAAAAACACCCGAATGGGGTGATGAAGGCTGTTTTTATATCATTGGCTCCAAACAGTCGGATCTGATGGTACCCGGAATATGCATCTAGGAAAGACAAACGCTCACACCCTGCAGTCGAGTCGACGATTTGATCGATGCGAGGGAGAGGGAAATGATCTTTCGGGCAGACCCGATTGATATGTTAGAAATCTATGCACATGCGGAGTGACTTGTCCTTCTTGGGGACCATAATCACATTGGCGAGCCACTCGGAGTGGTAAATCTCGCGGATGAACTCAGCTGCCAGAAGCCAAGCCACCTCTTTGCCAATTGCTTTTTTCTTCTTTGCGGCAGACCGCCGGAGATGTTCCTTGACAGGTTTCACTTTTGGGTCAACTCGCAAACGGTGCTCAGCCAGTCCCGTGGGTACACCCGGCATGTCGGATGGTTTCCATGCAAAGATGTCCCAATTCTCACGGAGGAACTGGATGAGCGCTTCTTCCTATTTGCTGTCGAGTGTGGTTAAGATGTGAGTCGGAGCGGCATTGGGGTCGGTAGGATGAATATGCACATGCTTTGTCTCTCCTGCTGACTGGAATGCTGACTCGGAAGCAAGCTTCTTAGCTCGCAACAAATCACTCGGATCCACATTCTTTTTGTATTTTCCATCTCTACTGCTGCCATCTGCTCATCAGCAATTTTTTAGCCTTTCTGGAAGCATTCTTCTGCTTTCTGCCGATCCCCGGTGATAGTGATCACGCCCTTGGGTCCTGGCATCTTCAGTTTGAGGTATACGTAACACGGTCGAGCCATAAAACGGGCATAGGCGGGCCTGCCCAGAATTGCATGGTAAGCACTATGGAAGTCCACCACCTCGAACGTCAACTTTTCTTTGCGGTAATGAGTCGAATCACCGAAAACCACATCAAGGGTGATTTGACCAAGTGAGTTGGCTTTTTTCCCGGGGATGACTCTGTGGAATCTCATGTTGCTCTCACTCAGTTTGGAAATCGGAATGCCCATTCCCCGAAGGGTTTTGGTGTACAGGATACTCAGACCACTGCCGCCATCCATCAGAACCTTAGTCAACCGCGTACCGTCGACAACTGGGTCGACCACCAACGCTTGCCGCCCGGGGGTAGCAATGTGCGTGAGATGGTCGGACTGGTCGAATGAGATGGGAGTCTTAGACCACTTTAAGTACATCATTGTTACCGGAGCAACCATGTTTACTTCTCTGTTGATAATTTTCAGTCGACTCTTGCTTTCAACGTCAGCAAAAATCATCAAGGTGGAATTGATTTGGGGGTAACCTCCATCCCCTTCTTTGTCTTCAGTATCCTCAGATTCCTTCTCCTTCTCAGCAGGCTGGTCCTTCTGGAAGTTCTGAATCAGGAGCCGACACTGTCGAGTGGTATGTTTGGGGTAAATAAAGTTCCCCTCTTCATCCTTCTTCGTGTGTACAGGACACGGCAAGTCAAGCACATAATTCCCTGCGTGATCTTTCACTTTCTAGGGGATCCAAGGACCTTCAGGTTTTCCTGGGTAACAACTGCCGCCTCTCCTGGAGTTGCGGGCTCTGCTTTACGCTTTCGTTGCCGATTGGAATTTCCGTCATCTTCGCCGACTGGTTTCTTGCCGCTACAGAGTCGATCCGCTTCTTCTCCATTAACATACTGATACATCTCCAACGTATCTTTAATTTTTTATTGTTCCATGCTATTATATTATCCTTTTAGGATGTTTTATGGGCTTTTATATGCACTTTTATATGATTTTTGGGACTAACCTATTAACCCAGAGCCAGTGCCAGTTTTTGTTTTTCCCATGTTTTTGAGTTTCGCGGAAAAGGAATACCAAACGAAACCCAATTGACATGAAACTCAGCGGAGGCAGTTTTTGGACCAGAAGAAGCCCAGGGAGTATCGGAGGAGGACCAGAAGGTCTACGGACTGCCCACGAGGGTAGGGGGCGCGCCCCCCCTGGGCGAACCCCCTACCTCGTGGACAGCCCAGAGACCTTCTTTACTTGTTCCCTACTCCAACACCCCCTATATATACAGAAACCTCCAGAAAATAACCTAGATCAGGAGTTCTGCCGCCACAAGCCTCTGAAGCCACCGAAAACCAATCTAGACCCGTTCCGGCACCCAGCTGGAGGGGAGATTCCTTCTTCGGTGGCCATCTTCATCATCCTGGCGCTCTCCATGATGAGGAGGGAGTAGTTCACCCTCGTGGCTGAGGGTATGTATCAGTAGCTATGTGTTTGATCTCTCTCTCTCTCTCTCTCTCTCTCTCTCTCTCTCTCTCTCTCTCTCTCTCTCTCTCTCTCTCTCGTGTTCTTAAGATGGCACGATCTTGATATATCGCGAGCTTTGCTATTATAGTTGGATCTTATGATGTTTCTCCCCCTCTACTCTCTTGTGATGAATTGAGTTTTCCCTTTGAAGTTATCTTATCGAATTGAGTCTTTAAGGATTTGAGAACACTTGATGTATGTCTTGCATGTGTTTATCTGTGGTGACAATGGGATATCACGTGATCTACTTGATGTATGTTTTGGTGATCAACTTGCGGGTTCCGTGACCTTGGGAATCTATGCATAGGGGTTGGCACACGTTTTCATCTTGACTCTCCGGTAGAAACTTTGGGGCACTCTTTGAAGTTCTTTGTGTTGGTTGAATAGATGAATCTGAGATTGTGTGATGCATATCGTATAATCATGCCCACGGATACTTGAGGTGACTATGGAGTATCTAGGGGACATTAGGGTTTTGGTTGATTTGTGTCTTAAGGTGTTATTCTAGTACGAACTCTAGGATAGATCGAACGGAGTTAGGAGAGGAAGGGGCGCTGCGATTTGGGAGAGGGAGGATGCAGTGCCGGAGGATACGGGGCCAAATAATGGCCTGGATTGCCACTTCGGTACCGATTTTTTTTATGGATGCCACTTCATTTACCTGACCCATCACCGATTAATCGGTTTGACAACCAGTTAATCGCTTGACAATCGATTAAATGCCAGTTAATCGGCTTGATCATTTAATGAACCGAGTATGTGCTACTCGCCTCAGTTAGGCACTGAGTAGCGATTAAATGGCCATTTAAATGCTAACTCGGCCGAGTTCTTGAACAATGTTTCTAAGCATTGCAACACCGTTTATGCTCACTTTTATCATTAGTTACCTTGCTGTTTTCATATTTTCAGATTACAAAAACCTATATCTACCTTCCATATTGCACTTGTATCACCATCTCTTCGCCGAACTAGTGCACCTATACAATATACCACTATATTGCGTGTGTTGGGGACATAAGAGACTCTTTGTTATTTGGTTGCGGGGTTGTTTGAGAGAGACCATCTTCATCCTACGCCTCCCGCGGATTGATATACCTTAGGTCATCCACTGGAGGGAAATTTGCTACTGTCCTACAAACCTCTGCACTTGGAGGCCCAACAACGTCTACAAGAAAAAGGTTGCGTAGTAGACATCAAGCTCTTTTTTGGCGTCGTTGCTGGGGAGGTTAGTGCTTGAAGGTATATCTTTAGATCTTGCAATCGAATCTTTGAGTTTCTTGTTTTACCACTAGTTTAGTTTATAAAAGAAAACTACAAAAAATGGAATTAAGGTTGCATCATATGCTTCATTTTTTTAATATCTTTCGTGAAAATGTTGGGAAGGAAAATTGTGCTCAAGTACTAGAAGAAGAATTACATAGAATGCTTGGCATAAAATATGTGAATGATGAGCATGATTG
This sequence comes from Secale cereale, assembly GCA_902687465.1. Taxonomy (NCBI): domain Eukaryota; kingdom Viridiplantae; phylum Streptophyta; class Magnoliopsida; order Poales; family Poaceae; genus Secale; species Secale cereale. The sequence continues at coordinate 529,850,041 of LR738714.1, read as the reverse complement.
CAATGTTGTTAGTATGAATTCTTTGAATACCCATAATCCTAATGATATGCAAAGCCACAAGCTTGGGGATGCTATGTTTGATGATGATATGTTTAGTCCCCCAAGTTTTGATGAGCAAATTTATTATGATGAAAGCATGCCTCCTATTTATGATGATAATTGTGATGACATGTATGCTATAAAAAATAAAGATAACCATGAAACTTGTTATCATGATTTTAATTTTAATTGGATTATGCTTCACATGATATTTATTTTGTTGAGTTTGCTTCCACTACTATGAAAGAGAAGAGTTTTGCTTATGTGGAGAGTAATAAAATTTCTATGCAAATAGATCATGAAAAGAATGCTTTATGTGCTAGTTATATGTTTGAATTCATTCATGATGCTACTGAAAATTATTATGAGAGAGGATCATATGCTTGTAAGAATTGCAATAATATCAAGTTTGCTCTCTATGTGCTTGAAGTTTTGAAGCTATGCTTGGTTTGCTTTCCTATGCTAGTAGATTATTGTTCCCATAAGTTGTTTGCTCACAAAACCCCTATGCATAGGAAGTGGGTTAGACTTAAATGTGCTAGTCAAATTCTTCATGATGCTCCCTTTATGTTTCAATTCTTATCTTTTATGCGAGCATCATTGAAATCATTGTGCCTAGCTAGGGGCGTTAAACGATAGCGCTTGTTGGAGGCAACCCAATTTTCTTTTCTTTTCTTTTGCTTCTGTTTAGGAATAAATATTGCATCTAGCTTCTGTTTAGATGTGGTTTTGTGTTTTAATTAGTGTTTGTGCCAAGTAGAACCTTTGGGAAGACTTGTGTGAAGTTTAGGTGATCATGCTGTAAAAACAGAAACTTTAGCGCTCACGAGATTGGCTACCATTTTTTACTGGAGAGTGCTATTTAGTTGATTCTTTTTGCAGATGATTAATAGACAAATTACTCACGTCCACCAATTTTTGTCAGAATTTTTAGAGTTACAGAAGTATTCGAAAGTTACAGATTGCTACAGACTGTTCTGTTTTTGACAGATTCTGTTTTCTATGTGTTGTTTGCTTATTTTGATGAATATATGAGTAATATCGGAGGGTATGAACCATGGATAAGTTGGAATACACTAGATATTACACCAATATGAATTTAGAATGAGTTCACAACATTACCTAAGTGGTGGTTTTATTTTCTTATACTAACGGAGCTCACGAGTCTTCTGTTGAGTTTTGTGTTGTGAAGTTTTCAAGTTTTGGGTAAAGATTCGATGGACTATGGAATAAGGAGTGGCAAGAGCCTAATGGGGATGCCGAAGGCACCCCAAGGTAAAACTCAAGGACAACCAAGAGCCTAAGCTTGGGGAAGCCCGGGAAAGGCATCCCCTCTTTCGTCTTCGTCTATCGGTAACTTTACTCGATGCTATATTTTTATTCACCACATGATATGTGTTTTGCTTGGAGCGTCATTTTGTTTTAATTTGTTTTGCTTGCTGTTTGAATAATATCCCAAGATCTGAAATTCTTAAATGTTAGAGAGCCTTCACATAGTTACATAATTATTCGACCACTCATTGATCTTCACTTATATCGTCTGGAGTAGTTTGTCTTTTCCTGTAGTGCTTCACTTATATCTTTTTAGAGCACATAGATGGTCTTATTTTGAAGAAATAGATGAACTCTCATGCTTAACTTATATTATTTTGAGAGTCTTTTAGAACAGCATGGTAATTGGCTTTGGTTATGAATTTAGTCCTAAATATGATGGGCATCCAAGAGGGATATAGTAAAAACTTTCATATAAGGTGTGTTGAATACTATGAGAAGTTTGTTACTTGATGATTGTTTTGAGATATGAAGATGGTGATATTAGAGTCATGCTAGTGGAGTAATTATGAATTCAAGAAATACTTGTGTTGAAGTTTTTGATTCCCGTAGCATGCATGTATGGTGAACAGCTATGTGACGAAGTTAGAGCACGAGGTATTTATTGATTGTCATCCTTTGTGTGGAGGTCGGGATCGCGCGATGGTTAACTCCTACCAACCCTTCCCCTAGGAGCATGCGTTAAATATTATGTTTTGATGACTCTTTGATTTTTTAATAAGTATATGAGTTCTTTACGACTAATGTTGAGTCCATGGATTATACACACCCTCACCCTTCCACTATTGCTAGCCTCTCTTGTACCGCGTAACTTTTGCCGGTACCATACACCCACCATATAACTTCCTCAAAATAACCACCAACCTACCTATCATGGCATTTCTATAGCCATTCCGAGATATATTGCCATGCAACTTTCCACCGTTCAGTTATTATGACACACTTCATATTGTCATATTGCCATGCATGATCATGTAGTTGACATCGTATTTGTGGAAAAGCCACCATTCACAATTAATTCATGCATGTCACTCTTGATTCATTGCACATCCCGGTACACCGCCGAAGGCATTCACTCAGAGTCATATTTTGTTCTAGCTTCGAGTTGTAAGTAAATAAAAGTGAGAACTGGAACCCAATTGACCTGAAACTCAGCGGAGGCAGTTTTTGGACGAGAAGAAGCCCAGGGAGAACTGGAGCAGGACCAGAAGGTCCACGGGCTACCCACGAGGGTAGGGGGCGTGCCCCCCTAGGCGCGCCCCCCTACCTCATGGACAGCCCGGAGACCTGCTTTACTTGTTCCCGACTCCAACACCCCCTATATATACAGAAACCTCCAAAAAATAATCTAGAGTTACGCCGCCGCAAGCCTCTGAAGCCACCGAAAACCAATCTAGACTCGTTCCGGCACCCTACCGGAGGGGGGGAGTCCCTCTCCGGTGGCCATCTTCATCCTCCCGGTGCTCTCCATGACGAGGAGGGAGTAGTTCACCCTCGGGGCTGAGGGTATGTATCAGTAGCTATGTGTTTGATCTCTCTCTCTCAATCTCTCTGTCATTTTCTTGAGATGGCACGATCTTGATGTATCGCGAGCTTTGCTATTATAGTTGTATCTTATGATGTTTCTCCCCCTCTACTCTCTTGTGATGAATTGAGTTTTCCCTTTGAAGTTATCTTATCGGATTGAGTCTTTAAGGATTTGAGAACACTTGATGTATGTCTTGCATGGGTTTATCTGTGGTGACAATGGGATATCACGTGATCTATTTGATGTATGTTTCGGTGATCAACTTGCGGGTTCCGTGACCTTGCGAATCTATGCATAGGGGTTGGCACACGTTTTCGTCTTGACTCTCCGGTAGAAACTTTGGGGCACTCTTTGAAGTTCTTTGTGTTGGTTGAATAGATGAATCTGAGATTGTGTGATGCATATCGTATAATCATGCCCACAGATACATGAGGTGACAATGGAGTATCTAAGTGACATTAGGGTTTTTGTTGATTTGTGTCTTAAGGTGTTATTCCAGTACGAACTCTAGGATAGATCGAACGGAAAGAATAGCTTCGTGTTATTTTACTACGAACTCTTGAATAGATCGATCAGAAAGAATAACTTTGAGGTGGTTTCATACCCTACCATATCTCTTCGTTTTTTTCCGCTATTAGTGACTTTGGAGTGACTCTTTGTTGCATGTTGAGGGATAGTTATATGATCCAGCTATGTTAGTATAGTTGAGAGAACTTGCACTAGTGAAAGTATGAACCCTAGGCCTTGTTTCTAAGCATTGCAACACCATTTATGCTCACTTTTATCATTAGTTACCTTGCTATTTTTATATTTTCATATTACAAAAACCTATATCTACCTTCCATATTGCACTTGTATCACCATCTCTTCGCCGAACTAGTGCACCTATACAATTTACCATTGTATTGGGTGTGTTGGGGACACAAGAGACTCTTTGTTATTTGGTTGCAGGGTTGTTTGAGAGAGACCATCTTCATCCTATGCCTCCCACGGATTGATAAACCTTAGGTCATCCACTTGAGGCAAATTTTCTACTGTCCTACAAACCTCTGCACTTGGAGGCCCAACAACGTCTACAGGAAGAAGGTTGCGTAGTAGACATCACATACCGACCGACTATCTCCATCATCCGAGTCAGAGACATATCTCCTGTCTCACCGAATTTCAGGTTGAACTCTCTGTACCGCATGCCCTCTTTAAAGGCGCAGACTGCTTGATGCTCGCACACGTTCTCCACCATATGATGCAGAGTGGTTCACCTCTCAATGTAATCTCTCAAAGTTTCATTCGGCATCTAGACGCAATGCTTTAACTCTGCTAGTCTAGCAGGTCGCTTGCAAGTGCCCTCAAAGGTCCTGACGAATACTCGGGCCAATTCCTCCCAGCTAAAAATGGTACCAGGGGCCAACTCATTCAGCCAAGCTCTGGCCGAGCCTCCCAACATAAGGAGGAGGTGCTTCATAGCCACATCATCATTGCCACCACCGATATGTACAGCCACTCGGTAATCTTCCAGCCAAGTATCTGGCTGATACTCACCGATGAACTTGCTCACTCCCGCCGCTAATATGAAGTTGGGGGGAATCTCAGCGACCCTGATGGCATTGTTGAAACACTCGGGCCCATAAACGGACGCTCTACTACTACTTGGACGATCTCTGTCTTATCCTTCTCGGTGCGCCCGATTCTTGCTTGCACAAGAATCGATCTTGCATCAAAGCCAGGTCTTCGGGGATCCACAGGGATCCTTCGCTTGTCACCATGTGGGCGCCTGCCATCATGTCGCTGGGGTGAGTACGATCCGCTCCCCGGAGGAGGCGTAGGCACTCGGCGGCGATCATTGTGACCGAGTCGACGGTCGTACTGATCATAGTTCCGACCTGGGCGTTGCTCTTGACGGGGTGCACGACCCTCACGCCGCGGGGGTGATCTCGGGCTATGGGCCGATCAGACAGTGTCCGCCGCCACCGATCTGCTATGAATCATGTTGCGTGACTGGGACACGACTGCATTCTTCTCTCCAACTGTTCGGAGCAGCGCCCGAATCTGCTGCAGGCCTCTTCCAGCCTTCGACTAAGACGGCTGGATCGACTCCGCGATGTGGGCTGCAGCTGCGAGGTTCTGAATCGGTGTGTGGAATACCTAGAGCTCTCGCGGGAACAACTGCCGCGGTCATCGGCTGGATTCAGGAATCAGTCGGCGAGCTCGATCATCGAGCGAACGCTGAAGGTTCTCCAGACGCGCGCGCTCGGACATGGTGGCTAGGAACATGGCTTCCAGAGCTTGAGCCTCAGGAGTTTCTCCCAAGATCGGGGTATACAACGCCTCTTCGTTACGGCGACAGAGCTCTTCTTTTTGCTCGGCAGTGAGGGGCTCAGGTACGTACCCATCATGGTCGTATGATTGACCATCGCCGCTGTCGCCGTTACTGCCGCGAGGGTACCCAGGTGCACTACACCGAGAGTCAACCATGAGGACCTCTATCGCGGGATCACTGCTCCCGCACTCGGAAAGCGTGTCTATGGAGCCAGTCGACCGGCCCGTAGTGTTACTCGTCGGGCTCGATGGCCGCGACTTGGGGGGGTGGCCGACTGGTGAGCCACTGCGTGCTTCACCCACCGCTGGAGCGGCGACCGACCGAATCGCTTGCGGTGGCGAGCATCGGGGAGAGCAGATGATGAAGGAGCCGATCGATACTGGGTCGACGACTGCCGGAGAAGGATGCCACAAGCACTCACGCGGAAGTGCGATGTCCCGTGGGATGGTAGTGCCTCGACGTCGAGGGGGGCCTCCTGGAGCCAGGCGGAGTCGTCGGCGTTGAAGATGAGCGCGCCAAGTCGGATCTTGCAGCCCAACGCCAGACCACCACCGGAAACCATGATGATGGAGATCCGGAAAAAACTTGGAACCTCACCGGAAGTCGCTAAGACACCTGCCCCACGGTGGGCGCCAACTGTCGTGGTACTAAGTGTGACACTAAGTATAGGGGGTACGTAGGAGAAGGCAAGGTCCTAGCTACGGCAAGGTTGTACACAAGAGTTTTACGAGTTCAGGCCCTTCTCGGAAGAAGTAATAGCCGTACATCTTTGTGCCTGGAGGCTGTCGACTGGAATATAGTTGTGTGTATGAGTTATAGGGGGTGCGAACCCTTGTATCGAAGGAGGGGGTGGCTAATATAGAGTGCGCCAGGACCCCAGCCGCCCCACGTTACAGAGGGTTCAATGTACATAAAAGCAGGACATTACTGATAACACCTGTAATAAAGGACAGTAAAGGCCATCATTACTGCAGAGTGAATGCCAGACCGTTGCTAGCCTTACGAGACCTTAGACCTTCTGGGGGTCCCGTGGTTTCTTGCACGATCAAGTGACTTCGTTCTGTCGAATGGAATTGGGATATCCAAGTGAGGTATGTTGTCGAGTGAATTGTTCTCCTTGGCCATAGCAGTCAGTACCTTCTATCATCCTTGGAATGTCTTTGATCTTTAGGGCAGTGACCTTGGGTAGGGTATCCAGGTCAGGCCTGTGACCCTACCCTAGGTCCGTGGTATCATCAGAGGGAATGATACAGCACAGCGGCGGTAAGTATTTCCCTCAGTTATTAAACCAAGGTTATCAATCCAGTAAGAGAACCTAGCAATGTAGACAACACCTGCACACAAACAACAAATCCTCGCAATCCAACACATAGAGGGGTTGTCAATCCCTCCAAGGTATTGAAATATGATAAATATATAGATTCATAGATGCAAATAAAAAAAGCAAATAAAATGCAGCAAATGTTTTTTTCAAAATAGATCTGAAAATATATTATAGGAAATAGACCCGGGGGTCGTAGATTTCACTAGTAGCTTCTCTCAAGAAAATACCATACGGTGGGTAAACAAATTAGCGTTGGGAAATTGATAGAAGAGCAAATAATGGTGATGATATCCAAGACAGTGATCATGTATATAGGCATCATGTCCAAGATTAGTAGATCGACTCCTGCCTGCATCTACTACTATTACTCCACACATCGGCTACTATCTAGCATGCATCTAGTGTATTAAGTTCATGTAGAAATGGAGTAATGCTTTAAGAACAATGACATGATGTAGACAAGAAATATTCATGTAAGAATATACACCATCTTTTTATCCTTAATAGCAACGATACATGTGTGTCATATCTCTTTCTATCATTGAGATTGAGCACCGCGAGATCGAACCCATTATAAAGCACCAGTTACCATTGCAAGATAAATCAATCAAGTTGGCCAAACAAAACCAAAATATCGAAGAAGAAATACAAGGCTATAATAATCATGTATGGATATATCTGATCATAAAATCACAATTCATCGGATCCCAACAAACACACCGCAAAAAGAATTACATCGAATATATCTCCAAAGAGAACATTGTATTGAAGATCAAAAAGAGAGAAGAAGCCATCTAGCTACTAACTATAGACCCGTAGGTCTGTGGTAAATTACTCACGCATCATCGGAGGAGCACCAATGAGCATGATGAACCCCTTCGTGATTGTGTTCGCCTCCGGTGGAGTGCCAAAAAAGGGCTCTAGATTTGATCTCATGGTTATGCAACTTGCGGTGACTGAAACCATTTTTCATCGACTCCTCTAGTGTTTCTGGAATATTGTGGTATTTATAGAGCGAAGGTCGGTGGAAAAGGTTACCATGGGCCCCACTACCCGCCGGGGCGCGCCAGGGGCCTTTGGCATGCCCTGGAGCCTAGTGGGCCCCACGGGCCTCCCCTCCTGTGATTTCTTGAATCTCTGGAGGTCTTCTAGGCAGAAAAAAATCTCTAAAAAGTTTCGTGCCATTTGAACTCTGTTTGGTATTGATAATCTGCAAAGTAAAAAACAAGCAAAAACAGCAACTGCACTGGGCACTATGTCAATAGGTTATTCCCAAAAATAATAAAAAGTTGCTAGAAAATGATTATAAAACATCCAAGAATGATAATATAACAGCATGTAAAAATAAAAAAGTATAGATACGTGGGAGATGTATCAGACACCAATTATGTAAATTTCATCACATATTGAATTGGATTTGGAATTGGGTTTGGACTAGTAACACACCACGATTAGATAATAGGGGTATGAGAGCACTTTGCATGCATGATCGTGTGTAGTTGGCCGCTCATATTTTCCACTAATGTCATGAAATAAGAAGGCACCCCCGACCCTTCGTTGTTCCTTTCTCGTGAAACATATGAACTCATATAGCAAACTAAAATGGAATTATTATTATTATTAAAAAATTCTATGTAAATAGCCATGATTTTCTAAATTATTATAAAAATAAGTAACCTTATTAAGTCATTGTACTCGGCTCGGCTCATCGCACCACACTTTAATTATACCATGACGTTGACATGAGCTTCATCCCAATCATCATAACTTATCAACATTACTCTTCATTGAATGCTCTTTTTATTGGATATTAAGGCATATTTTCTATTAAACTTAGCATTTTTTATTTCTTTATAACTTATTCTATCAATAAACGTGCATTGCTAGCATACATTTCCATTAGAGTTAACAAAATTAATCACATTTTTTACTTATTTATGGCTTATTTTCTGTGGATGAAGTTGTTGCTGGTCTATTTTACTTTTGCACTTAGCAAAATTAATCACAATCTTCCTTTTTATCAGTGCATGATCCAAGAAGATATCTTTCTATTACAAATCAAGGTTAACTTGTCTTTCTATTTACAAACCAAAATTAACCATGTAACAATGTTGATGAAAATTATGGTAAGTTGTTATTTGTTACACACTTTAGCACCTATAATTATAAGCATGTGTGCACACAATTTGAATTGAATTTGGTAAGGATATGTAAACTATTATTTTGTACCAAGACAATGCGCTTTAAGAACCTTTCATTAACTTGAGCCTCTCAAATATGAGAAAAAACTAAAAAATGAATATTCCTATGACTCGATTGATTAGTTTATGCTACTTAGATGAATTACAGTTTAAATATTTGGTAAGTCGATCTCACAATTTTTTTTGTCTTTCTCACCCCCTAATCTTCTTAACTCGTCTAGGTTTACACATTCACATATTAATTTGGATAACCATCTATCTTATATGAATTCATAGATGCAGACATGCAGTACTATTTTTTGGTCATGCTTACCAAATAAATAAAAATATCTTCCATATACATCTATGATTTGATGGAATTTTCACATGCTAGGGTAGCCACGCTTGGTTGTTGTTCTACCTAATCATAGCCCCACTCATGTATAACTATATCAAACAAGCACAACTTGAAGTAAAAGTCAACCCCTCCTTTTCTTTATACAAGGCCACCACGTATTCTGTGTCCATCTGTTGATGTTATGAAATCCATTATCACTTGGGAATTAGCACACAAATGCACTTGGGGTTAACTGAAAACTGCAGCGAAAACAAAGTAATCTCAGCACCACATCATGTCTTAACTCAAGGATCATTGCTTAGCACGGAAGGAAACATATTCAACATCATTCTAGGGTTGGGACAAGAGGGTCTCTTAGCGCCTTCCTTTTTCTGCCCATCGGAGTTATTTCCCAAAATGCCAAATTGAATGATGTGTTCATTCCAAAGAAATAAATAAAAAGGGTAAAAGCCGAGAAGTTTTATATTTTTATATTATGAACCTTTGGTTCTAGAATTTAAATTCATATATGGAGGTAAAAATATGTAACTCAGCACACAAGACGCTACTCAGACTATGTCTGATGGTAGGAGTAACTTTTGGACAACAACAAACATCAATCACGGAGACACCAAATTTTTACGAGGAAAACCCCCCTAACTTGAGGGGGGAACCACAGGCAGATGTCACCCAAATCCTCTTCCACTATTATCAAATGTGGGATACAAGAAGTTCTTCTCTAGATAGCACTAGAGGATCTCTTTACATCATGATTTTTGAATCTTGGATGAACACAACATGATTTGGGGCTCAAGAGCTAGGGATTGGAACAATATCACCAAAGATGGTGGAACCGCGGCTTGAAGGAGACATGATAGTGGATTTGGACCATTACAACCTTAGGGAGGAGCTATCTTTGCTTCTTCCTTCAATCTTCCTCTCTTCCCTTTTTGTCTTGGTTTTCTCTCTTCTTCTTCAATAGTGGATGAATTGATTTCCATCACACTTGATGGTGGCTGCTGGATGGAGGGTAAATCATCCCCATCCTCTCGGGTGCAAAGTCCAAAATGACCCTAGGTCATAATCCTAAGGAGTAGTGGGATTTTTCACCTCTTTAGGAGGATATCCGAACATTATCGACATGTGGTGCCTCTTGCAATGTGGGTAGTATGAGTTGGTGAGGGTGTGTATGACCTTGAAGCGAAGGTCGTTGTACACTCGATGAAGCAAGATGGTGATGTTTTTTAAATAGGTTCGATCGACTTCCTATGAGGAAGGTTCATCACGAATGGTGCCCGATGCATGAGGCACTTAGAGTGCCGCCATTTCCATGAGTCGCACGACTTTCGAAAGTGGCCAAGCTATTTATAAAAATAAAAAAATTGGAAGTTAGTTCTCTGAAAAATTAGACTGAATGTGGCTGATTTTTTTTGCAGGTAAAAGCTTTTCCTTTTCATTAGTTAAGGAATTATATACACAAAGTAAAGACCCGACAACTAGCACAAGACGATTACTTTCACGTCATGATGTAACCCAAGTGTTTTTTTATTACAAACATTGATTATAGGGTCGAAGATTTTTTTGGAAGGACCCGTGCATTTTCCTCATTCCATTTTTTCAAGATACCAATATGAAAATGGAGATGATAGAATTCATCAAAAAATGGAGTTGATATGGAAAACTCTTCAAGGGTAATTTATGTTGCTCGTAATGTTAGTCCACTAGCTCTTGATGGTTAAAAGAGATCGGAGCACAACATTCATGGTGATGGTCATGAAGAAAATTTACACCGGGTGAGAACAATGCATTATGGCCACCATTTTGGGTGTACTCATAGACAAGGATAAGGATGATTCTCTTCTGGAAAGACATGGAAAAAAGATATAGGAGTTGCAGATGAACCATGCCCCACCCACTCCAACCTATAAAAAGAGTAATGATAGCAAATAAGGATCATCCATTTGTTTCATATCCTTTGGGCAGGGGAATGATAATTTGCATGAGGGAGTTCGTGGAGACGATTAGAGCATCTCCAATAGATAATCCAAATTTTGGAGGTCCAAATCAGCGATGGTCAAAATTTGGAGCACAAAAAAGTACTTTTTACATCTTCCAAAAGGGATCAACTCCAACATATGGTCTAAAAAGGAGATGTAAAAAAAGAGCAACTCCAACAAATGATCCAAAACAAAGATGCAAAACTGGCCGGCAGCCGTGCGGCTGCTGTTCATCCACTGTACAGCCGCGGTTTTGCATTCAAATAGCACTTCAAATTTGAAATAAAGTGCATCATCATCATAGTTCAAATCATAACAAAAGTGCATCATCATCATAGTTTGAAATCCCTCTATCAAAAGTTCAAGGTCCCAATCAAAGTTTTCCGTCCTACAAATTTAAGTACACATGAATATCATTAATGCACATCATCAACACCACCAGCATTGTCAACCGTGGTATGATCAGCATCATCACCATATTGGGTTTCATATTCACGTGACACATACTCGTGCGACACATAATCATTATTTGGCACATTTGTCGCGTGCAAAAAAGCTTCATCATCAAGACGACAATTCAAGGTACAAACATTCAACATCACATTCAATTTGAAACAACAAACGGAGAGCACAAAATGTTTTTTAACCTTTGCGACATATCATTGAACATGTTGGAGGTGGTGGCCGTCGACATGGCAACATCTTCCTCCACGGCCGATGGTGGCGGCGGAGAAACGGCTACTTGGCTGCTCGAGGACACCGCCGGCCGTGGCTATGAGTCGGCGGCCCTAGCCGCCGCGGCTGCCTTCGAGATTTTGGCCGGCCGAGCCGCATTTTTGGCCGGGTTCCGGCCGCGATTCGCCGGTTGTTTACCCCTGCCTCATCCCTTCGTCGCCTTCGTAGGAACCACCGGCATGGTGGCGACCGACTGGGGCGGCGCGAATCCGGGGCGGCGGGCGGGGGGTGGCGGCATGGACGCGGCGGCGGAGGGTGAGTTCGCCGCGGCGGCAACGAAGGCGGCAACGCGGGTCAGCCCATCAGCGGTGGCGAAGGCGGCGGGGTCGCCGGCTTCGGCCATGGCAGCGGCGGACGGGTGGGCCGTGGGCGGGCGGTCACGAGGCAGAAGGGGGATGAATCGTTAGTTGGTCGTTTGGTGGGCGGCCGCGGTTTTACATTAATTTGCATCACAAAGTTTTTTTTAAAGTGAGGCAAAAGATTTGCCATTTTTATCGATTAAGAAGAAGAGAATTGCCCCGTTAATTGGCGGAAAACCAGGCTAAAACCGATACAACTCAACCCACATGACATGGGCCCCACCGGCCAACCTGGCCACCGACATGGGACCCAAAGCTCCAAAGAAGATAGGCATTCATCGAGGAGTCGCAAGCATCATCGTCATCACCGGTTGCCTCGAACGAGCGACTCCAACTTCACCATAGAGCCCCAACCTCGGAGTCAACCTGCAAACAGCTGCATAGAAGCCATGACGGCACATGCCACCGGATGGCCACACGCGGAAGCAACTGACAGCTCCGACTTTGAAGACGAGCCTCACCAGAAAAATATGCAGGACTTGCGCCGACCGTGCCCACAGAAGAGCACCTCGGACACACCAGGAAGAACTGACTACCGAAGTCCACGCCGCGACCCGGGCTCTTCTCGACGACATCATCGTTGTCAAACAGGAACCGGCGCCCCTCCTCAGCAAACCACGTGTCGAAGATGCCGCAATCCACCAGTCTCCTAGTCATAGCCGGCTATGAGACTGTGCCCCCATGGAGGAGAAAGACGCGAAGACACCTTCATCGCCTGACTAGCGGATATGAGGTTTCCCTCCGGAGCCAAAGCCGTGGGGAGGAGGAGCACACATCCACAACGACGCTTCCAAGAAAGAACAAGGCACCCGCGGGCGCCGCCGTCGCCGGCTCCGAAGAAGGCCGGAGCAAAGATTTTTCTCGGAGATCCGCCGACCACCTACCACCACCGACCGCCGTCCACCAGCCACCACCTGCTCAGGCCGACCTCATTCAGGCATCAGGATCCCATGATCCACCGCGACCGAACACACACCACCCCTTGGTCGAAGCCGCCGTCCACCACCACTGCACCACCGTGGCCACCACCACCGCAGCAACCAACACCGCATCGCGAAGTGCAGCACCCAGATCAATGCACCGCTGTAATGCCCAGGATGCGACTATATCTCCTACGTGCCGAGGCAGGAGTTGGAGACATAATCGCATTCTGCAATGATCGCAAGCGTGGTATCTTTGCACAACTCATGTAATGAACATGGATGAAACAGTTAAATAGTTGTCTTACACTCGCCACGTCACATAATTAATTTAACATTCATACATTCATCTAAATAACACAAGGTCCGACTACGGACAAAAACAAACGAGAAAATATACCACAACCACAAGTCTTGATCGCCCCTAGTAGGAACCACTACTGATCGTCGGGATACGTCACATACATATGACCACGTTCTTCATCGAACTCCCAGTGATGTTCTTGTCCATCTCCCGCGTCATACTCAGTTGTACCTGCATCTGGTGTGTGTTGTAATCTGTGAGTCACAAGGACTCAACAATCCCATTCCCGGGTATCAAAACTAACAAAGCCTTTTAGGTGTGGAGAGGTAATAAAGTGTCTGCAGCAAGCACTAAGCAACTAGCTTACGAACTCAGAGCGAGATGAGGATATGTGCCAACGGTCACCAAAGATGATCAATAAGTGATCCTAGCTACTCACGTTCATGCATAACCCCACCGTGTTCACTTTCAGAAAACCCCTTCGAAAAGAGACCGTCACGGTTACTCACACAGGTAGTGTAATCTTCAGGATATGGTGTCAAGTTATCTACAACCGGATATTAACAACTCCCATCTACCACATAACCGCGATCACGACTTTCGAAAGTTCATAACCCTGCAGGGGTGTCCCAACTTAGCCCATCACAAGCTCACGATCCGCGGAGTCGCAACTCCATGTTGGCAAGACTTGAGTATTCTCAGAATCCCGTGCTCAAGATATTTTGACAAAGGTAAAACTAATCCAGCAAGACCTCCCGGTGTGCCGACACCGTGATAGTAGCCGCGCGTATCTCGTCACAGGCCACGACCGGATGGGAAAAGCTACGGTAGAACCAGAACCTTGAGTTGCCTCAAGTCGGCCCCGCAGGCTACCCAGTTTGGACCAACACTCATGAGGAGCACTAGCCCGGGGGCTGATTAAGAACTCGGGTTTATAACTCCCTATGCAAGTTTTAAGTTGTTAGGCAAATGTAGTACCAAAGTTGGGTCTTGCTCGAAAATCTTTAAGCGGTGCAAATTATCGAGGGGGGGCCATAAACCCCAACGATGTTAGGAACGCAAAATCAAGGAACATAACACCGGTTTATCGGGTCCTAAGGCGGCATGAGTGGAACAAAACACCAAGCAGAAGGCCAAGCCTTCCACCCATTACCAATATATATGTGTATGAATTAAGTAAGATATATATTGTGTTATCCCAATAAAACAAGTCCAAACATGGAGCAATCTTCAAACTTCACCTGCAACTAACAACGCTATAAGAGGGGCTGAGCAAAAGCATACTTAGCCAATCAACGGTTTGCTAGGAAGGCGGTTAGAGTGTTTCATGGCAACATAGGAGGCTGACAAGACAAGAATAGGCATTGAGGCTTAACTATAGAGCGAGACAATTAGCAAAGCAAAAGTAGAGGTGATATCGGGGAACGGTCATCTTGCATGTTAAGTTCTCGGTGGGATCGTAAACTTGCTCCTCAAACTCAATCTCGACAGGAACCTCGAACTCCGAATCATCACCGGGCTCTAACCAACACAAGATTACAAACACTGGAACAAAATAAATCACGATGCAATGCTCAACACATGATGCAAGCAAGATGCATATGATCATGAACATGATATGATGCATCACAAAGGAACATGATGAGTGCAACATGTGGCATGGCATAACGCAAGAAACACAAATCATTTAAGGGGACACAACATGCAAAAGAATGCAAGAACAACATAGCCACACATGTAGTTATTTGGTTTGAACTAGCTAAGCACCCAACAAGTTTAAATGTTGCTTAGCATGGCAAGTAGTGCAACACAAAGCCAACAACAACATGCAAGCATTTTAAATGGGCCAGAAGAAACAAACAACAATTCTGGAAAATCCCATGTGCATATATCAAATATAGATATGATCTGTTATAACATGCAATGTAACAGCACCATGTTATTCTACACATTTTGCCATCCCATTTACATATAAAGTTTGTTAAATTTGGAGCCACGGTTATTTAGTTATGAAATAAACCAATTTAACCATGTTATTTACAAAAACATATTCAAACTGCATTTTAAATGTGTTTAACATGGCAACAAAGTGCATATTAATAATCTACACTAAAAACTAAGCAGTTTTCATATATAGATCATTTTAAACAGATGCATAGTTTAAAAGATGTGAGCAAAACAAAATGCAAACATAATTGAAAAAAATACAGAGCATAAAACAAAAGGGACTCAGCAGGGGCTAGCCACTGCCTATGACAAGTGGGCCAGGGGGCCCTGAAGTGGCAAGGCTGGGTGTGGGAGTGTGTTTGTGCACGTGCAAAGGCTGACAAGTGGGTCCCAGGTGTCAATGGGACAAAATATAGCAAAAATTGGGTATTCTGCAACGGCCCGAGAGGGATTCGAACCCTGGTCTGCGGGGTAAGAGAGCGAGCGGGGAACCAACTGGGCTAGGCGAGGACATGTGCTAGGAGACATGTGATACGTCTCCAACGTATCTATAATTTTTTATTGTTCCATGCTATTATTTATGAAGTCTTGGGCATTATCATTCACTTTTATATCATTTTTGGGACTAACCTACTAACCCAAAGGCCTAGTCCAGATTGCTGTTTTTTGCCTGTTTCAGGGTTTTGTAGAAAAAGAATATCAAACGGAGTCCAAATGGAATGAAACCTTCGCGAGAGATATTTTTGAGAAAATCACGCACGCGGAGCTTGAGAACCACGTCAGGGGACGGAGGGCTGGCCCACGATGGTGGGGGCGCGCCCCCCTTCCCAGGGCATGCCCTCCTGCCTTGTGGCCCTCTCGAGCGTCCCCCGGTGCCCTCCTTCTTCCTATATAAGCCTACGTACCCCAGAACCTCCGTGAACAGAGAGTAAACCCTAATTCCACCGCCGTACCTTCTGTTCCCGTGGAGATCCCATCTTGGAGCCTATTCCGGAGCTCCACCGGAGGGGGATCCATCACGGAGTCCTTCATCATCATCATCATCGCCCTCACCATGAGTTGTGAGTAGTTTACCACAGACCTTCGGGTCCATAGCTAGTATCTAGATGGCTTCTTCTCTTTCTCTCTGGATCTCAATAAAAAGTTCTACTCGATCTTTGAGGAGATCTATTCGATGTAATCTCTTTTTGCGGTTTGTTTGTCGAGATCCGATGAATTGTGAGTTTATGATCAAGGTTATCTATGAAAGATATTTGGTTCTTCTATGAACTTTTTATGTGTGCTCATAATATCCTTGCAAGTCTCTTTGAATTATTGGTTTGGTTAGGCCTACTAGATCTATAGTTCTTGCAACGGAAGAAGTGCTTGGCTTTGGGTTCAATCTTGCGGTGTCCTTTCCCAGTGACAGTAGGGGCAGCAAGGCACGTATTGTATTGTTGCCATCGAGGATAAAAAGATGGGATTTATATCATATTGCTTGAGTTTATCCCTCTACATCATGTCATCTTGCTTAAGGCGTTACTATGTTCTTATGAACTCAATACACTAGATGCATGCTGGATAGCGGTCGATGCGTGGAGTAATAGTAGTAGATGCAGGCAGGAGTCGGTCTACTTGTCTCGGA
Source organism: Secale cereale (assembly GCA_902687465.1). Classification (NCBI taxonomy): domain Eukaryota; kingdom Viridiplantae; phylum Streptophyta; class Magnoliopsida; order Poales; family Poaceae; genus Secale; species Secale cereale. The sequence continues at coordinate 529,833,098 of LR738714.1, read as the reverse complement.
CGTGATGCCTATATACAATGATCATGCCTAGATAGTCTCATAATTATTCTCTTTTCTATCAATTGCTCGACAGTAATTTGTTTACCCGCCGTAGGATATCGCTATCATGAGAGAATCCACTAGAGAAAACTATGGCCCCCAGGTCTATTCTCAACATATCAATCTACATCTACTTTACTTTTCTTGCTTTTATTTGCTGTTCTTATAAACCAAAAATACCAAAAATATAAACTATCATCTCTATGAGATCTCACTTTCTTAAGTGACCGTAAAGGGATTGACAACCCCTTATCGCGTTGGCTGCGAAGTTCTTATTTGTTTGTGCAGGTGCGAGGGACTTGCGCGTGGTCTCCTAGTGGATTGATACCTTGGTTCTCAAAAACAGAGTAGTCTTCAGATTTTACTGGAGCGTGCTTTTTAGTGGATTCTTTATGCAGATGATTGGTAGACAAATTCCGCAAATTTACCAATTTAGTTTGAATTTTTTGGAGTTCCATAAGTAGGCGAAACCTGCAGATTACTACAAAATGTTCTATTTTTGACGGATTCTGTTTTTTGTGTGTTGTTTGCTTATTCCGATGCATCTATGGGTAGTATTAGAGGATATGAGCCATAGAGAAGTTGGAATACAGTAGGTATAACACCAATATAAACAAAGAATGAATTCATTGCTGCACTTTTGAGTAGTGGTTTGCTTTCTTATACTAACGGAGCTCACGAGAATTTTTGTCTAAGTTTTGTGTTGTGAAGTTTTTAAGTTTTGAGTATTGCTGTGATGGACTATGGAACAAGGAGTAGCAAAGGCCTAAGCTTGGGGATGCCCATGTCACCCCAAGTAAATTTAAGATAATAGAAAGCCTAAGCTTGGGGATGCCCCGGGAAGGCATCCCCTCTTTCGTCTTCATCCATCAGTAACTATACTTGGAGCTATATTTTTATTCGCAACATGTTATGTGTTTTGCTTGGAGCGTCTTGTATAATTTGAGTCTTTGCTTGTTAGTTTTCCACAATCATCCTTGCTGGACGCACCTATTTGAGAGAGTTAAATATGGCCTAGAAATTATTAGAACACTCTATGTGCTTCACAAATATCTTTTGAGTTGAATAGTTTTTGCTCTAGTGCTTCACTTATATCTTTTAGAGCACGGTGGTGGTAATATTTTGTAGAAATTGTTGAACTCTCATGCTTCACTTATATCCTTTTGAGAGTCTATTAAAACAGCATGGTAATGTGTTTAGGCTAAAGAAACTAGTCTTCACATGATAAACATCCAATGTCAATGTAGAAAAAAATTCACACCAAGTGCATTGAATATGATGAGATGTTGGATGCTTGATAATTGTTTTGAGACATGAGGATAGTGATATTAGAGTCATGCTAGTGGAGTTATTATGAAATTATGGAATACTTGTGTTAAGGTTAGTGATTCCCGTATCATGCACGTATGGTGAACCGCTATGTGACGGAGTTAGAGCATGATGTATTTGTAGAGTGCCAACCTTTGTGTGGAGGTCGGGGGCGCGCGATGGTTAACTCCTACCAACCTCCCCCCTAGGAGCATGCGTTGATTGCTTTGTTTTGATGACTCATAGATTTTTGCAATAAGTATATGAGTTCTTATGACTAATGTTGAGTCCATGGATTATACGCCCTCTCACCCTTCCACCATTGCTAGCCTCTCTTGTATCGCGCAACTTTCGCCGGTGCCATAAGCCCACTATATATCCTTCCTCAAAACAGCCACCATGTTGTTCCTCAAAACAGCCACCATAGCTACCTATAATGGCATTTCCATAGCCATTCCGAGATATATTGCCATGCAACTTTCCACCGTTCCGTTCATATGACACGCATCATATTGTCATATTGTCATTGCATGATCATGTAGTTGACATCGTATTTGTGGCAAGGCCACCATGCATAATTTTTATACATGTCACTCTTGTTTCATTGCACATACCGGTACACCACCGGAGGCATTCATATAGAGTCATGCTTTTTTGTTGTAGTATCTAGTTGTAATATCGAGTTGTAATGAAAGTGTGATGATCATTATTAGAGCATTGTCCCATGGGAGGAAAGGCTAAATCTATAAAGCCCCTCCGCAAAAAAAAGCCCCCCCCCCAAAAAGGGCACAATTGCTACTACCTTTTTTCCACACTTGTGCTTCAAAGTAGCACCATGTTCTTCATAGTAGAGAGTCTCATGTTTAGTCACTTTCATATACTAATGGGAATTTTCATTATAGAACTTGGCTTGTATATTCCAACGATGAGCTTCCTCAAATTCCCTAGGTCTTCGTGAGCAAGCAAGTTGGATGCACACCCACTAGTTTCTTTTGTTGAGCTTTCATTCATATTTAGCTCTAGTGCATCCGTTGCATGGCAATCCCTACTCACTCACATTGATATCTATTGATGGACATCTCCATAGCCTGTTGATACGCCTAGTCGATGTGAGACTATCTCCCTCTTTTTTATCTTCTCCGCAACCACCTCTATTCCACCCATAGTGTTATGTCCATGGCTCACGCTCATGTATTGTGTGAAAATTGAAAGGTTTGAAAAGATAGAGTATGAAAACAAATGCTTGGCTGAAATCGGGGTTGTGCATGATATGAATATTTTGTGTGATAACGAGGGAGCATAGCCAACACTATATGATTTTGTAGGGATAACTTTCTTTAGCCATAGTATTTTGAGAAGACATGATTGCTTTGTTAGTATTGCTTGAAGTATTATAATTTCTTAAGTCGATATAGACTTTTATCTTGAATCTTTCAGATCTGAACATTCATGCCACAATTAAGAGAATTACATTGAAAAACTATATTGGTTAGCATTCCACATCAAAAAATCTTTCTTTATCATTTACCTACTCGAGGACGAGCAGGAATTAAGCTTGGGGATGCTTGATACGTCTCCAACGTATCTATAATTGTTTATTGTTCCATGCTATTATTTATGAAGTCTTGGATTTTTAATGGGCTTTATCATTCACTTATCATTTTTGGGACTAACCTACTAACCCAAAGGCCCAGTCCAGATTGTTGTTTTTTGCCTGTTTCAGGGTTTTATAGAAAAAGAATATCAAACGGAGTCCAAACGGAATGAAACCTTCGCGAGAGATATTTTTGGAGAAAATCACGCACGCGGAGCTTGAGAACCACGTCAGGGGATGGAGGGCTGGACCACGAGAGTGGGTGGCGCGCCCCCATTCCCAGGGCGCGCCCCCTGCCTTGTGGCCCCCTCGAGCGTCCCCCGGTGCCCTCCTTCTTCCTATATAAGCCTATGTACCCCAGAACCTCCGTGAACAGAGAGAAAACCCTAATTCCACCTCTGTACCTTCTGTTCCCGTGGAGATCCCATCTTGGAGCCTATTCCAGAGCTCCACCAGAGGGGGATCTATCATGGAGTCCTTCATCATCATCATCATCGCCCTCACCATGAGTTGTGAGTAGTTTACCATAGACCTTCGGGTCCATAGCTAGTATCTAGATGGCTTCTTCTCTCTCTCTCTGGATCTCAATACAAAGTTCTCCTCAGCCTTCGAAGAGATCTATTCGATGTAATCTCATTTTGCGGTGTGTTTGTTGAGATCCGATGAATTGTGAGTTTATGATCAAGGTTATCTATGAAAGATATTTGGTTCTTCTCTGAACTTTTTATGTGTGCTCATAATATCCTTGCAAGTCTCTTAGAATTATTGGTTTGGTTTGGCCTACTAAGTCTATAGTCCTTGCAATGGGAGAAGTGCTTGGCTTTGGGTTCAATCTTGAGGTGTCCTTTCCCAGTGACAGTAGGGGCAGCAAGGCACGTATTGTATTGTTGCCATCGAGGATAAAAAGATGGGGTTTATATCATATTGCTTGAGTTTATCCCTCTACATCATGTCATCTTGCTTAAGGCGTTACTATGTTCTTACGAACTCAATACACTAGATGCATGCTGGATAGCGGTCGATGTGTGGAGTAATATTAGTAGATGCAGGCAGGAGTCGGTCTACTTTTCTCGGACGTGATGCCTATATACAATGATCATGCCTAGATAGTCTCATAATTATTCGCTTTTCTATAAGTTGCTCGACAGTAATTTGTTTACCCGCCGTAGAATATCGCTATCATGAGAGAAGCCACTAGAGAAAACTATGGCCCCCGGGTCTATTCTCAACATATCAATCTACATCTACTTTCCTTTTCTTGCTTTTATTTGTTGTTCTTATAAACCAAAAATACCAAAAATATAAACTATCATCTCTATCCGATCTCACTTTCGTAAGTGACCGTAAAGGGATTGACAACCCCTTGTCACGTTGGCTGCGAAGTTCTTATTTGTTTGTGCAGGTGCGAGGGACTTGCGCGTGGTATCCTACTGGATTGACACCTTGTTTCTCAAAAACTGAGGGAAATACTTACGCTACTGTGCTGCATCTCCCTTTCCTCTTCGAGGGAATACAACGCAAGCTCAAGAGGTAGCAACGTGCACTTCTCCTGAAGAACCAATAGAGCGAGGGAACATGGTACTGCTACTCCAGCGAAACAAAGATGGCGGCGAGGCTCTCGGGGCTGCTCCGGTGACCAAAATGGACGGAGGAGGTGCGCGAGGATCCCGCACACATGACGGGGACCTGCAGCACCTAACGAGGACTACGGCAACTCCAGCGGCATCAAATAGAGGCGGCGGCGACGAGCTGCAGCGAGTCAACTACGTGGCCTAGCGGAGCGGCGAGAGCACGTAGCAGAACCTATGCGACACGGCGCAGATGATGGACATGCACAGGGGAACTACGATGGTCGAAGCACTCACCGGAGACGAGGTTCGACGGTGGCAGCTTCGGGCGGACAACGAACTCGTAGCTAGAGCGTGCTAGAGAGGGGAAGAAGAGCACGAGCAGGTTCGTGAGCTCACAACGAACACATTGACATGCTCGGCTCGGCGAGAGGGGGTCGGAGATGACGGAGAGAGTGGACGAACGCTCGCGGCGGCCGGAGTCAAAGACGAGGAAGGAGAGGAAGCACATGAGGCGCTCGGCTCCCTGTAGACGACGTCGGGGAAGAAGCCTCACATGGACGTCGAGGCAGAGGAGGACGGAGAGCACACCGGCGACGAGGCCATGCTCCTGGATGCGCTCGGGAAGAACTCGTAGCGGTGGTTCTGGTGGATCTAGGATCACCTGGCGGCGTGGAGGAGGGTTAAAGGAACCCTAGGGGGTTGGTGGACAAGGAGAGGGAGGCTAAAAGGGGCTAGGGCGACGGGGACACGCGACGGCGCCCGCTGCCGTGCCATGTGCGTGCTGGAGAGGCGGGACCGTGGTGGAAGAATGTGGGCGCGGGAGTTGGTCGCGGTCGCTGACGCATGGGCCTGGCTCGACCACGTGAAGGCGACGCAGAGGGGGCGAGTGTGTGCGCGGGTGAGAAAGATGCAGAGGGACGTGCGCCGAGGTTAGTTGGGCTGCGGGAGAGAGGGTTGGCTGGGCCAGCCTGGTTGGTGAGGCCCAGGTGGCTCTGTGGGCTGCGACTGGCTGCTGCTCCTTATCTCTTTTCCTTTTCTTTTTCTTCAGACAGAAAATCAAAAGGAAAAGCCAGGCAGCTAGGTAAGGAATTTTGGAGAAGTAAAAATATCCTTGAGCTCCTGGATTTATGCTCTATTTTATAAAAATGAGTTGGGCATTTTTAGAGGTAGAAAAATATAGCAAGTTTGAATTGGCTTCAAACTTGAGACATTTTTTAGCCTGACCAATTCAGCTTCAAATAGGGTGAAATTTGGCATAGAGGTTAAAGGCATAGTGCCAGATTTTGTTGGGAGAAGATGAACATTAAAGGAGGAGGGAAATGTGGCACTTTCAAAAACAACAAGAAAAGAAAGAAAGGGGAAGGAGGGGGTGGTGAAGCTTGGAAGTGCTCATGCATGGAACACACATGGATCAAGCATCAAGATAACATGCACATGGTGAGAATGAGAATGCAAGATGACAAGGCAAGTATGCAATATGATGTGACCATGATGCATATGATGGTAATGAAGCAAAGGCATGACAATGCAATAAAGATGGCAATACATGAATGAAAAACAAAAACCCCCAAGGAAAGGATAGGACCAAATGGTAAATATATTGTCATATAAGGAAGTTTTACATCTGGGGTGTTACAAACTCTCCTCCACTACGAAAAGATCTCGTCCCGAGATCTAGGACTGAAAGAAAGTGGGATACTTGGAACGGAGATGATCTTCTTGTTCCCATGTAGCCTCTCAGTCGATATGGTGTGACCACTTGGCTTTTAGGAATTTGATGGACTTGTTGCGGGTCTTGTGGTCGGTGTCCTCAAGGATAGCAATGGGGTGCTCACGATAAGACAGGTCTTGCTGAAGATCAATCTCTTCGAAAGGAATGGTGCGTTCAGGTGTCTTGAAGCACTTGCGGAGTTGAGACACGTGAAACACGTCATGCACATTTGCAAAGTTGGAGGGAAGCTCGAGTTGGTAGGCTAGATCTCCTCTCTTGCCAATTATCTTGAAAGGGCCCACGTATCTTGGAGCAAGCTTGCCCTCGATACTGAACCTCTGAGTGCCCTTCATGGGAGAAACACGGAGATAGACATGATCTCCAATGTCGAAAGCCAAATCTCGGTGTTTGCCATCATAGTAGTTCTTCTAGCGCGATTGCGCGGCTTTGAGATTCTCACGTATGACTTTGCACATCTCTTCGGCCTCTGAGATCAAATCATTTCCAAGGAGTTGACGTTCACCAGTCTCAGACCAGTTGAGAGGGGTACGACACTTTCTGCCATAGAGAATTTCAAACGGTGCTTTGCCTGCACTTGCTTGGAAGCTGTTATTGTAGGAGAACTCGACAAATGGAAGGCAATCTTCCCATTTCATACCGAAGGAAGTGACACATGCCCTGAGCATATCTTCACGAATTTGGTTCACTCTTTCGACTTGGCCACTAGTCTGAGGGTGAAAAGCTGTGCTGAAGCGAATCTTGGTACCCATAGCTGACTGGAAGGAATCCAGAATTTGGAAGTGAACAAGCTTCCACGATCAGAGGAGATTACTTGATGGATACCATGCAAAGAGACAATTCTGGAGGTATACAGCTCTGCCAGTTGTGCTGCATTGATGGATTCCTTGACTGGAAGTAAATGAGCCACTTTAGTGAGCTTATCAATCACCATAAAGATAGCGTCATTTCCTCTCTTGGACTTGGAAAAACCGGTGAAGAAATCCATCTCAATGTTATCGAATTTCCACTTAGGAATAGGTAGAGGTTGAAGGAGTCTAGTTGGACGTTGATGTTCTGCTTTCACTCTTCGGCAGACATCACACTCGTTCACGAATTGAGCAATTTCTCTTTTCATGCGAGTCCACCAATAGGATTGCTTGAGGTCATGGTACATCTTGGAACTTCCTGGATGTATCGAGAGGAGTGAGTCATGTGCTTCGCTCATTATGAGCTTCCTGAGATCACCTTTGGGAACCACAATTCTGTCCTCAAAGAACAAAGTGTCTTTGTCATCAATGCGATATCACTTGTACTTGGGAGTACCCTTGGCAATACCATGTTTCACCTTCTGCACCATAGCATCACTGAGTTGGGCCTCACGGATTTGATCTTCCAAAGTAGGAGCGACTTGAAGGTTGGCAAGAAATCCTTGCGGAACGACTTGGAGGTTGAGCTTCCGGAATGCTTCACAAAGATCCGGTTGGAACGGTTTGAGGATGAGACTGTTGGAATAAGCCTTTTTGCTCAAGGCATCTGCAATGACATTAGCCTTGCCAGGAGTGTACTCAATGCTTGGGTTGTACTCTTGAATCATTTTGACCCAACGAGTATGACGGAGGTTGAGGTTTGGCTGGGTGAAGGTGTACTTCAGGATCTTGTGATCGGTGAAGATGTCCACTTTTTTGCCCAACAGAAGGTATCTCCACGTGATCAAGGCATGAACAACTGCTGCTAGCTCAAGATCATGTGTGGGGTAATTCTTCTCATTTGGTTTAAGCTGACGTGAAGTGTATGCAACGATCTTCTTGTCTTGCATGAGAACACCGCCGAGACCTTGCAATGAAGCATCACAGAGCACTTCATAAGGCTTGGACTCATCCGGAGGAGTAAGTACCGGAGCAGAAATGAGCTTCTCTTTGAGGGTATTGAATGCCACATCACAATCAGGAGTCCACGAGTACTTGACATTCTTTTGCAACAGGTTGGACAAAGGCTTGGCAATCTTGGAGAAGTTCTCAACGAACCTTCTGCAATAGCTTTCGAGACCGAGGAAGCTTCGGAGTTGTTTGACATTCTGAGGAGGTTCCCACTTCACAATAGCTCCGACCTTCTCGGGGTTAACAGAAATGCCCTTAGCAGAGATAATATGACCAAGATAGAGGACTTCATCAAGCCAGAATTCACACTTGGAGAACTTCGCATAAAAGCGGTGCTCTCCGAGCCTGTCAAGAACCAATCGGAGGTGCTCTGCGTGGTCTTCTCTAGTCTTGGAGAATACCAATATATCATCGAGGTACACGAGGACGAACTCATTGGTGTAGGGGTTGAATATGAAGTGCATCATCTGAGAGAAGGTGGGTGGAGCATTTGCAAGCCCGGAAGACATGACTGTGTACTCGTAGGAGCCATAACTCGTCCTGAATGCGGTCTTGGGGATATCCTCTTCACGGATACGAATCTGATGGGCGCATCTAGAGATCAAGCTTCGAGAAAACCTTGGCTCCTTTGAGCTGCTCGAACAGTTCATTGATATTGGGGAGAGGGTACTTATTCTTAATTGTCTTCTTGTTCAATGGTCGGTAATCAACGCACAATCGTTCCGTACAATCCTTCTTCTTGACAAAAAGAACATCCCAGCCCCAAGGAGAAGAACTTGGTCTGATCAGACCCAAGCGTTCTTGCTCGTCGAGTTGCTTCTTCAACTCCTTCAACTCTTTAGGAGAAAGCTTGCACGGACGCCGACAGGCTGGCTCCATACCAGGTTCAAGTTCAATGATGAATTCAACTGGACGGTTGGGAGGCATGCCTGGAAGCTCTTCAGGGAATACATCCACATATTCACAAACCACCGAAATCTGGAATATGGCATTAATCCCGCCCTTGTCATTGAGAGAGAATAGCCCGATTGTGTTATCACGAGCTGCGAAGATAATCACGTCTTCGGAGGGATGAGTTAGATTGACCTCCTTGTCTGCACAATCAAGAAGAGCATCATGCTTAGAGAGCCAATCCATCCCAAGAATAAGATCACTGTCCGAGTTGCCGAGAACAACTGGGGAAGCTAGAAATTTATAATTGCCCATCATGATGGAGATATCCGGAGCAATCAAACTGGAACACAACCTCTTGGCCGGAGAAACAACATGCAATGGCCTTGGTAATGCTTCGGTGTCAAAATTGTGCTTCGATGCAAATGGGTGAGATATGAAAGAACATGATGCACCTGAATCAAACAAGACTTTTGCAGGAATAGAGTTAACCGAAAGATTACCCATAATCACATCAGAAGAATCCTCTGCTTGAGCTGCGTTCAACAGGTTCACTCTTGCATTCTTGGGATTGTGCTTGACAATAGCGTTGATTGTAGAGCTGACAGGTGGAGGAGGCAGAAGGCGCCTCTGGTTGGTGCACTTGTTGGAATAATGACCCTTCAGACCACATTTGTAGCAAGTGACCTCTGAAACTGGACAGGAAGGAGGAACGCTTGGTCTTGGAGCTTGGTACTGAGACTTGGACTGGTTGCTTGGGTTGGGTTGGTGGGAAAATCCACGACCACCTGAGTGCTTGTCTGACTCGGAGGACGGAACGCTGGAGGAGGCGGGAGCCAGAACTTCTGCTGCTTGGCGACCACTTGAGAGGAAGAGGAGGAGTGAACAGCATCTCTTATCCTCTTGTTGGAAGCTTTACATTTGAGCTGAGCTGCCTCTTGCTTGAGTGCCATGTTGTAGAATTGGTCAAATTCATCTGGCTCGAACAGAGTGAGTGCAAGTTGGTTCATCTTTCAGACCACCTCGGAACTGGTATATTTTGCTCTTAGCATCGGGGATGTCTTGCTTCGCATAATGGGCAAGATTCTGGAACTTGACATTGTACTGGTAGACAGACATGGTGCCTTGCATCATATTGCGGAATTGCTCACGCATGCCTTCAATGAAACTGGTAGGGATGTGATGAGAACGGAAATCGTGACAAAAGTCAGTCCAAGAGATCTCACGACCCGCTCTGGAGTCTTTGTACTATTGCCACCAATCTGCAGCTTGGTCTTTGAGTTGGAAAGCGGCAAACTTGACATAATCCTCAGGTTTGACATTACTGCACTTGAAATGCATCTTGATGTATGTGATCCAATCTTCAGCATCAAGCGGATCAACACACTAGCTGAAAGACTTGGGTTGATTGGCAAGGAATTGGTTCAGAGTAGCAAAGTGAGGTTGATACAGATTTCCTTGGCCTTGGTTCCCTTGATTGCCTTGATTCCCTTGATTTGCTTGGAAACTCTGCATCATTTGCATGATCATCTGAGTGTTTGTATTGGTTGCTTGCATAATCGCTCTCCATGCCTCAGCTGGAGGAGGAGGGGAAGGTGGACGCTCTTCTTCACCCTCTGGGTTCTGGCTAGGAACTTTCTTAGGTGCCATCCTGAAGATGATGACAACCGTTAGCCATTGAAGCAAATAATAGATATGCTGAATCAATGGCTAGATATTGCAACATATACTCTTCATAATGAACATCCGAACAAAATTCAACGAATGAATTCCATATCTTAATGGTACATCAACTTGTCGAGAAGCCACTTGGGAGAACAAAATGATAGATCAAAACAACAAGGTAACAGATGGAACAAATACATAATAGAGGTTTCGTCCCACATGTTCGTGCTGATGCCCCATGGCACGTGTTACGAAGCGCCTTGCAATCCCCGAGTCAGCATAGCCAAGGACTCTTTAATATGCAACCCCCTAGTGTAACAACAACCATGATAACCTCTCCACTTGATGTTGAACCCCAACCTCATATCATGCACCCGTTGGAAGATTACCTAAGAGCTACTTGAATCCCACCTATTAATTCCCGAAGCTTTCCGGTTATGCAATCTGGTGTTGGGGATACAGGGGAAGCACCGCATATCACACAACTAATAAATCCTACATCCAGCTGTATCCATCCGTCAACACATAACCAGGCATCTTCAGAGACCGTTTACCTCGGACCTTTGAAACGCATCCGCAATACAAGCAAGGGCAATACTCCTGAACTATCCCCCTAGTACTGGGTGACGTCGGGGTTATCTCACCACCAGACACGCATATAAGAGTTTTCGATGTCGGCCGCCCTTGGTATTCGAGAACTGCAACGATACAATTGTGACGACAACATCTCGGAGCTCAACTCCCCGGGGCACTGCCACAACCCCTAAATGACAGGAGGCACCAAGAACAATGTTCTCGTCACAAAGATATCTGAACAATCCAAACAATACCCGCGTGATCCTAAAAAAATTGGTGAAAATTGAGGATAGTGATGTTAAAACAATGCCAGGAATCCTCACCAGAGCGACGAAGGGGATGAGGAGTAAAAAGAAATCCTACTCTCCAATATATATATATATAT
>LR738714.1:529800447-529819922 GCA_902687465.1 Secale cereale | reverse complement strand
CGTCACAAAGATATCTGAACAATCCAAACAATACCCGCGTGATCCTAAAAAAATTGGTGAAAATTGAGGATAGTGATGTTAAAACAATGCCAGGAATCCTCACCAGAGCGACGAAGGGGATGAGGAGTAAAAAGAAATCCTACTCTCCAATATATATATATATATATATATATATATATATATATATATATATATATATATATATATATATATATATATATATATATATATATATATATCACTCAAAACATTTTTTTGTGTGTGTGCCTAGACTCAACATCGGCAACGTTTCGATCAATCAAGGGGCTCCTAGGTCGGAGAAGGCTCTGATACCAACTTGTAATGCCCAGGATGCGACTATATCTCCTACATGTCGAGGCATGAGTTAGATACATAATCGCATTCTGGAATGATCGCAAGCGTGGTATCTTTGCACAACTCATGTAATAAACATAGATGAAAGAGTTAAATAGTTGGCTTACACTCGCCACGTCACACAATTAATTTAACATTCATACATGCATCCAAATAACACAGGGTCCGACTACGGACGAAAACAAACGAGAAAAGATACCACAACCACAAGTCCTGATCGCCCCTAGTAGGAACCACTACTGATCGTCGGGATACGTCACATACATACGACCACGTTCTTCATCGAACTCCCATTGAAGTTCTTGTCCATCTCCTGCGTCGTACTCAATTGTACATGCATCTGGTGTGTGTTGTAATCTGTGAGTCACAAGGACTCAGCAATCCCATTCCCGGGGTATCAAAACTAACAAAGCCTTTTAGGTGTGGAGAGGTAATAAAGTGTCTGCAGCAAGCACTAAGCAACTAGCTTACGAACTCAGAGCGAGATGAGGATATGTGCCAACGGTCGCCAAAGATGATCAATAAGTGATCCTAGCTACTCACGTTCATGCATAACCCCACCGTGTTCACTTTCAGAAAACCCCTTCGAAAAGAGACCGTCACGGTTACTCACACAGGTAGTGTATTCTTAAGGATATGGTGTCAAGTTATCTACAACCGGATATTAACAACTCCCATCTACCACATAACTGCGAGCACGGCTTTCGAAAGTTCATAACCCTGCAGGGGTGTCCCAACTTAGCCCATCACAAGCTCACGATCCGCGGAGTCGCAACTCCATGTTGGCAAGACCTGAGTATTCTCATAATCCCGTGCTCAAGATATTTTGACAAAGGTAAAACTAATCCAGCAAGACCTCCCGGCGTGCCGACACCGTGATAGTAGCCGCGCGTATCTCGTCACAGGCCACGACCGGATGGGAAAAGCTACGGTAGAACCAGAACCTTGAGTTGCTTCAAGTCGGCCCCACAGACTACCCAGTTTGGACCAACACTCATGAGGAGCACTAGCCCAGGGGCTGATTAAGAACTCGGGTTTATAACTCCCTATGCAAGTTTTAAGTTGTTAGGCAAATGTAGTACCAAAGTTGGGTCTTGCTCGAAAATCTTTAAGCGGTGCGAATTATCGAGGGGGGCCCATAAACCCCAACGGTGTTAGGAACGCAAAATCAAGGAACATAACACCGGTTTATCGGGTCCTAAGGCGGCATGAGTGGAACAAAACACCAAGCAGAAGGCCAAGCCTTCCACCCATTACCAATATATATGTGTATGAATTAAGTAAGATATATATTGTGTTATCCCAATAAAACAAGTCCAAACATGGAGCAATCTTCAAACTTCACCTACAACTAACAACGCTATAAGAGGGGCTGAGCAAAAGCGTACTTAGCCAATCAACGGTTTGCTAGGAAGGCGGTTAGAGTGTTTCATGGCAACATAGGAGCCTGACAAGACAAGAATAGGCATCGAGGCATAACTATAGAGCGAGACAACTAGCAAAGCAAAGGTAGAGGTGATATCGGGGAACAGTCATCTTGCATGTTAAGTTCTTGGTGGGATCGTAAACTTGCTCCTCAAACTCAGTCTCGATAGGAACCTCGAACTCCGAATCGTCACCGGGCTCTAACCAACACAAGAATACAAACACCGGAACAAAATCAATCACGATGCAATGCTCAACACATGATGCAAGCAAGATGCATATGAGCATGAACATGATATGATGCATCACAAAGGAACATGATGAGTGCAACATGTGGCATGGCATAACGCAAGAAACACAAATCATTTAAGGGGACACAACATGAAAAAGAATGCAAGAACAACATAGCCACACATGTAGTTTTTTGGTTTGAACTAGCTAAGCACCCAACAAGTTTAAATGTTGCTTAGCATGGCAAGTAGTGCATCACAAGGCCAACAACAACATGCAAGCATTTTAAATGGGCCGGAAGAAACAAACAACAATTCCGGAAATTCCCATGTGCATATATCAAATATAGATCTGATCTATCATAACCATATGTTAGAGTTGTTAAACATGCAAGGTAACAGCACCATGTTATTCTACACATTTTTCCACCCCATTTACATATAAAGTTTGTTAAATTTGGAGCTATGGTTATTTAGTTATGAAATAAACCAATTTAACCATGTTATTTACAAAACATATTCAAACAACATTTTAAATATGTTTAACATGGCAGCAAAATGCATATTAATAATCTACACTAAAACTAAGCAGTTTTCATATATAGATCATTTTAAACAGATCCATAGTTTAAAAGATGTGAGCAAAACAAAATGCAAACAGAATTGAAAAAAAAACAGAGCATAAAACAAAAGGGACTCAGCAGGGGCTAGCCACTGCCTATGACAAGTGGGCTAGGGGGCGCTGAAATGGCAAGGCTGGGTGTGGGAGTGTGTTTGTGCGCATGTAGAGGCTGACAAGTGGGTCCCAGGTGTCAGTGGGACAGAATATAGCAAAAATTGGGCATTATGCAACGGCTCGAGGGGGATTCAAACCCTGATATGCGGGGTAAGAGAGCGAGCAGCAAACCAGCTGGGCTAGGCGGGGACGTCTACTAGGAGACGTGCACTGCTCCTGAAGAACTAACAGAGTGAGGGAACAGGGCCCTACTACTTCGGCGAAACAAAGACGGCGGTGAGGCTCTCGGGGCTGCTCCGGCGACCGAAATGGATGGCGGAGGTGTGCGGCGGTTGCGCACGAGGTTCCTGCACACACGACGGGGACCTGCAGCACCTAACGACGACTACGGCAACTCCGGTGGCATCAAACAGAGGCGGCCTCGACGAGCTGCAGCGAGTCAACTACGGGGCCTAGCGGAGCGGCGAGAGTACGTAGCAGCACCTATGCGACACGGTGGAGATGATGGACATGCATAGAGGAACTACGGTGGTCGGAGCATTTGCCGGAGACGAGTTTCGACGGCGGCGGATTCGGGCGAACATCGAACTAGTAGCTAGAGCGCGCTAGAGAGGGGAAGAAGAGCACGGGCAGGTTCGTGAGCTCACCCCGAACACATTGACGTGCTCGGCTCCGCGAGAAGGGGTCGTAGACGACGGCGAGGGCGGACGAACGCTCGTGGCGGCCGGAGTCGAAGACGAGGAAGGAGAGGAAGCATATGAGGCGCTCGGCTCCGCGTAGATGACGTAGTGGACGTAGTCGACGTAGTCGACGTCGGGGAAGAAGCCTAACACGGACGGCGAGGCAGAGGAGGACGGAGAGCACGCCAACGACGAGGCCATGCTCCTGGATGTGCTCGGGAAGAGCACGTAGCGGTGGTTCTGGTGGATCTAGGATCATCCGGTGGCGTGGAGGAGGGATAAAGGAACCCTAGGGGGTTGGTGGACAAGGAGAGGGAGGCTAAAAGGGGCTAGGGCGACGGGGACGCGCGATGGCGCCCGCGGCCGTGCCATGTGCGTGCTGGAGAGGGGGGTGAGGTGGAAGAAGGTGGGCGCGGGAGTTGGTCGTGATCGCTGACGCGTGGGCCTGGCTCGGCCATGTGGAGGCGACGCAGAGGGGGCGAGTGTGTGTGCTCGTGAGAAAGAGGCAGAAGGACGCGCGCCGAGGTTAGTTGGGCTGCGGGAGAAAGGGTTGGCTGGGCCGGCCTAGTTGGTGAGGCCCATGTGGCTCTGTGGGCTGCGGCTGCTTATCTCTTTTCCTTTTCTTTTTCTTCAGACAGAAAATCAAAAGGAAAAGCTCAGACAGCTAGGTAGGGAATTTGGGAGAAGTAAAAATATCCCTGAGCTCCTGGATTTATGCTCTATTTTATATAAATGAGTTGGACATTTTAGAGGTAGAAAAATATAGCAAGTTTGAATTGGCTTCAAACTTGAGACATTTTTGAACCTGACCAATTCAGCTTCAAATAGGGTGAAGTTTGGCATAGAGGTTAAAGGCATAGGACCATATTTGTTGGGAGAAGATGAACATTGAAGGAGGAGGGAAATGTGGCACTTTCAAAAACAACAAGAAAAGAAAGAAAGGGGGAGGAGGGGGTGGTGAAGCTTTGAAGTGATCATGCATGGAACACACATGGATCAAGCATCAAGATAACATGCACATGGTGAGAATGAGAATGTAAGATGACAAGGCAAGTATGCAATATGATGTAACCATGATGCATATGATGGTAATGAAGCAAAGGCATGACAATGCGATAAAGATGGCAATACATGAATGAAAAAGAAAAAACCCCAAGGAAAGGATAGGACCAAATGGTAAATATATTGCCATATAAGGAAGTTTTACATCTGGGGTGTTAAAACTGTGCACCAGATCCAATTGGAGCTGCACAGGCGAAGCAGCAGAGCAAACGAGCAGGATCCCCCTCCACAGCACACCTCGCACTCCAGCCACGCACAGCCGGTCACCGCGCCTGACACGCGCCTGCAGCCATCGCGCCCCGCCGGTCGCCGCGCCCCGACCACATCAGGAGCTCGGACCGAGGCCACCGCCCCGGCGCCCCTCACCGTCCGCACCAACCGCCGCCCGCTGGATCCCAGATCGGATCGGGACCGCACGCGCCTGACACGCGCCTGCAGCCATCGCGCCCCGCCGGTCGCCGTGCCCCGGCCACATCAGGAGCTCAGACCGAGGCCACCGCCCCGGCGCCCCTCACCGTCCGCACCAACCGTCGCCCGCTGGATCCCAGATCGGATCGGGACAGTACGAGACCGACGACCGCGACCGTGCGCCCACCGCCACGACCAGACGCCGCGCCACACGTCGGAGACCACCTCCGCCGCGAGCAGGGACGCCGCCACAAGGCCGAGCGCCGGACAGCCGCGACCCGCACGCGAGCTCCCCTCCTCTCGAGCGAGCAGCAGCCAGAGAGCACCCCGCCGCCGCAGGCTCCGTGCAGGCTTTGCCTGCCGGAGGCCACCAGCGACGGCGAGGGGGAGAGGAGGCTGGAGTTGGGGAGGCTGCGGGAGGGGCGGGGGTCGCCGTCCGTGTCGCTCTGGGGAGGGAGCGACGCGGGGGCTACTTGTAGGATTTGACTGGCCCTAAGATTGAGTTCGCATCATGAAGTTTTCAATTTTACATCTCCGAGAGGCGGTGGTCCAATTTTTTTTCATATGTACCATTTGTTGGAGCAACACCTTTTGCTCTCGAAGCTCCAAAAGTTGATTGTTTTTACATATGGACCGTCTATTGGAGATGCTCTTAGGCGTGGGAAATGGAATTATTTTCTCATTCCCTTATTTGGTATATGATGGGAACTAGCTCAGGATGAAGGCTTGCCCACCAATTAACGAGAAGAAATTGGTGGAAGTTAGTAGCCTCAATTTCCATTCCCCATTCCAGTTAAACAATCAGTGGATTTTTAACCATCATACCCTCAACTCCCTTCCCACTTAAATTGGGAGTTGTTTTATATTAAAAGAAACTCCTGTTCTCAATTTTATAACTCCCAGAAACCAAACACGAGCAAATCAATCATGGGGCAAGCAATGCAAGCGGCGTCTGGTCTTTATCAAGTTTGTTGGCTCCCAAGAGCTAGCTAGGGCCCCAGAATGATGGATAGGTCCCCCGGGAGAAGAACAGATATCTGGTAGGTATCCTTTTCGGGTGGTTCGCTCTTCCATTCGCCTCTGTCGGATGCCTTCCTTCCGTCCTCTTCGGGCCTCCCTCTACCTCTGCACAGCTGTGAAGATAAGGGCAAAGGTGCAATGTCACGGGCCACGGGAGCAGGAAGTCAAGCCTCTCAAAAGCCAAATAAACTTAACAGCAATGCAGGTCTCAACTCTCAAGGCATCCGATTCGATATCATTTGGGTTCAGAGAGCTCCCATGCATGGGGCCCGTTCAGAGTTTCAGTAAACATTACTGGGGTCTCTGGAGAAATTAAAAAAAAAAGTTAAGATGCTGGTCACGTCCATGATTAGCTTGGGGAATGGTAAAGATGCCATCTAAATGCATTATTGGAGTTTAGTGTGCTACAAGCCTGAAGATTAATGAGACACTGGAGTAAGTCACTGGCAAGTCGTTGATGATCAGCTAGTCCCCCATGGATACCAAGATTCATCCACCCATTTTCATCTGATCGCAAAGGGGAAAAGAAAACGCCAAAAATGCTTCCTCCATGTCCATTCGGTGTCGGCACAGCCACTGTCTGCACAACAGGCCACTAAAAACCCTATCCTGCACCCACGCCACATCCATCAGAATCCAATGAAAACCTGCATTTCACTTAACCGAATTAAGTGCCCGTCAAAGACAGAGCGTGTCGCCACTCGCTCCCACACACACACACTGACTGACTCACGCGTCCATTAGCTCTACCCAGTCTCCCGGTTAATCCGCCTAAGCACACTCGCAGTCGCATGCAGTGGCGGCGAGGCAAAGGCCGCAAGGCACACAGACGCCAACACGAAAGCGAAGCGTGTTCGCCGCGCACACGGCAAGGAAAGGGATGTTTCTTTCTGGCTCGGTGCGATGAACTTGGCCGGCCGGCCAGCGTGCGCGGTCCACTGCCACTGCCACTGGAGGAGTGGGCGGAAAGAGGCGGCAGAGCCGAACCAGCCCGTTGTGGAATTAATTTACACGATCGAGCATCTATCTGTCTGCCAGCGTTCTGCGCTCCAGCTATCGGGGAGCAGTGAGGGAGAGCAGCCGAGGAACGAATTATTTGCAGAATCTTGACCGGGCGACACATGGCCCGGCCCGGCCGGGCAGAGCCGGATACAAAGGCACGACTGTGCAGTGTGCGCCACTCTGATCTGCCAGCACAATTTCTCAACTCTGCATTTTTTTCCTTGGTCAGTTCTGAACTTTGAAAATAGAGGCTCGGGTTAAGTTCCGGCTTAGGTACGCCTGCATTGCATCGCCGGGGGGTTTGAACAGGCAGAGGAAAGAAAACCGGTGGGCAGTGTGAGGCTAACGACGGACCGTTACAGGACTGAACACTGACGAAACCACCACTAATCCGCCTACTATGCAAGTATACAGCTGCAAGGTGCAGTTTCCGGAACATAGGTGATGGTTCATATCGTTATACTGCACCGCACTGGACACGGCAGCTGGAGGTTCGCCGCTGCGCACCAACCCGAGGTATGCATGCATGGAACCGGACGAGCGAGCACGAGCAGGCAGTCAAGCGGCACAGGCGAGTGACCGGCAGACATGCGTCGGAAAAGGCCCGTCCAAGAACAGGTGTAGATGGAGCTGAGCTGTGTCTTCTAAGTTCTAACTGTTACAAATAATGCATAGGCTACCATTTCTGCAATTTAATTCATGCAAGGATATACTTTTTTTTTCTTCGAGGGTACGCCAAAGGCGTACCTTAGCTTTATAGAAGAGAGAAAAATATATACAAGAGTTATAGGAATAGCCAGTATGACCACAAGCGGCCTAACCGAGCCTCCACTCCCACACACTACACTCTACTACTCACTCATAGGCTGAACTCCAAAAGCTCCTGCCAAAGCCCAAGTCTTGAGATCCTCAAAGACCAAACTCACCGTGTCAAGCTCGTTTTTGATCTGGCTCGATCCGAACACTCTCGCGTTTCGCTGTTTCCAAAGAGTCCAGCATATAAGCATTACTCGTGAGTCAAAACCCTTCCTGTGTTGCTTAGCTCTTCTCTTCCTGGTTTCCGACCACCAATGCACCAACTTGGAATCGTTCGATGGGCAATGATCCAGGGGTATCCTCATCCTACCAAAGCAGTAATACCAAACCTGCCTCGAGAAAACGCACTGCTGAAGTATGTGCTCCACCGTGTCTTCCTCTTGATCGCAGAGAAAACACCTAGATGTTTGGTCTTGAAGACCGTGCCTGGTCCTCCTGTCAGATGTCCACAGGCGATGCTGAACTGCCAGCCACATGAACACTTTGCAAGCAGGAGGGGCCCAACTCTTCCAGATGGCTCCAAAGGAGTGGAATTTCACTCCTCCTTCACAAAGCATCTTATATGCAGAAGACGCAGAGTACGTTCCAGAAGAGTTCCAGGCCCAAATGGGGCAGTCCTCCGCCCTGTCGTCCAGGTGCACCTCCTCCAGTATTTCCCAAAGCCCGATGAACTGGGCTAGCCCTTCCGTGCAAAGGTTATCCACCACATCATTCATCCAGGAGTGTGAGGGCAAAGCATCCCGAGCTAGTCTTCTGTTAACGGTATGCGTACGGACACTTTTCACCACAAGAGGGGCCAATTCCAGGATAGTTACTCCGTGGATCCATCTGTCCTTCCAGAATAGGATTTTGTCACCAACACCAATCTTCCATTTTACCAAGCTTCCAAAAGCTTTCGTAACGTGTTTGTCCATGGCCAGATTGAGGCCCTGCCACGGTCTAGATGTGTCCGTCCGTTTAAGCCATTCCCATCTTAAGCGGAGCGCGATACCATGCTTGTAAAGGTCGATAACACCCAGGCCACCCAAGCTTTTTGGCCTACAAACTCTTGCCCAAGACACCACGCATTTACCTCCCATAACCTCCTCGGTGCCAGCCCAGAAGAAGGCTCTGCAACCCTTTTCAATTCTATTAAGGGCCCATTTTGGTGCATCCGCAATCATGAGATGGTGCGTGGCACGAGCTCTCATGACTTGGTTAACAAGAACCAGTCTGCCTGGCCTGGTAACCAGGCCCCTTTGCCAACCTGGCATGATGCGTAAGGCCGCATCTACCATTGGCTGCCAGTCCGATCTTTTGAGTTGACGAATGCTCAGCTGCAATCCGAGGTACTTGCAAGGAAAGGTCTCAATCTTCCAAGGCAGGGCCGCCATAACAGTCTCCTCATCCTCTGGCTCTGCCCTAATCATGATGGCAGAAGATTTTGCAAAGTTGACGTTGAGCCCCGACGCTATACCAAAGATGGTCAGCACATTCTGCACCAGTAACAGATCTTGCCAGGTGGGCTTCACAAAGAGGACCACGTCATCCGCGTATAGGGACAGCCGTTGCACAGGGCTGCAGCCATTGAAGGTACTCAACACACCTGTCTCGTGAGCTTTGATGATGATGTACGTGAGCACATCCATGGCTATGACGAAGAGAAGTGGCGAGATCGAGTCCCCTTGCCTTAACCCTTTAGCATGCATGAATTTTGTACCCGCACTTCCATTAACAATGACTCTTGAGGTGGCAGTATTGAGAAGAATAGCGATCCAGGATAGCCACCTCTCAGAGAAGCCCTTAGCCCTTAGCACTTCAAACAAAAACGGCCACGCCAAGGAGTCAAAAGCTTTAGTGATGTCAAGCTTCAGTAGGGCTCCTTTGGCTTTCTTCTTGTGTAACGAACGCGCCATTTGCCTCACGAGGAGGAAGTTATCATGCAGACATCTCCCCTTAATGAAGGCAGATTGATTCACATGGACAAGGTCCCCCATACGAGGCCTGAGCCTAGTAGTGAGCAACTTGGATGCAATCTTGGGGATACTATGCACGAGACTGATCGGACGAAACTCCGAAACCGAACACGCATCCGGGGACTTCGGTAATAAGATGATGAGAGCCTGATTGAGCCTCCCAAAGCCCCTACCATTACCAAGGAACAGCTTGTGAATCGCCGGAATGAGGTCACCCTTGATTACCTCCCAAGCTTTTTGGAAAAAAAGCCCAATGAATCCGTCAGGCCCCGGGGCCTTATCAGAAGGCATCTCCTTAATCACTCCCCAAATTTCATCCTCCGTAAAAGTACTATCTAGCTCAGATAGGTCCACTCGAGGGACACCGAGCCCCTCCAAGTCCAGGGTGAACTCGCGGGCCACATCCTTTCCTAGAAGGCTTTTGTAGGCATTGTAGAAGGCATCCTCTTTTCCTTGTTGAGAGGTTATGGTGTTCCCATTCATGGTCAAGGAAGGAATGTAGTTTTTCGTACGTCTTCCATTCGCCACCAGATGGAAAAGACGTGTGTTCGCATCCCCTTCCTGGAGCCAAGAAACCCTCGACCTTTGCCTAGCTATGGTCCTTTCCAGGGAAGCTAGCCCTAGGACCCGTTGCTTCAGGGTTCTCCTGAGCCAACTTTCCGCCTCCGTAAGTCTCCGATTCTCCTGCGCGTGATCAAACAGCAAGATGACCACATTTGCTATGGCAATCTGAAGTTTGATATTGCCAACTTCCTTTTGGCCCCAAGCATCCAGAGCTCGAGCCGTGCTGCGTAATAAAACATCAAGGCGCAGGAAAGGGTCCGTGATATGCACATCGCACGTCCAAGCCTCCTTAACAACTTCCAGAAAGCCGTCCATCTTGACCCAAAACTTCTCAAAACGGAACCTCTTTTTGTGGTGCAAGGGTTCATCAAGAGTGAGATGTAAGGGGCAATGGTCAGAATGTTGGGTGGAGAGAGCCTGCAACATGCAGTCCGGGTACTCAAGCTCCCAGTCCACCGAAACAAAAGCACGATCTATTTTCGTTAAGGTGGGTGTCTCCCTTTCGTTGCTCCATGTGAACTTGCGTCCATGAAGAAACAGCTCCTTGAGAGCATTGTTATCCACGAACTGCTTGAACTTGCCCATCATTCTACGGTCCAAGTTCGAGTTGTTCTTGTCCATCGCATAAAGGATCATGTTAAAATCGCCAATAACTAGCCAAGGTCCCGGACAGATGGATCTTCTGTCAGAAAGCTCGTTCAGAAAGTTTATTTTTTGCTCGTTCTCCTGCGGCCCGTAAACTACGGTGAGCCACCACGGGGCTCCATCTAACGGTGAGACAAAGCCGGTGATGCAGTGTGAATCATTAGCATAGTTCGACACCAACACCCTAGACGTGTCCCACGCCACAATAATGCCTCCTCTCGTGTCCGACGCGGGTAAGTATGTGAAACCATTATATTTTGGTCCCAAGCACTGGAGGATTACAAAAGAGTTAACCACCTCAAGTTTAGTTTCTAACAAACAGACAATGGCCGCACGCAAAGAGTCCATAAAACATCTGAGCGCCTTCTTCTTGGCCGGGTTGTTGAGACCTCTAACATTCCAACAGAGCAACTCCAAGGCGTTGAGAGACATCAAAACAATAGTAGCTCCCGCACCACCTTCGTCCGGACACGCCTACTGCGCCAAAATGGCCGCGTCCAGTCCTGCCTCCCCTGCCAGGTTGAGCGGAATAGCTTTACCGAAAATGGCAGCAATCGCCCTGAGCTGAGATTCATGAAGTGGTGAATCAAAGATCAGCCGTAGCTGACCAATAGCATCCTCCGAAACAGCCAAATCATCGCAATCTAAACCCAAAGTTTTGAGGAGCACTGTTTCCGCAGTGGAGGCTTTAGATTTCTTAGCTCCCCCAGAGCAAGCAGACCTAGTCGTACGACGAGGCGTGAAAGGGTCCTGACCTGCCCGAACTCCTTTAAGTCCCTCAAATTCCTTAAGCAACGGAGGTGCGAGCTTCTTGAGCAGCCCGGCACAGAAAGATTTAATGTTCCCAAGTGCGATGATCTCCTTGGCTGAGAGATTACCGACCTGGAGCAGCGGATCACGCAGAGCACCCTTTCCAGCAAAATCCGTAGAGAAAACGTGTTTGTCGGCGACGTACGTAGCCACGTCCGTGCATGCACCATGCAACTCCTGTAGCGCGGGCCCCTCCTCGTTCCTATCAGCAAGCAAGCCGGGCTCTCCCACAGTTCCCATTGCCTGCGCAGATAGCAACAAATCCTGGACCGGGGCCCACCCATCGGCCGTACGCTCAGGCAAAGCAGTGCAAGTGGGGGATGTCGCTATCACCCCCCTCCCATCACTCGCTTCCGACACGGCCTCGACCGTTTTGTCGCACCCGGGCACCCCTAGCAACCCTGGATTGGCCAGGGGGCGGTCAAGCACCGCATCCACCAATGGAGCGGTAGCCACGGACACCCTGGAAGCCTCGGGATCCCCAGATTCCTCCAACCCCGTCCAGGCCTGCCTCGAAGCGTCCCCACCTTTGTCCACAAAGCCCGCGTCCTCGGGAACCTCCACTGGCGGAGACAGCGCCTGCAGCTCGTGATTGGTCGCCATCAGTCCAACCTCCTTTCCATGGTCAAAAGTTGAAACCACCGCTACTTTTAAAACGGGGCCCAAATTTTCCACCAAACCTGCCGGCTCTACCCCACCTTCCGGCCCAGGAACCACGGTGGCATCCAGCACCAAGGGGAGCCCCGCCTCCACCGCGGGCTTGCTGACTTCCGCGGCCATGGTGACCGCCGTGGAGACAGCCGGCGACCTCGCCGCGCCCTGATGCATGGGAGGGATTCTCCAACTCGAAGGCCCGATGCGCCCCATCAGAGCCTGCAAGTACGTACCGCCCGGTGCCCCACCACCAGCATCGCCTCCACGCCGATCACGGACTCCACGCGACCATGGCAAGACCCTCCATTCTCCCAGACCGGAGAAGTCACCGGAATCGTCAGGCAAACCGCTCTGACCACTCCCATCCAAACTGGGCGGCCTGAACCATCTTTCCGGCCCCTCGTGCTCGCGGATCCGACCCAGGTGAATGAGAACATTGTACTCCAGCAGCGCCCTGGACGCCGGCGACCTCGCAGCCGGCCCTCCAAACGCTTCCGGCTCCGGCACCCAAAGCCTTCTGTGAACAGGCACATCGTCGGGATCGACACACCACGCGCGGAGCTTGAACAAGGACAGATCTTCCCGGTTCTCAGTCTCCGGCGCGAGACTCTCCACCAGGCAAGCAGACCCCAGGAGCTCCGCCGCCGTCTCGGCCGTCCAAGCATGGGAGGGGATACCTTCAATCATAAGATCCACCTGCGTGCGCATCACCCTGGAAACGGCTTGAGCTTGTTTGAGCCAGGGCTTGACGAATAGCTTGAAGAAACGGTGCTCCACGGTGCCTGCCGCCAAGGCTCTGTTGCGCAACTCCGGCGCCGCAAACACCACCAGGAAATCCTCAGGATGAAACTTGTGCACCGAGAAACAATGGCGGGGAAGGTGCAGCTGAGAGGCAAACGCCTCCGCGGCCTCCTGGACAGAAACCGCAGGCCTGGTGCCGCCCACATAGGCTACCACGGCCAACCTCAGGCGCTGCTCAAGGTCGTCCACTTCCGGCGTGCGGCGGAGAACGCAGATCTTGGACGTATGCACCGCTGCAGCCGACGCCTGCCCGGACCCCACAGGTGCGGTGACAGCCGGAGCTGGCGAGGACCTCCCCAAAGAGACGGTCTGCCGAGCCACCGGTGTCAGCCTGCTCGCAGGTCCGGCCTGCGTCGACGGCTGCGAGACGCGTGCAACCTTGGCCACTGCCTCACGCCGGAGGTCCTCTTCAGCCCTGGGGCTCCGAGGCCTCTTGCACGCCGACGAGATGTGCCCCTCTAATCCGCAGCGGATGCAGAGCGGGGGGAACCAGCAGTCCTCCCGGCGATGACCCTCGCGGAAGCAACTGAAACAGAGGCCGAACAGATCCGCCGGGATTTCCTTCCTATCCGGAGACGACGACGCCGGCGAGCGCGAAGGGCGGGGCCTAGCAGCACCAGACCCAGCCTGAAGCCGAAGCGCCCGCCTCTTGCGCCAGAGGGCCTTGCGCGACGGCCCCGGCTTGCGCCATGGCGCCGCGGAGCCTGCGGCCGGCCCCAACGCCGCCCCGGCGAGGGCGCCGCCTGCCGCAGTCGAAGAGCCCTCGGAGCCAGAAGCGCCGGAAAGCCCGAGCCCGGAGACGATGGGCTGCAGCTTGGAAGAGACCGACGCAGGGCTGGCGGAGCCGGACCCCATGACGCACCGAGGGAGAGGTGGAAGAAGGGGAGGGAAGAGAGCGGCGGGGCCGGGAAAACCGCCGGCGGAGGGGGGGAAAACACCGGGGCCAGAGGGGCCGACGGCAGGAAGGTGGACACCGGAGCCGGAGGGGCCGCCGGTGGGAGAGGTGGACGCCGGGGCCGGAGGGGCCGCCGGCGGGAGAGGTGGACGCCGGGGCCGGAGTGGCCGCCGGCGGGGGCAGTGCAAGCAGAGTCACAATGTGGAACGTTCTGCACAATTCGTTTTGTTTGTTTGGCATGTTGCAAGGATATACTAGTAGATGACAGAGATACATGTGACCTAAATAATCTACTCCCTCCGTTTTAAAATATTTGAAGTTCTAGGTTTGTTCCAGGTCAAACTTCTTTAGATTTGATCAAGTCTACATAAGAAAACATATCAACATCTACAACATCAAATTAGTTTCATTGCACTATATATATTTGATGACGTGGATGTTAGTATTTTTTTTCTATAAACTTATTCAAACATTTTCTCCAAAATTTCAAAATTTAAAGGGGCGACTACTCTTCACACGATTGAAAAAACGGCGTTTGTCAACTTCTCCTGCGCCGACCCGCCCCGTCAACCCTCTGTCCCGCCTTCGCAGGCGACGCCACGGACAACCCTCTTATCACCGTCTACGGCTCATCATCGCCCGGAGGCCGCGCCCGTCACTGATTTCAGTGCTATGGGAGGAATTGACTGACGCAATAAATATTTTGCGGTCGCTTGAGTTACAGGAAAGGCGAAATTTCAATTAGGGTAGTGATAGGCGTCGGCGGACCGGCCCAAATTTGGGCCGGTTGACCAGCGCTGTAGGATCTAGTGATTAGGAGCCGCACGATTCCCTCTTCCTCCTCTGGACGTCTCTCTTCTATTAGAAAAAATCCCCACGCGCCGCCATGGACGACGAGGTGCGGGTCTCGAAGCACCTTCCCCCGCGTCTCCCCTGTCGTTGCCCTCGCCGCCGGTCACCGTCGTCGTCACTGGTCGCCGCCATCGCCTCCTGGGTTTCTCGCTAGCAAACATGCGCCCGTGGTTGCAGCTCCCGTGGCGACGATTGCAGCTCCTATAAGCGGGCCGCGTCTGTGGTGGCGCCGGTCACAGCTCCGGTGATGGTCGCTGATCGCAGCTCCGGTGCCGGTCGCCGGTAGCAGCACGACCCATGCAACAAATTGGACATCCGCGATTGGCGCCCCTGGCAGACATCGCCGTTTGAATGGACGTGGCAAAAAGCATTGCCGATCGTAACAAAAATGACAGACGGTTGCAGCAAAATCGTTGTCGCTGCCGTCGCAAGGTCGCAGCTCCGCCTTGCTGGATGTAGCAAAAAACTATGCCGGTGGTAGCAAAATCCAACTACGGTTGAATCTTTGTTATCTATAGTTGAAGCTTTTTCCGTGGTCGGTTGAAGATTTTTCCTGTTGGCAGTAGTTAGCCCTAGCATCATCGTTCATGTTGTTTGAAGCTTTTTTCGACGCCGGTTGAAGCTTTTTGCACATCTGATGTAGCTTTTTATTGTGCGAGTGGCTGGTTCCAGCATCTATCGTCGTTGGTTGAAGCTTTTTGTCGCATCGGTTGTAGCTTTTCAGACCGTTGCAACATCCGGGGAGGAGGGGAGGGTATCCCTTGGTACTCGCAGCTCGCCGTACGCGTAAGCCATGGCCGCCCTGCCTGTGAGCTCGCGGGGCATGCCCCCCTGTCATAGTAGCGTCGGTGCTCGGCCCCATCCCGCGTGTCCCTGGCGAAGGACGCGGCCATGGCGACGTTGCAGAAACCTGCAGGAGAGAGAAGAGACGAACAAAGAGGGAAGAAGATAAGCAAAATCGTGCGAGAGAAAAAACGGTTGGTCGTGGGCCCAGGCGATTAGTTTACTTACGCGGGGCACGCGTAGCCGCATGATCTGCGCCATCGACGCAACGCTCGTCCGACGGAACGTTTCGGCCGACAGTCTGGCTCTAAACAATTACTCCCTCCGTCCCATAATATAAGAACGTTGTAGTGGCAAAAAACGTTCTTTTTTTTAGATGGAACACGTGTATTCCATTTATATCACGGCGAGGTCGCCGGTTAGAGCATGGGTTACAAAAGTGGGGTAGTTCTCAAACCACTGGTCCGTAGACCCAGTAGGTAGACCCGTACCGAACGAAGCCAGCACATGCGCTGTTTTGTTGCATTCACGTGGTGTATGTACCACACTAGCCTGGATGAACTGAGTGGGGAGCTTGGCCCTGAGATTCCTGAAAACTTGTCCCAACGGTGTAAGATCGAAGTCCCCACGGCTTACGGCCCTTTGGAGAACTGAGTAGTCCGTCTCGAAATGAACCCTACCCACTCCCAGGTGGTCAGCAGCGTTAATGGCATGTTCCAGGGCCAAAGATTCAGCATGTAGTGTGTCTGACAGGAAACCAGAGGAACCTGCCGCAGCAAAAAGGATCTCATTATGGAGTCGCGACAGATCAGCCCACAACCTCCCCTCCCTGATTCAGCATTGTATGCACCGTCGATGTTAATATTGACTAGATCTGGGGGAGGAGGTTGCCATACCCGGACAGGTGCCACACTGGCTGGACGATCAGGGTCCAAGTAGACTTTCCATTCGTTCATGTGGAATCGAACCTGGAACTGAAATTCTTCAACTGTTGACATCCTCTCTCTGTGGTTTCCCCGGTTCCTCTCCACCCACCAAGCTCACAGCAGTGCAATGGTCAACATATTTTGCTCATCGGGAAGTCGTAGTATAGCTTGAACGACCTCCCTTGCATTCTGAAGGTTGGTGAGCTTTAATCTGGCCCCTTCCAACTGAAGAGCTCGCCAACTTTGCCTGACCCATTTACAGTTCAGAAAGAGGTGTCCTCCAACCTCAAACAGGCGGTCGCAGACGGCACACCGCGTGTCGAGCTCGACACCCCTCCTGGCGATATTCATGTACATGGGATGGCTATTGTGTGCAAATCTCCATAAGAAATGGTGAACCTTGGGCGGACATTTTTACTTCCAAATGAGACTAAAGATTTTGGATCGATCAACCTCTCCCGAGGAGCTCTGGCCCCTCTGCCTGAATGTCTCATGTTTCAGAACAGCCACGTGCACCTTATACGCCGATTTGACAAAGAAAAGGCCCTTGCTATCATAGTGCCAGACCATGAAATCTTCAGATTGCTCGCAGATTGGAATACTCAAGATAGCAGGCACATCATCTGAATGAAAGCATCCCACAACTAGATCTCGATCCCAGGTGCCCGTGTCCGGGTTAATGAGTTCACAGACTCTAGTGAGGAGGCAGTGCCCTCTAGGAGTTGACGGCCTCCGTGTGGTACCTCGCGGGATCCAAGGATTATCCCAAATTCGAACTTCTGTACCGTCTCCAATCCTCCAGATCACGCCCTCTTTGAGTAGTTCAATTTCTCTAAGTATACTCCTCCACACATAGCTCATGTTGAGAACTGGTTCGGCTGCAAGCACATTGCCATTTGGGAAATACTTGGCGCGGAGGACTCGGGCACACAGGGAATCCGGGACTAGATCAAGCGACAGGCCTGTTTCGCTAGCATCGCTAGATTAAATGAGTAGAGGTCCCGGAACCCGAGCCCTTCTTCTTCTTTCGAAAGTTTCATCTTTTCCCATCCCACCCAATGCATCTTGTTTTCTTCTCCGTGATTGTTCCACCAGTACTGACATATTAGCTGACTTATCTCATCACAAAGGGTCTTCGTTAGGTCGAAACAAGCCATGGCATAGGTGGGGATTGCTTGTGCTACGACTTTCACATAAATTTCCTTGCCAGCCACGGAGAGGCACCGATCCCAGCCCCCTACAGACGTCCAATGATTCGTTCTTTAATATACTCAAAACATTTCTTCTTCGACTTCCTAATATATGTAGGCAATCCCAAATACTTCCCTTCAGTGGATTCGCTCCCAAGCTGGAGTTCTTGCAAGATTAAATTTTTACATGACTGCTTGGCATTGGAACTGAACATCACCGAAGATTTTTCTCGGTTTATCATCTGGCCAGAACACTCCTCATAATCCTGCAGTATGGAGTTTACAGTTTGTACACCTTGCGGGGTAGCTTCCAGGACCATCAACGAGTCATCGGCAAAGAGTAAATGGTTAACTCTCGATGCCGTTGTTGCGAGTTTGATTCCTCTAATCCCGTTCTCCTCATCAGCTTTGTTGAGCATCGTCGAAAGTCCCTCAGCACACAGCAGAAAAAGGTAGGGTGAGATGGAATCCCCCTACCTTAGACCCCTGCCCGAAACCACAACTTCTGTTAGCGAATTGTTCACTTTGAACCTATACGACACCGAGCAGACGCATTTCATAATCAGCGGCACAAAATCTTCCCTGAACCCCATTTTCCTCATCATCCCTTCTAGGAAAGACCACTCGACTCGATCATATGCTTTGCTCATATCCAATTTTAGTGCCATGTATACATCTTTCCCCTTCCTCTTCCTCTTCATGAAATGGGTCATTTCATATGCCAGAATAGTGTTATCTCAAATCAGTCTTCCTGGCACAAATGCACTTTGGTTGTCAGAGATTAGCTCATTCAATATGATCTTGAGCCTGTTGGCGGTAACTTTTGACACAAGTTTGTACGTGACATTGCAGAGGCTAATAGGGCGTAGATCTTTTATTCAATCAGGGTTTCGAACCTTTGGGATAAGCACAACTATTGTTTCCATCCCTCCGGTATACAGTTGTTGGGGATCATTGCAGAAATTCAAAAAAAATCGACGCATCACCAAGATCTATCTATGGAGTTTACTAGCACTAGAGGGGAGTGCATCTTCATACCTTTGAAGATCGCGATGCGGAAGCGTTGCAAGAACGCGGTCGGTGGATTCATACACGAAGCGATTCAGATCGCGGCCGAATCCGATCTAAGCACCGAACAACGGTGCCTCCGCGTTCAACACACGTACAGCCCGGTGACGTCTCCCACGCCTTGATCCAGCAAGGAGAGAGGGAGAGGTTGGGGAAGACTCCGTCCAGCAGCAACACGACGGCGTGGTGGTGATGGAGGAGCGTGGCAATCCCGCAGGGCTTCGCCAAGCACAGCGGCAGAGGATGAGTAGTTGGGAGAGGGGAAGGATTGCGCTAGAGCTTGGGTGCGGCTGCCCTCCCACCCCCACATATATATAGGAGCAAGGGAGAGGGGGGGCGGCCCCCTCAGATTGGATCTGAGAGGGCGGCGGCGGCCAGGGGGGTGCCTTGCCCCCCAAGGCAAGGGGGCGCCCTCCTTAGGGTTTCCCCCAAAACCCTAGGCGCATGGGCCCTAGGGGGGAGGTGCCCAGCCCACTTAGGGGCTGGTCCCTCTCCACATACAGCCCATAGGGCCCTCCGGGGCAGGTGGACCCTCCCGGTGGACCCCCAGAACCCCTTCGGTAGTCCCGCTACAATAC
>LR738714.1:529725150-529793197 GCA_902687465.1 Secale cereale | reverse complement strand
CACCCCCCCCCCCCGAATTATTCCGGTGACCGTGTGATGACTTACCATATATAAATCTTTACCTCCGGACCATTCCGGAACTCCTCGTGACGTACGGGATCTCATCCGAGACTCCAAACAACATTCGGTAACCACGTACTACATTTCCTACAACCCTAGCGTCATTGAACCTTAAGTGTGTAGACCCTACGGGTTCGGGAATCATGCAGACATGACCGAGACATATCTCCGGCCAATAACCAACAGTGGGATCTGGATACCCATATTGGCTCCCACATGTTCCACGATGATCTCATCGGATGAACCACGATGTCAAGGATTCAATCAATCCCGTATACGATTCCCTTTGTCTATCGGTATAGTACTTGCCCGAGATTCGATCGTCGGTATACCGATACCTTGTTCAATCTCGTTACGGCAAGTCTCTTTACTCGTTCCGTAACACATCATCCCGTGACCAACCCTTTAGTCACATTGAGCTCATTACAATGATGCCTTACCAAGTGGGCCCAGAGATACCTCTCCGTCATACGGAGTGACAAATCCCAGTCTCGATTCGTGCCAACTCAACAGATACTTTTGGGGATACCCGTAGTGTACCTTTATAGCCACTCAGTTACGTTGTGACGTTTGGCACACCCAAAGTACTCCTACGGTATCCGGGAGTTGCGCAACCTCATGGTCTAAGGAACAGATACTTGACATTGGAAAAGCTTTAGCATACGAACTACACGATCTTGTGCTGGGCTTAGGATTGGGTCTTGTCCATCACATCATTCTCCTAATGATGTGATCCCGTTATCAATGACATCCAATGTCCATGGTTAGGAAACCGTAACCATCTATTGATCAACGAGCTAGTCAACTAGAGGCTTACTAGGGACATGTTGTGGTCTATGTATTCACACATGCATCACTGTTTCCGGATAATACAATTAAAGCATGAACAATAGACAATTATCATGAACAAGGAAATATAATAATAACCATTTTATTATTTCCTCTAGGGCATATTTCCAACAACAGCCGCCTTGCAACACGTGTAACACTTCTTGTGTAACCGCATCCCCCATCGTACTCCAGAATCTCTTATAGAAAATCGCTGGCATACCATCCGCATCGGGGGCTTTTAGATCCCCCATTTCTTCAAGTGATCTTTTAACTTCCTCAGGGGTATACTCTTTGCTTAGCATCTCATTCATCTGAGTTGTGACTCATGGCTCCACTGCTTGTAACACTCTGTTGTGGTTGGCTTCAGCACCTGCCCTGGCTGTGAACAAGTGCGCGAAGTGGTTAGTCACCATCGCCTTTAGCTCCTCCTCTCATTCCACCACTACCCCGTCGTCACCTTTTAACTTATCAATTATGTTGTGCCTCTTCCTGGTCGAGGCATACTGATGGAAAAAATATGTGTTTCGGTCTCGCTTTGTGAGCCAGCTGGCATGGGCCCTCTGTCGCCAAAAAATATCCAGCTGTTCTTCCAAGCGGTCCAGTTTATACCGAGCCACTTGTTCCTTTCTGATGTTTACGGCTGTGAGATCCCCTCGTCTGTATTCCTCCAGTTCAGCCTTCATATTTTTTATGTGCTTCTGCAGATCACCTAGAACTTCCCTGCTCCAGGTATCCAACTCCTTGGAGACAGCTTTGATGAGCTGGGTTACCTTGCTGTCTCCATTATCTATTGCCCTCTGCCAAGCTTCTTTTACTATCTTCCCACAATCCTTTTCTAGCAACCATCGAGCTTTGAATCGTTTGTTCAGATTGTTTGGTTGTGGTAGGGCCTTTTGATGTGCTCCATCAACATGCATAATCACCGGCCGGTGGTCTGAGTGCTCCAGGCAACCGTTGATCATTTTATACCCTGGAAACCGCATACACCATTCAACATTAGCCACCGCTCTATCTAGTCTTTCACGGATATAACCATCAATACGGTAGTTATTATTGCGCCAAGTAAAAATGTCACACTCAAAACCAAGATCATTCAAATTACAAAAGTTTAAAGCAGAGTGAAATCGGTCCATGTATGCCTAAGTTCTGGGCACCCCTCCTTGCTTCTCAAAGTTGTACAAGATTTCATTGAAATCCCCCATACAAACCCAGGGCAACTTCTCCTGGAGATGAAGAGTACGCAGCAGCTTCCATGTCTCCTCCTTCAATTCCGTCTTGGGTTGACCATAGATGCTCGTGAACCTACATTTGAATCCATCAGCCTCAGTAACAGTAGCTGATGTCTACTATACAACCTTCTTCTTGTAGACGTTGTTGGGCCTCCAAGTGCAGAGGTTTGTAGGACAGTAGCAAATTTCCCTCAAGTGGATGACCTAAGGTTTATCAATCCGTGGGAGGCGTAGGATGAAGATGGTCTTTCTCAAACAACCCTGCAACCAAATAACAAAGAGTCTCTTGTGTCCCCAACACACCCAATACAATGGTAAATTGTATAGGTGCACTAGTTCGGCGAAGAGATGGTGATACAAGTGCAATATGGATGGAAGATATAGGTTTTTGTAATAAGAAAATATAAAAACAACAAGGTAGCAAGTGGTAAACGTGAGCATAAACGGTGTTGCAATGATAGGAAACAAGGCCTAGGATTCATACTTTCACTAGTGCAAGTTCTCTCAACAAGGATAACATAATTGGATCATATTACTAGCCATCAACATGCAACAAAGAATTACTCCAAAGTAACTAATAGTGTCGTGGAATTAGCACGGCAGATGTCCGGTTTAGAGGACTTAGGTGTGGAGCCATCACGCGGGTTAGCTTGAAGAGGTTAAAGCACACAAAGGACACAGAGGGTTTATACTAGTTCGGCCCCTTCGATGAAGGTAAAAGCCTACGTCTAGTTTGGTTTGGTATTGCTTGGGCGTCGATGAACAGGGAGCGGATCGCTTGCCTGTGTCTCGAGGGTTGTTGCCTGTCCTTGAACCGTCGCCGGGTCGTCCCTTTATATAGGAGGCGACGCCCGGTCCGGTTTACAGAGTCCCGAAGCCGGCTCATAATCGTGTCCGCCTCGATCTCTACTCTTTCTATCTTATACCTCAAGTTTCATGATATGACGGTTCATAAACCGTAAACTTTACACATGGGCCCTAAGCCTCTACGGGCCGTAACCTCCGGTTCATATTCTACTGGGCTTATTGAAAGATCGTGGATGTCGCCAAGAGGGGGGGGGGGTGAATAGGCGCTTTAAAATAATTATGGTTTAGGCTTGAACAAATGCGGAATAAACCTAGCTGTTAATTTGTCAAGCACAAAACCTACAACAACTAGGCTCACCTATGTGCACCAACAACTTATGCTAAGCAAGATAAACAACTAGGTGATAGCAAGATATATGACAAGAAACAATATATCTATTACAAAGTATAGTGCATAAGTAAAGGGCTCGGGTAAGAGATAACCGAGGCACGCGGAGACGACGATGTATCCCGAAGTTCACACCCTTGCGGATGCTAATCTCCGTTTGGAGCGGTGTGGAGGCACAATGCTCCCCAAGAAGCCACTAGGGCCACCGTAATCTCCTCACGCCCTCGCACAATGCAAGATGCCGTGATTCTACTAAGGGACCCTTGAGGGCGGTCACCGAACCCGTACAAATGGCAACCCTTGGGGGCGGTCACCGAACCCGTACACTTTGGAAACCCTTGGGGGCGGTCACGGGAACCCGTCAAATTGCTCGGGGTGATCTCCACAACCTAATTGGAGACCCCGACGCTTGCCCGGAGCTTTACACCACAATGTTTGAGCTCCGAACACCAAGGTTGGGGCTATCTCCCCAACGACACCACGAAGCTTCACCACAATGGAATATGGCTCCGAGGTGACCACAACCGTCTAGGGCGCCCAAGCACCCAAGAGGAACAAGCTCAAGGGTACCAAGCACCCAAGAGTAATAAGCTTCTCAACTTCACTTCCACGTATCACCGTGGAGAACTCAAACCGATGCACCAAATGCAATGGCAAGGGCACACGGAGTGCCCAAGTCCTTCTCTCCCAAATCCCACCAAAGCAACTAATGCTAGGGAGGGAAATGAGAGGAAGAACAAGAAGGAGAACACCAAGAACTCCAAGATCAAGATCCAAGGGGTTCCCCTCACCTAGAGGAGAAAGTGATTGGTGGAAATGTGGATCTAGATCTCCTTTCTCCTTTCCCCCAAAAACTAGCAAGAATCCATGGAGGGATTGAGAGATAGCAAGCTCGAAGAAGGTCAAAAATGGGGGAAGAACACGAGCTCAAAGGATAAGCTTCATTGGGGAAGAAGACCCCCTTTTATAGGTGGGAAAAATCCAACCGTTATGCTCACAGCGCGCACAGAGCGGTACTACCGCTCCAGGAGCGGTACTACCCCTTTGAAAAACAACAGCGAGGAGGCAAAAAGGTCAGAAGAACCGTCGGAGCGGTAGTACCGCTTAACCTCACGGTACTACCGCTAGGGGTAGCGGTACTACTGCTAAGGGTAGCGGTACTACTGCTTGCGAGCGGTACTAAAAAATTTCATCCGGGCCTACCACCACGGGACTTGGGACGAGTTTTTGGTCCGGGGCGGTACTACCGTTGTAGGAGCCACGGAAGTACTGCTCTGGAGCGGTAGTAAAAAATTACATCCGCTCCAATTCGCGGTAGTACCGCTGCAGCCTTTTCAGATCACAAAAACTGTCACAACTTTTGCAAACGGACTCCGAATTCGATGAAACCAAGTTTGTTGGAAAGCTAGCGACAAGGGCTAACACAATCTTGATAGAAATAACAATAATAAGCAAATTAGAAAAGGCCCATAAGAAAATGGTGAGAACCCTTTCTCGGATAAGACCGGTAAAACCTCCAACACCGAAAACATCATAGAAGACGCATGTCAACTCCGTTTTCGATGAACTCAAGCTTGTCATCAAGATGACCACAAGATCTAAGACTCACAAAGAGAACCAAACAAGAACCAAGAAACATGATGCAAGGATGCAATAGTTTGAGCTCTCTACTAATGATACGATCAAGCTACCAACTTGAGAGCCCCCCTTGATAGTACGGCAAATGATCCTATAACCCGGTCTCCCAACTACCACCACGGGACCGGTAAAATAGAAAACCTATCAAGGGCAAACATTTGCTTTGCACAAAGTCCACTTGAGCTAGATGTAGACGATCTTGACTTCCTCAAGTTGGACCACCTTTCTTGATTGCGTTGTCTCGGTGAAGACTAGTAGATTGCTCCCCCATACTCCACTATGGGTGAGCCACTCTTCGGCATATCTTCACAAGTCCATTGTCACCACAATGGACGGAAAGCTTCAAGCACTTGATCTCTTCGTGATGCTCCACCTGAACTTGCACACCGCAACCTAACCCCACAAAGAACTCTCACGAAGACCATGGGTTAGTACACAAAGCGTGATTGACAATGCTTACCATACCATGGGATTGCTTGATCCCTCTCGGTACATATTCTACACTTTGTGTGTTGATCAACTTGATTCATTCTTTGACTTAGTTTTGATCAACCTTGAATCTTTCCAACTCTCTTCATTTGGATGATGTCTTGAAGGTAAACATGAATGATCACAAACTCTTCTTCTTCAAGACATGCTTGCAAATAAGCTCAACACCCACAAGATCAATCTTTGGATAATTCCTTAATAACACATTGGTCATCACAAACTCTCCTTGAAACGAACAAATGAACTCCAAGAAAAGCCTATGGACAAACCCTTCAAATATAACTCAAGGCAACCATTGGTCCATAGAGATTGTCATCAATTACCAAAACCAAACATGGGGGCACCGCATGTTCTTTCAATCTCCCCCATTTTGGTAATTGATGACAATCACTTTCAAGAGAGTTTATATAAGGAATTATGCATCACCATACCATGCAACAATAATGTATGCGCATGAGATGCAAAAGCTTAGGAACAAAACCAAAGCAAGAAGAGAGAAGAGACAACTCTCTAAACTTCCTCACAAAACTAAACTCTCTGAAACTTCTCCCCCATTGCCATCGATTGCCAAAATGGGCGAATAGCTTAGAAGGCCAATATAAATTGTGTTCCTCCATAAATTGTGTATTCCTCAAAATAGAGAGTGGAATGCAATACATATATCCAACTGTAAATACTTGGAGGAAGACAAACTATATTGAGGCCCAAAGATTGCAAAAGAATGATATGCCACAAAGGCATAACAAAGGGAGAAAAACACGCAATCAAGCAATCAAAGGATACCAATTGAATCAAGCTATCAAAAGATACCAATTGACCCAACTAGACCAATGATCCGACATGCCAAATGAATAAAACATATTATGATAAGAGAAAAGGAGTGTTCTAGAGAAACTAGAGAAGCTCCTCATGATTTGTGCACAATTTAGTTTTGTATTTGGATACAACGAGCACAAAATAGGATAGTCGCTCCCCCAAGTTCAATAGAACCTCATGACATAGCAACGGAGTGTTCTAAAGACACTAGTGAAGCTCCCCATAATTTATGCACTCCTTAGAATATTTTCATAAGGATACCAAGTGCACAAAATAGGATCATCACTCCCCCAAGATCAATAGACACTCACACCATGTGCAAGTGAGCATGAAGGAAACGAAGCCTAGCACTTGCAACAAACAACTGGTTGAGCAATATATAAAAGAGTCAACTTAAGAGTAGGCTCAACCAAAATGATTTGTGTGAGTCATGGCAAAGCACTTGAGAAGATTAATGTATGGATGAACATTAAGCATCAATATACTCTTGAATGAATGAGATACACAGTGCAAGGCCTATCATTCCCACACACAACAGCAAATGGATTCACAAGCTCACTACTAATCATATAAATAACCTATGCTTGTGACAACCTGTGGTGAAGATATAAAAATGATAGCTTTGTCATGAGGAGGGATACCAATAGAAATGGCAAAAGCCTCGTCAAGACAAGCAAGAGAAAAAAATAATCTTCACCACAAAAGAGTCCATCAAGATGCAAAGATCCGCACTCGAGACACACACCTTCACGGAGCCACCAAAGAAATGAAACATGAACGAAAAGGTGGACGTGAAAGAAGGGGATATCAAATAGATATGCAACTTCTCTCAAGTGTATAAGATTCTAGGTAGATGAAGATCATGATGATATCAATCCACAAAGAAGTATGTACACACGAAATTGTTGCAAAAAGGAATGAATAAGATATCCCCAAGGAAGTCATAAATATACCAATAAGATATTTGCTTGAAAGCATAGCACATGGCTCGATATATTCTTATTGTATATAAATGAGTTCCAACCACACGAGCATCAAAGACCTCACAATTAGCAACAAGAGATCATTGTTGGGATGCTTTGAGAAAGGAAACAAGTATCATAAGAAGGAATGACTAACATGCCATGATAAAACCTACACAAGGCTGGTGCAAGAAATGTGTGCATGAAGTAGAAGGTGATACTTGTTACCGAGATACCATTGGAAGGATGTAGTAGATACCAATTGAAGGTAGATAGTAGTTACTTGATCATCCTAGCTTGACTCCAATAAGCACATGGTGACACCACCTTCCTTTTGAATGTGTCGAGCATCCAATGCATCTCCAATTGTTCCTAGAACACCAACACAAACAAAATGGTACCCAAACTCATTGGGACCAAAGAGTTAGAAACACCAATACATAGGAAAAACTCCACAAACATATGTGCATTTATATATGAAAATGAATTTCATGCACATCTCATCCAAATTAAGACTAGGTGGAGTTTCCCTTATATATTGGGTTAAAGAAAGAAAGCATGCCAAAGAAAATACATGAAGTAAATATGCATGCTCAAGACTTTCAAGAAACGAAACAAAATGAAAAAGAAACACCAAGTGAAAATAGGAAACCAAATGGAGAAATAATCACTTGGAAGATATCTATTAGAAGATACATCAAGGAATGAGATATCCATTGATACATGGAAAAGGAAAGATATCGGACTCCCAAAAGAGAGGATGGTTCCAAACAAACCAACCCATCTACAAAGTCATGATGGCACAAGTACCAAAAAGAAACGGCTTGCCTTCCATCAACACACACTTGATATGGATCACAAGATGAGTGTTCTGTCGAAAATAGGATAGCTCCCCCACGAATTGTGCATTTAAAGAGAATTTGCATTCGAGTACAAAATGCACACGGTGGGGTCACCGCTTTCACAATATCTAGAAAACACTCGACAAAAACAATAAAACACGAGATCCACAAGTGGCATGGAAGGAAATGGGAGTTGACACAAACTGGCAAGAGATAAGACAAATAAAACCAAAAGACAATGTAAAGATGATCAATAATTTCCACCACATAAATGATTACCAATTGTCAAAGACAAGAGGTATTTGGAAATAATTCCCGGTTATAGATAGCAATGATATCCAACATCATCTTCACACCAAACACAAGCAAAATGCAACGTAGAGCTAACATGCCACCTTGGAACAACATAATTTATACTATCAACTCTAGGTGACAAAATCTCAAATTTACACATTTTCTAGGCTTGTAATATGCACATAGAATATTACTCCCCCATAATGTGATACCAATGAAAAACTTACCAAGATGCAAAAGAGAACCAACAAGAGATAATTAATGGAACATTTAGAATTTGACTTTCTCATGAGAAGACATACCACATAGAGACTAGATAATCTTGTAATATCAATACTAGATGGTATTCCTCATGTACACACATTTATAGGATTGTGAGGTGCACAAAGCACATCACTCCCCCAAAATGGGATGTTCCATTAATCTCTCACAAGAGCCAACTAAGATAAAAGCAAGAAGCACAAAGGCTCAACGCACGACACACACATACATGATGTGCAAAACAATATACACATACTTGATTTTTTTTCAAGATACACAAATTGGACGCACAACATATACAAACACATGCAAGGAACAAAGCCAAAACATGCAAAGGGGCAAGTAAATTTCAATGTAAA
The DNA here is from genome assembly GCA_902687465.1 of Secale cereale. NCBI lineage: Eukaryota > Viridiplantae > Streptophyta > Magnoliopsida > Poales > Poaceae > Secale > Secale cereale. The sequence continues at coordinate 529,784,221 of LR738714.1, read as the reverse complement.
CAATTTAAGCATGAGTTATCGCAAGGAGGAACATTGGATATAAGATATAAACTTGATAATACGATTGACTTGGCTTGAGACTATATTAATGATGAAGACCCCTTAATTCTTCATAATGTAGCCAAGTCTCCAATGCCCTCCACCATCACCTATTGATCAAGTTTGAGCTAGTTGGTCCCCAACCAAGTTGGGTCCTAAGAGGTTAGTCACAATAGGCTTGGCTACCCAAATGGTTCTTTTCTTGACACCACTTTGAGTCCCAAGAAACTTGGCAAACACATTGCCAACCTTATCCTTCCCAAGAGAATAGACATCATCAATAATAATTGGGTTGGATAAGTGACCACTAGTGCATGAAGAAGCAAGGTGACCCTTCTCACGGCATAGGTAGCAACATCTACTCTTCACTTTCTTCTCATTTGATTTCTCAAAATGAGAAGCATTACCATGAGTCTTCTTGGGAAGCGGCCTTTCTCCAACTTGCGGTTGAGCACGAGAATGAACTTATGGCCTCTTCCCTTGTTGCTTGTCACTAATGGCCTTCTTCTTCAATGGGCAAGATCTAACATGATGCCCTTCAATTTTGCACTTGAAGCAAATAATCTTGGCCGAATTCTTGAGTTGTTCTTGGCCCTCATTCTTGTTAATGATCTTGGACCTTTTCTTCTTGTTGGAGTTGAATCCAAGTCCACCTTTGTCATTGGGGGATTTTTGCACACTCAAGATATTGTTGAGTGTGGACTTCCCTTCATGACACTTTTCCAAGTCTTTCTTCAAAGAAGTGACTTGGGCCTTGAGCTCTTTGATTTCCTCTACATGGTTAGTATCAACAAAAGTACTAGAGGAAGTATAATCTTCATTGTTAGAGCAACAAGGCAAGGAGAGAAATTCATCACAAGATGTACTAACATTGTGAGTAGATGAATTACGAGGACTAGCACATGACAAGATAGCATTTTGACTTGAAGTAGTGCTAGTATCCACATGAGGCTCACTAGATGTTACCTTGATACTCATAGCCTCATGAGCTCTCTTTATCACATTATGGGATACTAGAAGATCATCATGAGAGCTTGTGAGATTTACATGACTTTCTTCCAATTTCCCATAATTGCCAGATAGCAACTCAAGTTGAGCCCTTAGCTCAACATTCTCCTTCAAAATGGATGCTTCACTAGAAATAGAGTTAGTAGCACAAGAATCATCAATAATAGCAAGAGAAGAGGGCAACTTGGCAAGCTCCTTAGAATATGAAGCTTTAAGTTGAGCATGAGACTCGGTGAGTTTTATGAGCTCACCCTTAATGACCCTTGAGCCATTTTTGAGGTGCTCAAAATCCTCAAGGAGTTTAGCATGTGCAACTTCAAGCTTCTCATTTTTAGTTTCAAAATCATTAACCACCTCGAGAGCTCTATCACGGGATTCCTTTATTCTAGATAGTTCTAGAGCAAAAGTCTCCTCAAGAGATTCCTTGGTTGTTTGTTCAAGTTCAAGAGCTTGCGAGAGGTCGGCGATCTCATTAGCGTAATCATGCTCATGACCTTCCATTTTCTCAATGGTGACCTCATGCTCCTCTAGATGAGATTCCAACTCCTCTATATATTTCTTGCCCTCAATGGCAATAGACATGATTTCCATGAAGTTGGAACGAGCAATTTTATTCTTATGAAGAGCTTCAAAAATCATTTCCCCCTTAATTTTTAAGGAGGCAACATTGTCATTCTCTTCATCATTTTCTACATCATCATCATTCTCATCATCACTATCATGACAAGATATATTGGGGTTCAAAGTGGGAGATACCTTTGAAGCCTTAGCCATAAGGCAAAACGCAATAGATGATGATGTAGGATCCTTGAAGCACAATTCAAGACTACATCTAGTTCCATGGGGTGTTGGGTTTCCTATACATTATTAGCACAACAATTCGAGGAAATGGATGCATTTTTATCATGGCAAAAAGACATATCAAGCATATCATCATGAGTATTAGTTACGCAATTTCTACATGATATGCAAGGACTATCAACACAAGCATGTGAAACATGTAGGGTGCTCGAAGTGTTAAAGTCCAAAGAAGATGCATTGCAATAAGATAGTGATGAAGGATCATCCACAATAAGCATACTATCATCATTGCAATGACCAACACTACTCACCATATCATTACCTTGTGGCAAACCACATGTAGGTGAAGTAGAAGAAGTTGAGAAGACAACACGGCCGGTGGTGGAGGGAGAACAATCATTCCTACAATTCTTGGACACACCATATTTATCTTGAAGCTTTGTCCACAACTCATGAGCATCCCGGAACGGCATGAGTTGAAATATAACTACATTGCTCAAAGCATCAAAAAGCACATTAGAAGCTTGAGCATTGAGATAAGAGTTTTTCTCATCCTCTAAAGATAATCTTTGTGCATCCTTTGGAGGAGAAAAACCCATATCTACAATTCGCTCTAAATTTGGGTCCATGACCCTAAAGAGATTAAGCATGCGAATTACCCAAACATCAAAATTTGTGCCATTCAAACTAAGAGTGTCAGAGAATCCTAAACCCCTAGTCGACATCCTTACTCTCTAGGCGGTTAAGCCCTATGAAGAGAGACGAGGCTCTGATACCAATTGAAAGATCGTGGATGTCGCCTAGAGGGGGGTGAATAGGCGCTTTAAAATAATTACGGTTTAGGCTTGAACAAATGCGGAATAACCCTAGCGGTTAATTTGTCAAGCACAAAACCTACAACAACTAGGCTCACCTATGTGCACCAACAACTTATGCTAAGCAAGATAAACAACTAGGTGATAGCAAGATATATGACAAGAAACAACATATCTATTACAAAGTATAGTGCATAAGTAAAGGGCTCGGGTAAGAGATAACCGAGGCACGCGGAGACGACGATGTATCCCGAAGTTCACACCCTTGCGTGCTAATATCCGTTTGGAGCGGTGTGGAGGCACAATGCTCCCCAAGAAGCCACTAGGGCCACCGTAATCTCCTCACACCCTCGCATAATGCAAGATGACGTGATTCCACTAAGGAACCCTTGAGGGCGGTCATCGAACCCGTACAAATGGCAACCCTTGGAGGCGGTCACTGAACCCGTACACTTTGGCAACCCTTGGGGGCGGTCACCGGAACCGGTCAAATTGATCGGGGCGATCTCCACAACCTAATTGGAGACCCCGACGCTTGCCCGGAGCTTTACACCACAATGATTGAGCTCCGAACACCAAGGTTGGGGCTATCTCCCCAACGACACCACGAAGCTTCACCACAATGGAATATGGCTCCGAGGTGACCACAACCGTCTAGGGCGCCCAAGCACCCAAGAGGAACAAGCTCAAGGGTACCAAGCACCCCAAGAGTAATAAGCTTCTCAACTTCACTTCCACGTATCACCGTGGAGAACTCAAACCGATGCACCAAATGCAATGGCAAGGGCACACGGAGTGCCCAAGTCCTTCTCTCCCAAATCCCACCAAAGCAACTAATGCTAGGGAGGGAAATGAGAGGAAGAACAAGAAGGAGAACACCAAGAACTCCAAGATCAAGATCCAAGGGGTTCCCCTCACCTAGAGGAGAAAGTGATTGGTGGAAATGTGGATCTAGATCTCCTCTCTCTTTTCCCCCCAAAACTAGCAAGAATCCATGGAGGGATTGAGAGATAGCAAGCTTGAAGAAGGTCAACAATGGGGGAAGAACACGAGCTCAAAGGATAAGCTTCATTGGGGAAGAAGACCCCCTTTTATAGGTGGGGAAAAATCCAACCGTTATGCTCACAGCGCGCACAGAGCGGTACTACCGCTCCAGGAGCAGTACTACCGCTAGGGCGGTAGTACTCCTTTGAAAAACAACAGCGAGGAGGCAAAAAGGTCAGAAGAACCGTCGGAGCGGTAGTACCGCTTGACCTCACGGTACTACCACTAGGGGTAGCGGTACTACTGCTAAGGGTAGCGGTACTACTGCTTGCGAGCGGTACTAAAAAAATTCATCCGGGCCTACCACCGCGGGACTTGGGACGAGTTTTTGGTCCGGGGCGGTACTACCGTTGTAGGAGCCACGGTAGTACTGCTCTGGAGCGGTAGTAAAAAATTAGATCCGCTCCAATTCGCGGTAGTACCGCTGCAGCCTTTTCAGATCACCAAAACTGCCACAACTTTTGCAAACGGACTCCGAATTCGATGAAACCAAGTTTGTTGGAAAGCTAGCGACAAGGGCTTACACAATCTTGATAGAAATACCAATAGTAAGCAAATTAGAAAAGGCCCATAAGAAAATGGTGAGAACCCTTTCTCGGATAAGACCGGTAAAACCTCCAACACCGAAAACATCATAGAAGACGCATGTCAACTCCGTTTTCGATGAACTCAAGCTTGTCATCAAGATGACCATAAGCTCTAAGACTCACAAAGAGAACCAAACAAGATCCAAGAAACATGATGCAAGGATGCAATGGTTTGAGCTCTCTACTAATGATACGATCAAGCTACCAACTTGAGAGCCCCCCTTGATAGTACGACAAATGATCCTATAACCCGGTCTCCCAACTACCACCACGAGACCGATAAAATAGAAAACCTATCAAGGGCAAACCTTTTGCTTTGCACAAAGTCCACTTGAGCTAGATGTAGACGATCTTGACTTCTTCAAGTTGTACCACCTTTCTTGATTGCGTTGTCTCAGTGAAGACTAGTAGATTGCTCCCCCATACTCCACTATGGGTGAGCCACTCTTCGGCATATCTTCACAAGTCCATTGTCACCACAATGGACGGAAAGCTTCAAGCACTTGATCTCTTCGTGATGCTCCACTTGAACTTGCACACCGCAACCTAACCCCACAAAGAACTCTCACGAAGACCATGGGTTAGTACACAAAGCGTGATTGACAATGCTTACCATACCATGGGATTGCTTGATCCCTCTCGGTACATCTTCTACACTTTGTGTGTTGATCAACTTGATTCATTCTTTGACTTAGTTTTGATCAACCTTGAATCTTTCCAACTCTCTTCATTTGGATGATGTCTTGAAGGTAAACATGAATGATCACAAACTCTTCTTCTTCAATACATGCTTGCAAATAAGCTCAACACCCACAAGATCAATCTTTGGATAATTCCTTAATAGCACATTGGTCATCACAAACTCTCCTTGAAACCAACAAATGAACTCCAAGAAAAGCCTATGGACAAACCCTTCAAATATAACTCAAGGCAACCATTAGTCCATAGAGATTGTCATCAATTACCAAAACCAAACATGGGGGCACCACATGATCTTTCAATCTCCCCCATTTTGGTAATTGATGACAATCACTTTCAAGAGAGTTTATATAAGAAATTATGCATCACCATACCATGCAACAATAATGTATGCGCATGAGATGCAAAAGCTTAGGAACAAAAAAAAAGCAAGAAGAGAGAAAAGACAACTCTCTAAACTTCCTCACAAAACTAAACTCTCTGAAACTTCTCCCGCATTGGCATCGATTGCCAAAATGAGCGAATAGCTTAGAAGGCCAATATAAATTGTGTTCCTCCATAAATTGTGTATTCCTCAAAATAGAGAGTGGAATGCAATACATATATCCAACTGTAAATACTTGGAGGAAGACAAACTATATTGAGGCCCAAAGATTGCAAAAGAATGATATGCCACAAAGGCATAACAAAGGGAGAAAAACACGCAATCAAGCAATCAAAGGATACCAATTGAATCAAGCTATCAAAAGATACCAATTGACCCAACTAGACCAATGATCCGACATGCCAAATGATTAAAACATATTATGATAAGAGAAAAGGAGTGTTCTAGAGAAACTAGAGAAGCTCCCCATGATTTGTGCACAATTTAGTTTTGTAGTTGGATACAACAAGCACAAAATAGGATCGTCGCTCCCCCAAGATCAATAGAACCTCACGACATAGCAACGGAGTGTTCTAAAGACACTAGTGAAGCTCCCCATAATTTATGCACTCCTTAGAATATTTTCATTAGGATACCAAGTGCACAAAATAGGATCATCACTCCCCCAAGATCAATAGACACTCACACCAAGTGCAAGTGAGCATGAAGGAAACGAAGCCTAGCACTTGCAACAAACAACTGGTTGAGCAATATATAAAAGAGTCAACTTAAGAGTAGGCTCAACCAAAATGATTTGTGTGAGTCATGGCAAAGCACTTGAGAAGATTAATGTATGGATGAACATTAAGCATCAATATACTCTTGAATGAATGAGATAGACAGTGCAAGGCCTATCATTCCCACACACAACAGCAAATGGATTCACAAGCTCACTACTAATCATATAAATAACCTATGCTTGTGACAACCTGTGGTGAAGATATAAAAATGATAGCTTTGTCATGAGGAGGGATACCAATAGAAATGGCAAAAGCCTCGTCAAGACAAGCAAGAGAAAAAAATGATCTTCACCACAAAAGAGTCCATCAAGATGCAAAGATCCGCACTCGAGACACACACCTTCACGGAGCCACCAAAGAAATGAAACATGAACGAAAAGGTGGACGTGAAAGAAGGGGATATCAAATAGATATGCAACTTCTCTCAAGTGTATAAGATTCTAGGTAGATGAAGATCATGATGATATCAATCCACAAAGAAGGATGTACACACGAAATTGTTGCAAAAAGGAATGAATAAGATATCCCCAAGGAAGTCATAAATATACCAATAAGATATTTGCTTGAAAGCATAGCACATGGCTCGATATATTCTTATTGTATATAAATGAGTTCCAACCACACGAGCATCAAAGACCTCACAATTAGCAACAAGAGATCATTGTTGGGATGCTTTGAGAAAGGAAACAAGTATCATAAGAAGGAATGACTAACATGCCATGATAAAACCTACACAAGGCTGGTTCAAGAAATGTGTGCATGAAGTAGAAGGTGATACTTGTTACCGAGATACCATTGGAAGGATGTAGTAGATACTAATTGATGGTAGATAGTAGTTAATTGATCATCCTAGCTTGACTCCAATAAGCACATGGTGACACCACCTTCCTTTTGAATGAGTCGAGCATCCAATGCATCTCCAATTGTTCCTAGAACACCAACACAAACAAAATGGTACCCAAACTCATTGGGACCAAAGAGTTAGAAACACCAATACATAGGAAAAACTCTACAAACATATGTGCATTTATATATGAAAATGAATTTCATGCACATCTCATCCAAATTGAGACTAGGTGGAGTTTCCCTTATATATTGGGTTAAAGAAAGAAAGCATGCCAAACAAAATACATGAAGTAAATATGCATGCTCAAGACTTTCAAGAAACGAAACAAAATGAAAAAGAAATACCAAGTGAAAATAGGATACCAAATGGAGAAATAATCACTTGGAAGATATCTATTAGAAGATACATCAAGGAATGAGATATCCATTGATACACGCAAAAGGAAAGATATCGGATTCCCAAAAGAGAGGATGGTTCCAAACAAACCAACCCATCTACAAAGTCATGATGGCACAAGTACCAAAAAGAAATGGCTTGCCTTCCATCAACACACACTTGATATGGATCGCAAGATGAGTGTTCTGTCAAAAATAGGATAGCTCCCCCACGAATTGTGCATTTAAAGAGAATTTGCATTCGAGTACAAAATGCACATGGTGGGATCACCGCTTTCACTATATCTAGAAAACACTCGACAAAAACAATAAAACACGAGATCCACAAGTGGCATGGAAGGAAATGGGAGTTGACACAAACTTGGCAAGAGATAAGACAAATAAAACCAAAAGACAATGTAAAGATGATCAATAATTTCCACCACATAAATGATTACCAATTGTCAAAGACAAGAGGTATTTGGAAATAATTCCTGGTGATAGATAGCAATGATATCCAACATCATCTTCACACCAAACACAAGCAAAATGCAACGTAGAGCTAACATGCCACCTAGGAACAACATAATTTATACTATCAACTCTAGGTGACAAAATCTCAAATTTACAGATTTTCTAGGCTTGTAATATGCACATAGAATATTACTCCCCCATAATGTGATACCAATGAAAACTTACCAAGATGCAAAAGAGAACCAACAAGAGATAATTAATGGAACATTTAGAATTTGACTTTCTCATGAGAAGACATACCACATAGAGACTAGATAATATTGTAATATCAATACTAGATGGTATTCCTCATGTACACACATTTATAGGATTGTGAGGTGCACAAAGCACATCACTCCCCCAAAATGGGATGTTCCATTAATCTCTCACAAGAGCCAACTAAGATAAAAGCAAGAAGCACAAAGCCTCAACGCACGACACACACATACATGATGTGCAAAACAATATACACATACTTGATTTTTCAAGATACACAAATTGGACGCACAGCATATACAAACACATGCAAGGAACAAAACCAAAACATGCAAAGGGGCAAGTAACTTTCAATGTAAACAATTTAAGCACAAGTTACCGCAAGGAGGAACATTAGATATAATATATAAACTTGATAATACGAATGACTTGGCTTGAGACTATATTAATGATGAAGACCCCTTAATTCTTCATAATGTAGCCAAGTCTCCAATGCTCTCCACCATCACCTATTGATCAAGTTTGAGCTAGTTGGTCCCCAACCAAGTTGGGTCCTAAGAGGTTAGTCACAATAGGCTTGACTACCCAAATGGTTCTTTTCTTGACACCACTTTGAGTCCCAAGAAACTTGGCAAACACATTGCCAAACTTATCCTTCCCAAGAGAATAGGCATCATCAATAATAATTGGGTTGGATAAGTTACCACTAGTGCATGAAGAAGCAAGGTGACCCTTCTCACGGCATAGGTAGCAACATCTACTCTTCACTTTCTTCTCATTTGATTTCTCAAAATGAGAAGCATTACCATGAGTCTTCTTGGGAAGCGGCCTTTCTCCAACTTGCGGTTGAGCACGAGAATGAACTTGTGGCCTCTTCCCTTGTTGCCAGTCACTAATGGCCTTCTTCTTCAATGGGCAAGATCTAACATGATGCCCTTCAATTTTGCACTTGAAGCAAATAATCTTGGCCGAATTCTTGAGTTGTTCTTGGCCCTTATTCTTGTTAATGATCTTGGACCTTTACTTCTTGTTGGAGTTGAATCCAAGTCCACCTTTGTCATTGGGGGATTTTTGCACACTCAAGATATTGTTGAGTGTGGACTTCCCTTCATGACACTTTTCCAAGTCTTTCTTCAAAGAAGTGACTTGGGCCTTGAGCTCTTTGATTTCCTCTACATGGTTAGTATCAAGAAAAGTACTAGAGGAAGTATAATCTTCATTGTTAGAGCAACAAGGCAAGGAGAGAAATTCATCACAAGATGTACTAACATTGTGAGTAGATGAATTACGAGGACTAGCACCTGACAAGATATCATTTTGACTTGAAGTAGTGCTAGTATCCACATGAGGCTCACTAGATGTTACCTTGATACTCATAGCCTCATGAGCTCTCTTTAGCACATTATGGGATACTAGAAGATCATCATGAGAGCTTGTGAGATTTACACGACTTTCTTCCAATTTCCCATAATTGCGAGATAGCAACTCAAGTTGAGCCCTTAGCTCAACATTCTCCTTAAAAATGGATGCTTCACTAGAAATAGAGTTAGTAGCACAAGCATCATCAATAATAGCAAGAGGAGAGGGCAACTTGGCAAGCTCCTTAGAATATGAAGCTTTAAGTTGAGCATGAGACTCGGTGAGTTTTATGAGCTCACCCTTAATGACCCTTGAGCCATTTTTGAGGTGCTCAAAATCCTCAAGGAGTTTAGCATGTGCAACTTCAAGCTTCTCATTTTTAGTTTCAAAATCATTAACCACATCGAGAGCTCTATCACGGGATTCCTTTATTCTAGATAGTTCTAGAGCAAAAGTCTCCTCAAGAGATTCCTTGGTGGTTTGTTCAAGTTCAAGAGCTTGCGAGAGGTCGTCGATCTTATTAGTGTAATCACGCTCATGACCTTCCATTTTCTCAATGGTGACCTCATGCTCCTCTAGATGAGATTCCAACTCCTCTATATATTTCTTGCCCTCAATGGCAATAGACATGATTTCCATGAAGTTGGAACGAGCAAGTTTATTCTTATGAAGAGCTTTAAAAATCATTTCCCCCTTAATTTTTAAGGAGGCAACATTGTCATTCTCTTCATCATTTTCTACATCATCATCATTCTCATCATCACTATCATGACAAGATATATTGGGTTTCAAAGTAGGAGATACCTTTGAAGCCTTAGCCATAAGGCAAAACGCAATAGATGATGATGTAGGATCCCTTGAAGCACCATTCAAGACTACATCTAGTTCCATGGGGTGTTGGGTTTCCTCTACATTGTTAGCACAACAATTCGAGGAAATAGATGCATTTTATCATGGCAACAAGACATAGCAAGCATATCATCTTGAGTTTTAGTTAAGCAATTTCTACATGATATGCAAGGACTATCAACACAAGCATGTGAAACATGTAGGGTGCTCGAAGTGTTAAAGTCCAAAGAAGATGCATTGCAGTAAGATAGTGATGAAGGATCATCCACAATAAGCATACTATCATCATTGCAATGACCAACACTACTCACCATATCATTACCTTGTGGCAAACCACATGTAGGTGAAGTAGAAGAAGTTGAGAAGACAACACGGACGGAGGTGGAGGGAGAACAATCATTCCTACAATTCTTGGACACACCATATTTATCTTGAAGCTTTGTCCACAACTCATGAGCATCCCGGAACGGCATGAGTTGAAATATAACTACATTGCTCAAAGCATCAAAAAGCACATTAGAAGCTTGAGCATTGAGATAAGAGTTTTTCTCATCCTCTAAAGATAAACTTTGTGCATCCTTTGGAGGAGAAAAACCCATATCTACAATTCACTCTAAATTTGGGTCCATGACCCTAAAGAGATTAAGCATGTGAATTACCCAAACATCAAAAATTGTGCCAATCAAACTAAGAGTGTCAGAGAATCCTAAACCCCTAGTCGACATCCTTACTCTCTAGGCCGTTAAGCCCTATGAAGAGAGACGAGGCTCTGATACCAATTGAAAGACCGTGGATGTCGCCTAGAGGGGGGTGAATAGGCGCTTTAAAATAATTACGGTTTAAGCTTCAACAAATGCGGAATAAACCCAGCGGTTAATATGTCAAGCACAAAACCTACAACAACTAGGCTCACCTACGTGCACCAACAACTTATGCTAAGCAAGATAAACAACTAGGTGATAGCAAGATATATGACAAGAAACAATATATCTATTACAAAGTATAGTGCATAAGTAAAGGGCTCGGGTAAGAGATAACCGAGGCACGCGGAGATGACGATGTATCCCGAAGTTCACACCCTTGCGGATGCTAATCTCTGTTTGGAGCGGTGTGGAGGCACAATGCTCCCCAAGAAGCCACTAGGGCCACCGTAATCTCCTCACGCCCTCGCACAATGCAAGATGACGTGATTCCACTAAGGAACCCTTGAGGGCGGTCACCGAACCCGTACAAATGGCAACCCTTGGGGGCGGTCACCGAACCCGTACACTTTGGCAACCCTTGGGGGCGGTCACCGGAACCGGTCAAATTGATCGGGGCGATCTCCACAACCTAATTGGAGACCCCGACGCTTGCCCGGAGCTTTACACCACAATGATTGAGCTCCGAACACCAAGGTTGGGGCTATCTCCCCAACGACACCACGAAGCTTCACCACAATGGAATATGGCTCCGAGGTGACCACAACCGTCTAGGGCGCCCAAGCACCCAAGAGGAACAAGCTCAAGGGTACCAAGCACCCAAGAGTAATAAGCTTCTCAACTTCACTTCCACGTATCACCGTGGAGAACTCAAACCGATGCACCAAATGCAATGGCAAGGGCACACGGAGTGCCCAAGTCCTTCTCTCCCAAATCCCACCAAAGCAACTAATGCTAGGGAGGGAAATGAGAGGGAGAACAAGAAGGAGAACACCAAGAGCTCCAAGATCAAGATCCAAGGGGTTCCCCTCACCTAGAGGAGAAAGTGATTGGTGGAAATGTGGATCTAGATCTCCTCTCTCTTTTCCCCCAAAAAGTAGCAAGAATCCATGGAGGGATTGAGAGATAGCAAGCTCGAAGAAGGTCAACAATGGGGGAAGAACACGAGCTGAAAGGATAAGCTTCATTGGGGAAGAAGACCCCCTTTTATAGGTGGGGAAAAATCCAACCGTTATGCTCACAGCGCACACAGAGCGGTACTACCCCTTTAAAAAACAACAGCGAGGAGGCAAAGAGGTCAGAAGAACCGTCGGAGCGGTAGTACCACTTGACCTCACGGTACTACCGCTAGGGGTAGCGGTACTACTGCTAAGGGTAGTGGTACTACTGCTTGCGAGCGGTACTAAAAAATTTCATCCGGGCCTACCACCGCGGGACTTGGGACGAGTTTTTGGTCCGGGGCGGTACTACCGCTGTAGGAGCCACTGTAGTACTGCTCTGGAGCGGTAGTAAAAATTACATCCGCTCCAATTCGCGGTAGTACCGCTGCAGCCTTTTCAGATCACCAAAACTGCCACAACTTTTGCAAACGGACTCCGAATTCGATGAAACCAAGTTTGTTGGAAAGCTAGCGACAAGGTGTCGGGGGAAACTGTCCGCCACGAACACCTATGGGACCGGAGCCCCTTGTCTGTGCGGTACGAGGGCGGAGGGAGCACAAAGAGCAGATCGTAGCGAGCACGCGGGCAGTTTTACCCAGGTTCGGGCCGCGGTAGACGCGTAAAACCCTACTCCTGCTTGGTTGTGTATTAAGTTTGAGCGCTCGGGAGCTTGAAGAAGCAGCTACACCCAGCGCGAAAGTGATCTAGGTTCCGAACCCCCTCCACGTTGTGCATGGGCCTCCTTTTATAGTGCAAGGGGTCACCGACAGGTGTCAACGTAGGAGAAAGGGGTAAAAACGTAAAAGAGGTGGTAGTTGCAACAGTGCGGGAACAGTGGAGCTACAGTACAGAACAGTGGTCTATACCTACTTTAACAGTGGGGGACAAGGGCATTTAATGCCCGTCGCCGTCGACCCCAAAAGCTCCCGCCTTAGCGTCTCCGTCCGCCACGGCGACGGATCCATCACCGTGGAGTGCCACCGTGTACCCCAGGCTGCTCAGCCATCCGCCACGCGCCCCTGGATAGGCCCCAGGGTGACGCGTGGGCCGATGAGCTGGAGCGCGGGCACACAGCGCAGCCTCCCCGGCAAGCACCTTGCCGGGGCCTTGATCTTGCCGGGCCCGGGAGCTTGCCGCTCCCCGGGCCCCTTGCCGGGGCACATATAGCGCCGAGGCGTTATCTTCTAGTCTTCCTGGCAAGCTCCTCTTGCCAGGGTCTTGTGTTAGCGGAGTGGTCTTGAGCCTGGTACGGCCTTCCCGGCAAGCTCCTCTTGCCGGGGTCTCGGTCTTATGTCTTGTATACTTTGTTTTTGAATGGTTTAATAGGGAGCAGGAAGGTCTCCGGCGAGCACGCAGTAAACCTTGCCGCGGGAAGCTGCAACTGCCCGTGCACAAGTTGGGGTACTGGGGTACCCCTACCTTAGTACACCGACAGGAGCCCCCGGGCCTGGGCCACACACGGTGCCGAGCGCTGTTGGGCCAGGCCCAAAACAGTGCACGGGCACCCGCGGCCCGCGGCGCGCCGAATCCACTTCCATATCCGCCGCACCCCACGGTAACGGCACGCGTCGATCGCGGCGCCGTGGGATGGGACGTGCCCACGATCTCTTAATGGAAAGGGCGAAACGCCCCCCCACTCCCCCATAAAAGCAGAGGGAGCGGGCGCGGTTCCCCTCCTTGCGCTCTCATTACGTCGTCTTCCTCCTCCAAAGATTCCCTCTTGCGCTCTGCCTCCACATCTCCGCCGCCGCCGAGCTCTTCGTCCCCCTCCTTCCACCGCGTCCGCCATGGCCCCAAAGACCGACAAGGCGAAGGCGGAGAAGGCCAAGCGGGAGAAATCAGAGCAAGCGGCCAAGCTCATCGCGTACCGGAAGCGGCATGTCGTCTTCCCGCCGAAGCTCGGCGTGCGGGAGCTCTGGAACAAGTATTACTTGTTCTGGTCCAAGGGAACCGACGCGCATCCCCGCACGCGAGCATACCCGGCCGCCGCCAAGGACAGCTATCCCGGCGGGTACTACTTCTTTGCTGCCTTTTTCCATTGTGGTCTCTGTCCTCCTTTCTCGAACTTCTTCTGCGACGTCATGAACACATATGGCCTCCATCTGCTTGACTTCACCCCCAACGCCATTCTCACCATGGCTGTTTTCGCACACATGTGCGAAAACTTCATAGGAGTCCACCCCAATGTAGCCCTCTTTAGACACTTCTTCACTCCTAGAGCCGAGGCCGATGCCCCCCTCTCCGGAGGAATTTCTTGGGTCTTTCGTCTGAATAAGAAAGGGGCGTACTTGCCGGGGGAGCTCCGCGGCAAGTGGGAGGAATGGCGAGCGGAGTGGTGCTGGATCGTAGAAGACCAGCCGCAAGCCTTCACCGCGCCGCGCACAACGCCCATCGTGCGCGGCAGGGACTGGAGTGAGCTGGACTCGGACGACGTCAAGCTCAACATCGCCCTCGTCCGAATTCTTCGTCTTCGGTTGGCCAATCTGTCAGTTGCTGAGGTGGGCGCAGATTTCCTCCGCCGGCGCATCGCCCCTCTCCAAGACCGGAAGAGGCCGGCCTGGGAGTACGGCGGCCCGGCAGACATCATGAGGCTGCGCCCCGGGCTCAATTTCAACTTCACCACGCTGGAGCTGCGGGGAATGGTACGGGAACTCTTCAAGTACGACCCGACGCACCCCGAGTGGTTCAGGACTCCCCGGGAAGTGGTGCCGCTCTGCAACAACGCCGTCAGGGATCGGATCCTCGCCATGATGCCCATGTGTGACTCGCATGGCTTGGACCGCACGTGGATCGCCCCGAAGCCCATCGACGTCCTCAACTTCTACGACAACCTCGCCGAGGTGGCGAAGAACAAGGAGGACCTCAAGCTGCACACGCGGGACACCACCGACCAGGAGATCGCCTACATAGCTTCTCGGGCCGAGGAGGCCGCCGCAGCCGCGGCGGCAGGAGTTTTCGGATTCTCGCCGGAGGAGGCGGAGGCTGAGGACGCGTCCACCCAGGGGGAGGAGGCGGAGATCCGCAGGTTGCTGAATCTTCCACCCGACGCGCTCGCCGGGGTCCCCTCGCTGAGGCACTCCGGGATCCACGGGATCGCGGCGGAGGCCGCGGCAATGGAGGGCACCGCCGGAGGGAGCAGAGGCGCCGCGAGGGGCGGAGGCGCCAAGGGAAAGGGGGCCGCAGCGCAGGACGCAGGGCCCAGTGAGCCGGCCGGGGCAGAGGAGGAGGAGGAGGAGGCCGAGGACTCCGGCGGATCCACGGAGTTGTACGCCGACGACCTCTCCTCGTCGGAGAGCTCCCCGCCCCCGGCAAGCCCGAGGCACTCCCCGGCGAAGCGCCTCCGCAAGGCGGCGACGGGGGAGAGGGCGCAGGCGCCCCGGCAACAGCCACCCCGCCGGGCAGCTCCCCGGGGGAGCCAAGCCGCGCCAAGGCCGTCCGGCGCACCAGCCGCAACGGAGGCGGCCCGTGCGCGGACCACGACGGAGGCGCCCCGCAGGCCGGCAGCGAGCCGGCAGGGGTCTTCTCGGAGCGGAGCAACGGCTCCGCCCGCTCCTCGGGCGCCGGCAGCCACAGGGGCTGGGTCTTCGCAGCCCCCAGCCCCGGTGAACACCAAGCGCGCGAGGGAGTCTTCGTCTTCCGCTCCTCGCGCCGACGCGCCCACGGTGGAGTACGATTTCTCCGCCCTGAGCGAGGACGACGAGGAGGACCAGGAGTAAGGATCCGGGACCTTACACCTTCTCGATTTCTGTCTTAATTTTTTTGTTGATGCTGACTCTGTCCATTGCTCTGATTTCAGGACCCTGGCCCATCGCGCGGCGAAGAAAGCCAAGGCGCCCGAGGTCGAGGTCGCGGAGGACTCGGCAGCTGCGGCAACAGAGGGTGTGCCGGAGCCGAGCCTGCCGGACCCGAGCCCTGCTCCGAGGAGCAGCCCCCAGCGTAGCCCGCAGCGCAGCCCCCAGCGTAAGTCTGGGGTTTTCTCTTTTCGCTTGTCGGGGTACGCCTGAGGATTTGGTTTTGTCTTCATGTCTTGACATTTCTTGCCTTGTTCTGTGCAGAGGTGGAGCCACAGCGGGAAGAGCGCCCGGAGACCACCGTCGAGGAGCCGCAGGCCCCGCCGTCCCCGCCAAGGCAGAACTCTCCGGCAAGGGAGAGTGCTCCGCCAAGGGCGGGTACTCCGCCGAGGCAGAGTACCCCGCCAAGGGCGAGCAGCCCGGCAAGGGTGGCTACTCCGACAAGGCCGAGCTCCCCGGCGAGGGAGCCCGCCGCTGAGGACGTCCGCCAAGGTATGTTTTGTGACTTGTCTTCTTGGCTTGCCTCTTTTTTGGATATTTGCTTGAGTCTTGAACTTCTTTTTCTTCTTCTTCTTTTTAGATCTCCCTCCTCCTGCGCCCATGGAGACGGAGGTCATCGACCTTGAGGAGGAGGGCGCGCAGGGCGGCGGCGGCGACGCTCCTGTCGTCGAGGAGATGGCCGAGGCCGCCGAGCCGGCCGCGCAGGAGACTGCCCCAGCTGCGGACGCAGCGGCTGGGGAGGGGGACGGCGACCACACCGCCGGCCCGGAGGCGGCGGGAGCATCAGATGCTGCACCGGCCACCGGCCCCTCCGCCAGCAAGGAGCAGGGGTATTATCTCGAGGCCCCCAACGGCGTCTTCATCCAGATGCCTTGGGGGTCTTCATCGCGAGCTCCTGCGGAGGGCGAGGCATTCGACGGAGAAGTCCTCGCCTCCGCAGGCCTGAAAATCGTCGAGGCGCCCGGCGGGAGTGAGGGGCCCGAGGAGGAGAGGTTGCTCCACCAACTCCTGGCCCTTTACCGGGCCAGGCAGGCGAAGCTGGCCTCCCGGGAGGCCCTTGCCGCCAAGGCCGCGGCGGAAATGGAGAAGCGTGCGGCGGAGCTCAGCGCCGCCAATCAGGCAGCCCTCCGCGAGGTGGCGGAGGAGCGGGAGCGTCTCGCCGGCGAGTACCAGGAATGGGTGCTCGAGAAAGCTGAAGCGGAAGAACAGCAGCGTCTCGCCGGGGTGGAGATGTCCCGACGAGAAGGAGAGCTCGCGCAGCGGAAGGTCGAGCTGGACTCCCATGAGGAGGACCTTACCGCTCGCGAGGCTGCCCTTGGCGGGGAGCTGAAGGAGGCGAAAGCCGCCGCGGTTGCCGCGGAAGACGCCAAGAAAGAGCTCGCCGCCAAGGTTGAACAGTTGGAGAAGGCGATGAAGGTGAGCGCCGAGAAGGTTGCCGCGCTCATCTTGGAGCGCGAGAAGGATGCTCACACAAACTCCGAGCTTCAGGTGAGTCTCTCCAAGAGGGGCGACGAGCTGAAGGCCGCCAAGGACTCCATTGAGGACTTGGAGCTGAAGGTCACCACTCTGAAGGAATCGCTCGACGCTGCCCGGGCTCAGGAGACCAAGTTGAAGGATGAGCTCCGCAAGGAGCGGACCTTGGTGGAGAACGTCAACAAGGCGTCCGAGCTCTTCCGGCAGACCATTGAAGTGTGGACCGAAGACCTGGTTTCTTCTGCGTCCAATATTGACCAGGAGCTGCTGGCGTTGAAGGTCGAACATCTCATCTACTTGCCGGATCCGGATCTCCCGCACAGCGCCAGGCTCAGCCTCTTCTTCAGAGGGATCGCGCCGGCCCTTGCAAGTCTCCGGAACCGCATCCCCGCGCAGCTGGCCGAGGAGTCGCGCCTGCTCTGCGCGGGAACTCTGGAACGGGTGTTGACGAAGATCGTGTACCGCAACCCGGGAATCAACCTCACGAACGTTCTTCGCAGCTTGCCGGCTGATGCAGACACGGAGGCCCTGAAGGAGCAGGTCGGCCACATCATCGCCAAGGTGGCAAAGCTTGGCAGGAAGGAAGGCGACCGCGTAGACTAGGGCTCCATTATCTTTATCTTTTTGTTGCTGCACATTATGTCATGAACTTATTAGTCCATCGCGACAATTTATCCTTTGTAAGATATTCACTTTATTTTGATTAATCGGTGCAATGTTATCTTCCTTGTCTCAATCTTTGACTTTGTATGTTTTTTCACCCTACGCTCCCGGGGAGCTTGCCGGTAAGGGGCCTTTGCCGCGAGCGCTGAGTGCTGGACTCTGAGCAGCCTGCTGGCCAAGGTCCTCGCCGGCAAGCAACCTTGCCGCAGCTGGTCGCAGCGCACTTAGCTTGCTGAGCGTACTCGGAAACGAAGCAAGGGCGCGACACTTGTCGCAGCTCACTTAAATCGTTGAGTGAACTCGAAAACAAGATAAGGGTGCGACAAGCTACGGGTAGGTTCCTCCGCGCACAGGTTTTCCATACAAAATGTGATCGTTCAAGGGAGACAACTTCAAAATTTAAAATTTGAACTGGTCAAATTCTAACAACTTATCTTTCATATGCTGCTTGCTTATATCGCTTGCTTTCCGGTACGGCTTCTCTTTCTTGAACAGCACTTGGTTCCTCCTCCACCTCCTTCCCCCCCGGCAAACTTGTGCGCGAGGAACGTTCCTTCTGCTTAAGAGGAAAGAAAAGGGAGAGGGAAACAAGTATATGGCCTTTCGGCGTGCTAATGCTTACCGTATGCTTGAGTGTTGCATCAAATGCCAAACAGAACATGCAAACAGCAAAGAGAAGCATGCAAAAGGCAATCGATGCGAAAAACACGAAAGCTTTACTGATGCACGGGGTCTGCGCCCGGCTTTGTACAAAGGGTTACATGCAACAGCGGCAAAGCTTGTACAAAAGGTGGTTGCCGGAGCGGATCACGGCAACCGCGCCTTAGGGGTGAAACTTGCGAAGATGCTCTATGTTCCAGGAGTTGCTCACCGGTAAGCCTTCTTCGGTCTCGAGGCGGACAGCGCCGGGCCTCGTAACTTGTCTCACCCGATAAGGGCCTTCCCACTTCGGCGTCAACTTGTTGGAATTCTTGGCGGACTGAACGCGCCGAAGAACAAGGTCGCCTTCCTCGAGACTCCTGGCCTTGACTTTGCGGCTATGGTAGCGGCGCAAAGCTTGCTGGTATCGAGCAGCTCGTACAGCAGCCTGGAGACGTCCCTCCTCAAGGAGCAATGCGTCATCTTGTCGCAGTTGCTCTTGCTCGAGCTCATCATAAGCGAGTACTCGAGGAGATCCGTATACGAGTTCCGTGGGGAGAACTGCCTCTGCTCCATAGACTAGAGCAAAAGGTGTCTGTCCGGTGGCTCGACTTGGTGTCGTTCTGATTGACCAAAGAGCCGCCGGGAGCTCCTCTATCCAATTTCTTCCGCACTTGCGCAGCCTGTCAAAGGTCCTTGTCTTGAGTCCGCGCAGCACTTCAGCATTTGCCCTCTCCGCCTGACCGTTGCTCATCGGGTGAGCAACAGAAGCGAAACAGACCTTGGCGCCAAGGTCTTGGACGTACTGCATGAAGGTGCGACTTGTAAATTGCGTACCGTTGTCGGTGATGATCCTGTTAGGGATCCCGAAACGGCAAACAATTGACCTGAAGAACCTGACCGCTGACTGTGCTGTCACCTTCCTCACCGGCTCTACTTCTGGCCACTTTGTGAACTTGTCGATTGCGACGTACAAGTACTCAAAGCCCCCGACAGCACGAGGGAAAGGGCCGAGGATATCGAGCCCCCAGACCGAGAAGGGCCATGACAAAGGGATTGTTTGGAGAGCTTGGGCTGGCTGATGGATTTGCTTCGCATGGAACTGGCACGCTTCACACTTGGTTACTAGTGCAGTTGCATCTTGGAGGGCTTCTTGCCAAAAGAACCCTTGCCGGAAAGCTTTCCCGGCAAGCGCCCTTGCGCCAATGTGGTGGCCGCATATGCCTCCGTGTATTTCCGCCAACAGCTTCCGTCCATCTTCTCTGGAGATGCACTTCAACCTGACACCGTTGAGTCTTCTTCTGTACAGCTCGTTATCCACGAACTGATACATACTTGACTGCCTGGTTATCTTCTCTATCTCTTGAGGGTCGTCGGGAAGTTCTCCAGTTTGCAGAAAACGGACGATCTGCTGCGCCCATGCCGGAGCCCGAGGCTCGACGGCAAGGACTAAAGGTTCGAGGGCCGCTGCGGGAACCTCAGCTTCTACGGCAAGGACCTCTGGTTCTGCCGGAGCTGACGGTCCCCCGGCAAGCTCGCCGGGGCGAGGCTTGCCGGGAACTTTTGCTTCAACTGTACAAGCCCGAGGACTTGCAGGAGCAAACTGTTCCTCAGCGTTCTGGTTGTTGATCTTGGGGACCTTGGCGGCGGTTTCAGGAAGATCCGCCGGCAAGTAGTCGCCGGAGACCAACTTTCTCTTCTTGGACTGCCCAATTGATGGTGTAACGGATGGCTGAGTCAGCTTGAGCAAAAAGGTTCCTGGTTCCACAGGTAACTTCATCGCGGCGCACTTTGAAAGGCCATCTGCAATTTCATTTTGAGCTCTCGGGACGTGCTCCATCTGCAATCCTTCAAAGTGCTCTTCAAGCTTTCTCACTTCATCGACATAAGCTTCCATCAAAGGGCTCTGATAGCTCTTGTTAACTTGTCGGACCACCAACTGAGAATCTCCCCGCACAATCAGCTTTCTGATCCCAAGTTCGGCCGCAATTCTGAGGCCGGCAAGCAAGCCTTCATATTCTGCAGTGTTGTTCGTCGCTTGCTCCCTGGGAAAGTGCATCTGGATAACATATTTGAGGTGCTCTCCGGTGGGCGCGATGAGTACCACGCCAGCACCGGCGCCTTGCAGCGAGAAGGCACCGTCAAAATACATTACCCATTCACTTGTCGCTTCTTGTACGGGTGCACTTGTTTCTTGAACTTCTTCTTCTGGTGTCGGGGTCCACTCAGCTATGAATTCTGCCAAAGCTCGGCTCTGTATGGTTGAAGTACTTTCAAACTTGAGTCCAAAGCTTGACAGTTCCAGCGCCCACTCGACGATCCTGCCTGTTGCTTCTGGATTGTGCAATATCCTCTTCAACGGAAAGCGAGTGACCACTGTTATCTCGTGGGCTTGGAAGTAATGGCGCAGCTTTCTCGAGGCCATGAGGAGGCCGAAAAGCAACTTTTGCACACCAGAGTATCTTGATCTAGCCCCCTGGAGAAGGGAACTTACAAAATACACTGGGCGCTGCACCATCTTCTTCCGCACTTCTCCTTGCTCCTGCGCAGAGTCATCCTTGTCGGGGCCAGAGCTTGTCGGAGCAGCCCCCTGCTTGTCGCTGGATTCGCTTGCCGGTGACGCTGACTCCTCGTCGGACTCCCTCTCCGCTACTAACGCAGCACTAACCACTTGGTTGGTTACCGCTAAGTATAGCAACAACTTTTCCTGTGGTCTAGGTGCGACAAGTATAGGAGTGGAAGACAGGTACCGTTTCAAATCCTGCAACGCCGCCTCCGCTTCCGGAGTCCACTTCATGGGACCTGCCTTCTTCAAGATTTTGAAGAAAGGTAGGGCGCGTTCTGCAGACTTTGAAATGAACCTACTGAGGGCAGCAACACAACCTGCAAGCCTTCTGACATCCTTGACGCGCTTCGGGACCTCTATCTGCTCAATGGCTTTGATCTTGTCGGGGTTGGCTTCAATCCCCCTCTGTGATACAAAGAACCCGAGAAGCTTGCCGGAGGGGACTCCAAAGACGCACTTCTCGGGGTTCAACTTGAGCTGTATCCTGCGCAGGTTCTGAAACGTTTCTTCCAAGTCTTGAATCAGGGTTTCCTTGCTCTTGCTCTTCACCACGATGTCATCCATGTAAGCTTCTACATTTCTGTGGATTTGTGGCTCAAAAGCAGTGTACACTACCCTTGCAAAGGTTGAGCCTGCATTCTTCAATCCAAATGGCATGCGGATAAAGCAATAAGTGCCACACGGAGTGATGAATGCAGTCTTCTCTTCATCTTCCTTGGCCATGAAAATCTGATGATAGCCTGAGTATGCATCAAGAAAGCAGAGCAGCTCACATCCGGCAGTGGAGTCAACGATCTGGTCAATGCGCGGCAAAGGGAATGGATCCTTGGGACATGCTTTATTGACATCGGTGAAGTCTATACACAGTCTCCACTTCCCGTTGGCCTTGCGCACGACGACTGGGTTTGCCAACCACGTCGGATGGATCACACCTCTAACTAGGCCTGCCGCCTCTAGTTTCTTGATTTCCTCGTTGATGAACTCTTGGCGCTCCACGGCTTGCTTCCTCACTTTCTGCTTGATGGGCCACGGCTTGCTTCCTCACTTTCTGCTTGATGGATCACACCTCTAACTAGGCCTGCCGCCTCTAGTTTCTTGATTTCCTCGTTGATGAACTCTTGATGCTCCATGTCTTCGTCGTCGTCTTCATCGTCGTTGTCGCGGCCCCGGGGAGGTCGATCTCCTTGCCGCTGCTTAGCCTTGCCGCGGCGTCCTCCCCGGCCGTTGAACGGCCGCTTCTTGCTGGGCTCTTCCCCGCCACCTTGGGCCTTCTCCTTGTCGCGCCTCTCGTACTCAGCTTTTTGCTGCTCGACGAGGTACTCGACGCGCTTGCAGTTGGAGAGATCGTGACCCTTGGTGCGGTGAATCTTACAGTATTGCTTGTCGGAGCTACCCGGCTTGTCGGCCGCCGCTGCAGGGGCAGGCTCCTTGCCGGAGCCGCCAGCCTGCGCTTGCTTGGCGGGGGCCTCCTTGCCGGACTTCTCGACGGCAAGCACCTCCTTCTTGCCCTTCTTTCTGTTGTTCCGCCGCCGGCTCTTCTTTGCCGGGGCGGCGTCGTCGCTGTCGCTTCCTCCCGCGCCAGCATCCTCCCCGGGGAGTTTCCTCCCCTCTTCTGCGCGCGCGCACTTGTCAGCAAGAGCGTAGAGCTCGCTGACGTCCCTAATCTTGGTCATCGCCATTTCCTCACGAATGCGGCGGTTACGCACGTTCTGATGGAACGCGCTGATAACCGCGGCAGGGTGAACGTCAGGGATGTTGTGCTGCACCCGGCTGAAGCGTTGGATATACTTGCGCAGGGGTTCGCCTTCCTTCTGGGCCAAGATATGGAGATCGCTCTCCTGGCCATGGGGTTTGTGGCCGCCGGTGAAGGCGCCGACAAACTGGTGGCAAAGGTCGGCCCAAGAAGAGATGGAACCTTCTGGCAAGTGCATGAGCCACGAACGGACGTTCGGCTTTAGCACGAGCGGGAAGTAATTCGCCAAGATTTTCTCGTCGCGCCCCCCGGCAGCTTGTACTGCGATGGTGTAGACGCTGAGAAACTCCGAGGGGTGCGTCTTGCCGTCGTACTTCTCCGGTACGTCGGGCTTGAAATTCTTCATGCTGGGCCACTGGACGCGCCGCAGCTCGCGGGTGAACGCAGGGCAGCCTGCCGCGTACGGCAAGTCGCCTGGTTCACCGGGCGCGTGCACGTCGGCAGTGTTCCCAGCTCTCTTGTCGGATTGTCGCCGAGCTTCTCGGCGGCGCTCGATTGTGGTCCGAGCGTCTTCATCTCGCCGGTCGTCGAGGACCTGGCGCTGGTCCCGACGGACCCGCGGGTCCGACGAGGCTGTGGAGCCGTCGTCGGGGTTGTTCCGGCGGGGCGGCGTCTTCTGCTTCTGCGGCGGGGAGTGCACGCTTGTCGCACCCCCGGCGGTCTTGTCGCCGATAGCCTTCGTCTTCTCAGCTTGCCGCGGCCGTGAGGTCGACGGCTGCTGTGGAGAGTCGTTGTTGGCGAAGTCTATCAGGCTCCGGATGGTGGCCCTCCATTCTTCGGCCTTGTCGGCCGCTGGAGGAAAGTCGAGGAGCAGTTGCGCTCTTGCGAGCGCTTCTGCTGGAGTGGAAGGGAACGCGGGCGAGCGGTGCGAGGAGCGGGATACGCTCGGACTTCTAACAACGTTAGAAGGAGCGGGGTCCCGCGCCGGCGCCTTTGCTTTGCTTGTACCCGGACGGGGGTCCGGGGCGTCCCGCGAGCCTCCGGTTTGGCCTTGCCCCAGCAAGCGGATACCACCTCCTGTGATATGGCGCTGCTGGGTCGTCGCGTGCTGAGATGGACGCGGCGCGTCCACGGAGACCGAGGTTCGGTCATCCGTTCTGTTCTTGGATCTGGTGGCGCCGTGAGTGTCCTCACCGGCGGCCACCCTTCCGACGGCATCTCCCCCGCCCACCGTTGGCTCTGGTGGCGGCGGGTGAGACGCAGACGGGCCTCCGACCTCCGAAGGCTTCTTCTTCGGGGCCATGGAGTTGTCGCTGATGAAGTTGCTGATGAAGCTGGAGAGGTTGATGAAGAATGCGCCCGCGCGAACGCCGGATCAGGTTCGCACAACCTCGACGCCCCCTACCTGGCGCGCCAAAGATGTCGGGGGAAACTGTCCGCCACGAACACCTATGGGACCGGAGCCCCTTGTCTGTGCGGTACGAGGGCGGAGGGAGCACAAAGAGCAGATCGTAGCGAGCACGCGGGCAGTTTTACCCAGGTTCGGGCCGCGGTAGACGCGTAAAACCCTACTCCTGCTTGGTTGTGTATTAAGTTTGAGCGCTCGGGAGCTTGAAGAAGCAGCTACACCCAGCGCGAAAGTGATCTAGGTTCCGAACCCCCTCCACGTTGTGCATGGGCCTCCTTTTATAGTGCAAGGGGTCACCGACAGGTGTCAACGTAGGAGAAAGGGGTAAAAACGTAAAAGAGGTGGTAGTTGCAACAGTGCGGGAACAGTGGAGCTACAGTACAGAACAGTGGTCTATACCTACTTTAACAGTGGGGGACAAGGGCATTTAATGCCCGTCGCCGTCGACCCCAAAAGCTCCCGCCTTAGCGTCTCCGTCCGCCACGGCGACGGATCCATCACCGTGGAGTGCCACCGTGTACCCCAGGCTGCTCAGCCATCCGCCACGCGCCCCTGGATAGGCCCCAGGGTGACGCGTGGGCCGATGAGCTGGAGCGCGGGCACACAGCGCAGCCTCCCCGGCAAGCACCTTGCCGGGGCCTTGATCTTGCCGGGCCCGGGAGCTTGCCGCTCCCCGGGCCCCTTGCCGGGACACATATAGCGCCGAGGCGTTGTCTTCTAGTCTTCCTGGCAAGCTCCTCTTGCCAGGGTCTTGTGTGAGCGGAGTGGTCTTGGGCCTGGTACGGCCTTCCCGGCAAGCTCCTCTTGCCGGGGTCTCGGTCTTATGTCTTGTATACTTTGTTTTTGAATGGTTTAATAGGGAGCAGGAAGGTCTCCGGCGAGCACGCAGTAAACCTTGCCGCGGGAAGCTGCAACTGCCCGTGCACAAGTTGGGGTACTGGGGTACCCCTACCTTAGTACACCGACACAAGGGCTAACACAATCTTGATATAAATACCAATAATAAGCAAATTAGAAAAGGCCCATAAGAAAATGGTGAGAACCCTTTCTCGGATAAGACCGGTGAAACCTCCAACACCGAAAACATCATAGAAGACGCATGTGAACTCCGTTTTCGATGAACTCAAGCTTTTCATCAAGATGACCATAAGCTCTAAGACTCACAAAGAGAACCAAACAAGAACCAAGAAACATGATGCAAGGATGCAATGGTTTGAGCTCTCTACTCACGATACGATCAAGCTACCAACTTGAGAGCCTCCCTTGATAGTACGGCAAACGATCCTATAACCCGGTCTCCCAACTACCACCACGAGACCGGTAAAATATAAAACCTATCAAGGGCAAAACTTTGCTTTGCACAAAGTCCACTTGAGCTAGATGTAGACGATCTTGACTTCCTGAAGTTGGACCACCTTTCTTGATTGCGTTGTCTCGGTGAAGACTAGTAGATTGCTCCCCCATACTCCACTATGCGTGAGCCCCTCTTCGGCATATCTTCACAAGTCCATTGTCACCACAATGGACGGCAAGCTTCAAGCACTTGATCTCTTCGTGATGCTCCACTTGAACTTGCACACCGCAACCTAACCCCACAAAGAACTCTCACGAAGACCATGGGTTAGTACACAAAGCGTGATTGACAATGCTTACCATACCATGGGATTGCTTGATCCCTCTCGGTACATCTTCTACACTTTGTGTGTTGATCAACTTGATTCATTCTTTGACTTAGTTTTGATCAACCTTGAATCTTTCCAACTCTCTTCATTTGGATGATGTCTTGAAGGTAAACATGAATGATCACAAACTCTTCTTCTTCAAGACATGCTTGCAAATAAGCTCAACACCCACAAGATCAATCTTTAGATAATTCCTTAATAGCACATTGGGAATCACAAACTCTCCTTGAAACCAACAAATGAACTCCAAGAAAAGCCTATGGACAAACCCTTCAAATATAACTCAAGGCAACCATTAGTCCATAGAGATTGTCATCAATTACCAAAACCAAACATGGGGGCACCGCATGTTCTTTCACTTATGATAACACAACTATATAAGAGTAATCCGGATCTCCCTAGCCGGTTTATACCTGCTAGTAATATCCCTGACATTAGGCCCCAGATTGATTTGAACTTGTTCATGTCAGTCTTCTATAGCCTTGCATGAATTTCTTCTCTGCAGCTCATCTGCTCCGTAAACCGGCTATGACGTCATCTCCGGAAATCATCTGAATCTGTTGTGACATCACCTCCGCATTTATTGCTCACCTTGTTTGTTACCTTTGTTAAATGCTATCCCGAAGATCGAGGCGACAGCATAATCTTTATCCAATCTCTGACCTCCTTGATTCCCGCGCTTGCCGTTTCACCTCCTTGGATTATAAATACCGCTGAGGCCTGTCCCTTTTCTTCCTTCTGCCTTCGTCTTCCTCCGTCGCCCGAAGCTCCGCCGCCGCTCTTCGAGCCCATCGTCGTCGTCGAGCTAGGCCGCTGCATCACCCTGAATCGCGTCCGGAGCAACTCACTGTCGCCCGCTTCTTCATCAGGTATTCCTTCTTCCTCACTGTAGATCCAATCTAGGGTTTCTTCCATAGCTTCCACCATGAAACTATGAAGCTTTGCCGTTCATCCCTGTAGGTTAACCTTGTGGTAGATTCAATCCTTACTTAAGTTTCATTTTGCGTGCGCCCCTGCTCCGCGCTTACGCCTTTAGTTTCTCTAGTTCAACAGCTTAGATTTGATCTGTAGAAAACCTCCGCGGTTCTTCCTGTATAAGACTTGCATATATTTCTTCTTTTCCTTATGCCTCAGATCGTTTTTCCTTTATCCTTCTGTGGAACCTGTTTCTTCGTATTACAGATCTATAGCTCACTCACCGATTTAATCAATCATATGCTCTTCTTTTAAAGAATTTAGATGTAAGCCCGACGGTTTAGCCTTCTCTTTTCCTGTTATCATAAACCGGTAGCTGTTCGCTCCATATCTGCTTCCGGGTTGTCAATGCCATTAGTCCCTTGTCTAAACTGTCGATTAAGTCCATAATTTGATATCATGTTCCGGTTCTTATACTTCAGCAATTGGTAATCCGGATTTTGCACTGTATCTTTCAGCGTTTCTTAGTCAAAATGACTGCCAAACAGTTCGTTGCTTGCAACTGGGCTCCTTCCCGCATTACTGAGGAGGATTTAACGAACGCCGCTTCAATCGGTATTCTGGGCCCTAAAGAGGTACTACACTGGCGGGCCCCGGAATATGAATGTCCACCTACTCCTAAAGAAGGAGAGGTCATTGTTTTCTTTGATCACATGGCCCGAGGTTTTAGCCCTCCCGGTTCAAAATTCTTCCGGGATGTGCTAGCCGCTTTTCAGCTCCATCCTCAAGATATAGGTCCGAATTCTATATCAAATGTCTGCAATTTTCAAGTCTTCTCGGAAGCATACCTTCAAGAAGAACCATCAGTGGATCTGTTCCGAGACTTTTTCCATTTAAACCGGCGGACAGAGTTTACTGCCGGACCGCATCAAGAGTTGGGCGGCGTTAGCATTCAAAAGAGAAAAAATGCGACCTTCCCTCACGCTGCTCTCCATACACACCCCAAGGAATGGAACCGATCATGGTTCTATTGCAAAGATACCTCGCCTGAAGGAGAAAACCCACTGCCGGGTTACCGTGCACATCGTCTACCTGAGGATCATCCCCTGCCGCAGCGCCTTAGTGCTCTAGATCGGGCCCGGTTTGCCCCTCAGCTTTCTAAGCTTAGGGCCTTTATGGCCAACGGTTTAACCGGAGTGGACTTTGTTCGCTGTTGGCTTGCCTGGAGCATCCTTCCACTGAGCCAGCGCTCCGGCCTGATGTGCGAGTATACCGGAAAAACGGATGACCCTCAACGCCACATTGACATAATACTTCCTAAGAAAGAAGTCACTGAATCCGCAAAGAAAATGCTCAACATCTCCCTGGAAGAGTGCAGCCGGACCGGATTAGCTCCATTCTGTGAAAACAACAAACCGCCAGCAGTAAGTTCTTTCTGACCTCTTCTACTTATTTTGATCCGTCCATATCAATTATCTTCTATTTATTTTTCATCTCATCTTCTGCACAGGCCGACGACCCCTTCTGGAAGAGAAAACCTCACGATAAATCAGGCAAACAGCCACGCCGGAAGACGCATGCTGTTAAGAAGAAAAAGGCGCCGCTGCCTCCGGTTCACATCCTAAGGAAGATGATCCGGATTCCGAGGTACGAATTGATCCTGATATGTTTTAATCTCCCTTTACCCAAATTTTATGTTAACAGTGTCTTTCCGCAGGATCTGGCTGAAGGAAGTAAAGCGGCGAAAGTTGAGGTAATTTCTCTCTCTTCAGACTCAGAACTGCCGGCGCCCAAGATCCGTCGGCCGTCCCGGAAATACCCTTTTTCTCATCCTTATGCTCAATTGGACCCCAAATTTCTTTTGAAAAAGCAGCAGCATGAAGCACGCCGGACCACGCGCCATAGTGGCCACGTAGTAGAATCCTCCGGAATATCTCTTACTCCGGCTCGCAGGCGCCGCTCTAAGGTTTTACTTTTTCCAACTCTTTTTCATCCAAAGGTCGGGCTTATACGTAAACCTCTTAAACCATCTGATCCTAACTATCAGGAGGCTCCCTTGTCCTCTTCTGGCAAGTCAACTGCTACACAGGTCCCTGTGTTGAAGACCGTGCCTGGGTAAGTCCTTTTCTATATCCGGTTTATATTTGTATGTTGATGATTCTTATTGTTCCTTTGACTTTCTCCAGCAAGCCCAAGCCTAGCAAGAAGGCGAAAGCCACCAAAACGGCTGCCGAGACTGCTACCGCTGAACCAGCTGCTGATCCGGACGAAGTTATCCCTCCAGACAACAATCCTGTAGCTCAGTTTGACGACCCTGCTCCCATGGACCGTGACGACATCGTTGCTCCAGAGAATATTAATACAGAGAATATAGTTGAACCGGCTAGTCCTGTCCGGGTTAGCCCTCCTCGGGCTAGCCCGGCTCCTGTTCGTCCGGTGCCTACCGCTGCCCCTTCTCAACTAACTGCTGCTTCTTCCCCGGATGTTCAGATAACCGGGTTAGTTTTTACCGCTCCTGCTGAGCCTATCGTCTTGGCCAAACACACTGCCAAAGAGGAAAAGCTTCAACAAGAGGAAGGCAAGTGGAGCACGGACTTATCCAGCTATGCCCAATTAAGTGCTCAGGAACTTTATTCTGGGTATTTGAACCGGCTTCATACCAGCCGCGATTATGAATCCGGGTTGGTTAATATGATGAAGGATAAGTACGAGGTAACTTCCTTCACTTGTCTCTGTTTTGTGTTCTTTGTACTCCTGTCTTTAGGTCATAGTAGCCCCCAAGTGCCAGTTTAGCTTCGTTTGTAGGTGAACCGGCACTTCCAATGTATGCAAAATGAACTTACATTAGCCCCCAAGTGCCAGGGACATAACTTGTTTTATGTGCCTGGGACTTGTCTGAATTTCTCTTTTGATACTTCAACTGTACATTAGCCCCCAAGTGTCAAGTGGATAACTTGTTTATATGCTTGAGACTTGTTTGAATTGTCTTTTAATCCATTTGATTTCCTTGTAGGCTGACTTGACCCGGAGGGCTGCAGGGGTAACTGAGCTCCGGAATAGACTGGCTGCTACTGAAACTGCTTCTGCCAAAGCCAAGGAAGAGCTTGCGCTGAACTTAACCAACACAGAAATCCTGAAAAAAGATTTTGAAGTGGAGCGGTCTACCTGGGAGGTGCAGAGGAATGCTCTTGAGAAAAGAGCAAAGGATGCTGAAGCTTCCCTTAATCCGGTGAAACAAGAGCTGACCGGTTTAAGACAACAAATAGAACTTATGACCTCTGCTATCTTTGGTGAGCACTCAATTGTATATGCCTTTATCTTTTGCACTCCTTGATCTGCTCCGGCTTAACTTTAACAATCATATTTAGGGCGACGCATAACTCATCTTGGAAATGACGTCCGGAAGAAGCTCAAGGCCTCTTATACCCTGGTAGAGCAGCTGTATTCTGGCACTCAAAGGATTATAAGTGCAATGTCCCATCAGAAGGCGGCCCCCACTACTATCGAAGGTACTTTGGAGAAGCTATCTATACTGCCTGTGCGCTTGGTGGAAGTGAAGAAATCTGCTGCACGGGGCGGCTCTCTTGTAGCGCTGACTCGGGCCAAGGCATGGGTTCCGGATTTTGATCCGGAGGAAGCTATGAACGGATATCCCAGTAATAAGGAAGATGGATCTGCCTTCTCTGGCGAGGACCTCCGTGCTTTAACCAAGGAGATGTGCCCTCTTGCCAGCAAGCTTGCCGATGAAGCGGACCTGACCAGGTATCATCCGGCATATGACTTAGAAAATGAACAGGTGGACCGGCCGGTTTATGATACCGAGAATTTGATCCCGCCAGTGCGTGCCCATACTTTCGCTCCAGATATTGATCCGTCTGGTCTTATTACTGAGGAAATGTACTTCCGTGCACTATCCAAGATTGACTGGCGCGTTCCCGACTTCCAGCCACTTCATGAAGACGACGAAGATCCGGAACAAGCCGATCCTCAGCCTTCACAGCAGGAAGAAGAATCATAAACCGCTTGGTTTAACTCTTAGTTGCTGAAATCTGTTGCCAAAAACTTTAATCCGTTCAGGCCTGCAAGTGCCTTGTAATAGGATAGTTCAAAACATTGTCTATCTCAATTCGGATGTCACAACTTGACTTGGCGTCTGCCAATTTTAATCCCTTGTCTGCTATGGTAGATCCATTTATGTTATCTGTATCTGCATAAACAACGCTAAAAAGATGTCCTTTGATTAAGTGTGCTTGACATCCTTAATCCGATAGGCATAATTGAACGTGTAGACTCTGGTTAGGCTATTGGCCCTCTTGGCGTTTGCCCAATGACTGTTCCGGGTTATGATAAACGCCGGTTTAAATCATGCTGGTGTTTATGACGCATACTTTGAACTTATGCTGGTATTCCTGATCCAGACTTTTACTTTGTAGATACGTGGTCAACTTTGAAGTTGCCCAACTCTGGATCAAAAAACTTAGTTAACCACAGAAAACTTTAAAAAATCACAAAAAACCAAAACATTGTTGGCAAATAAGACCATGTAGTCGAGGCTTTTTACGAGCTGCCAGGCTCCAAATCGAGGCTTCTGATTCGAATGCGATCAGTAAACCGGACCAAAGGGGTTAAGCTAGGATTCGAATGCGACCATGTAGCCCCCAGCGGCCTTGAAATTTTGCCAATCAATGGATTCGAATGCGATCCAAGGAGCTATGATTCGAATACGATCATATATATTGGACCAAAGGGGTTAAGCTAGGATTCGAATGCGATTCGTAGCCCCCAGTGGCCTTGAGATTTTGCCAATCAATGGATTTGAATGCGATCCAAGGAGCTTATGATTCGAATACGATCATATAAACCGGACCAAAAAGGGGTTAAGCTAGGATTCGAATGCTATCCGTAGCCCCCTAGTGACCGTGATATTTTGTCAATCAATGGATTCGAATGCGATCCAAGGAACTTATGATTCGAATACGATCATATAAACCGGACCAAAAGGGGTTAAACTAGGATTCGAATGCGATCCGTAGCACCCTAGTGACCGTGGAGGCAGGGTACCTATAAGAGAGTTGCGCTTGTATGGCAAGTCATGTTTGGTCCCTTATAGAATTGTCCTGTATAGCAAAATAGACTGATCAAAGCATCGTGTTCTTCTTGATGAAAATGATATATATCAAGAGAAGTAAACTTTAGATGGATATCACTTGAGTGAACTCCCATAAGACACTTATTTAGAAGAAAAAGGCTGATCCCCCGGTTTACCAGGGGTGCCGGTTTATTTACTAATCATAATATATACAGGATACATGAAGCGGAGCTCATGGCTCAAGTGTAGTAAGGCCGTAGAAGAGCAATGTTCCACGGCCTCTTCGTCTCTTCCTCTGTTGTCCGTGAGTCCTTATGTTCTCAAACGTCCACCAGGTAGTATGAACCGTTGTGTAGGTTCTTGCTGACCACAAAGGGTCCTTCCCAAGGTGGGGATAACTTGTGCATATCTGTCTGGTCTTGGATGAGTGGGAGTACCAGGTCCCCCTCCTGGAACGTCCTGGTCTTAACCCGGCGGCTGTGATATCTGCGCAAGTCTTGCTGATACATTGCAGATCGTGCTGCTGCTATGTCACGCTCCTCATCCAGCCGGTCTAGGCTATCCTGTCTCGCCTGCTCATTGGCCGCTTCAACATAAGCCGCCACCCGTGGTGAGTCGTGCCGGATATCACTTGGAAGAACCGCTTCAGCACCATACACCATGAAGAAGGGCGTGTAGCCTGTAGACCTGTTAGGCGTAGTATTGATGCTCCAGAGGACAGAAGGTAACTCCTCGACCCAGCACCCTGGTGTTCTCTGCAAGGGAGTCATAAGCCGGGGTTTGATGCCTCTCAAGATCTCTTGATTGGCCCTTTCAGCTTGACCATTGGATTGAGGGTGAGCTACAGAAGACACATCCAGGCGAATATGTTCCCTCTGACAAAACTCTTCCATCTCTCCTTTAGATAGATTGGTGCCATTATCAGTAATAATACTGTGTGGGAAGCCAAACCGGAAGATCACCTTTTTGATGAATTTAACCGCTGTTGCCGCATCACACTTACTCACAGGCTATGCCTCAATCCACTTTGTAAACTTGTCCACTGCCACCAACAGGTGGGTTTTCTGACCTTGGGATCGTTTAAAAGGCCCGGCCATATCAAGCCCCCAGGTCGGAAACGACCAAGTAATTGGAATCATCCGTAGCTCTTGTGCCGGAACAAGAGCACGCCGTAAAAATTTCTGACAAGCGTCGCATCTCCGGACTAGATCCTCCGCATCAGCATGGGCTGTTAACCAGTAAAACTCGTGACGAAAAGCCTTGGCTACCAGCGATTTTGAACCGGCGTGATGACCACAATCTCCTTCTTGTATTTCTCAAAGAATATCACTGCCTTCTTCCGATGATACACAGCGCTGAAATGCCCCAGAAACACTGCGGTGATGAAGTTCCCCATTAACAATGGTCATGGACTTGGATCGCCGGATTATCTACCTAGCTTCAACCTCATCATCTGGCAACTCTCCTCGGCTTAAGTACGCCAAGTAAGGGAGTGTCCAATCTGGAATGACATGAAGCGCTGCAACCAGCTGTGCTTCCAGATCAGGAACAGCCAAATCCTCCTCTGTTGGTACCTGAACTGATGGACTGTGTAACTCATCCAAGAAAGAATTTGGTGGCACCGGTTTACGCTGAGAACCCAACCGGCTTAGATCATCGGCCGCTTCATTTTTTCGCCGGTCTATGTGATCCACCTGATATCCTTTGAAACATCCTGCAGCTGCTTCAACTTCTCGCCTATAAGCTGCCATGAGAGGGTCTTCTGAATCACCAAAGCACTTGACCCGGCTCAAGTTCATCTCCTTAGCCATCCGCAGGCCGTGAAGCAGTGCTTCATATTTAGCCGCATTGTTAGTACAAGGAAACATTAGTCGGAGGACATAACAAAACTTGTCACCTCGTGGGGAAGTTAACATGACTCCAGCCCCCGAGCCTTCCAATTGCCTTGAACCGTCGAAGTGAATAGTCCAGTATGTATGATCCGGCTTCTCCTCTGGTGCTTGCAATTCTGTCCAATCATTGATGAAATCTACCAATGCTTGGGACTTGATATCAGTACGGGGTACATACTTTAATCCGTGTGGGCTAAGCTCAATGGCCCACTTTGCTACTCTGCCGGTGGCCTCTCTGTTCTGGATTATATCCCCCAACGGAGCTGAGCTAACAACAGTGATTGGGTGGCCCTGGAAGTAGTGCTTCAGCTTCCGGTTTGCCATGAACACGCCATACACCAGTTTCTGCCAGTGTGGATACCTTTGCTTTGATTCAATTAGAACCTCGCTGATGTAATAAACCGGGCGCTGAACCGGATATTCCTTGCCTGCTTCTTTGCGTTCCACCACAATTGCTACGCTAACTGCACGGGCATTGGCGGCCACGTATAACAACAGCGGCTCGTTGTCAACAGGGGCAGCAAGAACCGGTGGTTCTGCTAACTGCCGCTTCAAGTCCTCGAACGCAGCGTTTGCAGCATCACTCCATATAAACCGATCTGTCTTTTTTAGCATCTGATAAAGAGGAATTGCTTTCTCCCCCAGACGGCTGATGAATCGACTTAACGCTGTAATCCGGCCAGCTATGCGCTGGACATCATTGATACAAGCCGGTTTAGTCAAGGATGTGATTGCCTTGATCTTCTCCGGATTGGCCTCTATTCCTCTGTTTGATACTAAGAACCCAAGCAGGAACACCAAAAACGCACTTCTCCGGATTAAGCATCATCTTATAAACTCGGAGGTTGTCAAAGGTTTCCTTTAGGTCCTCTATCAGCGTCTCCTCCTTCCTTGATTTTATGACGATGTCATCCACGTAGGCTTGGACATTTTTTCCGATCTGCCCCTTGAGACAGTTCTGTACACAATGCTGGTAAGTTGCTTGTGCACTCTTGAGTCCAAAGGGCATTGATACATAACAAAAGGCTCCAAAGGGAGTTATGAAGGTTGTCTTCTCCTGGTCTTTGACTGCCATTTTGATTTGATGATACCCTGAATATGCATCCAAAAAACTTAGCCGCTCACATCCTGCCATAGCATCAATGATCTGATCAATACGGGGGAGAGCAAAAGGATCAGTTGGACAAGCTTTGTTTAAGTCTGTGCAATCCACGCACATCCTCCACTTTCCATTTTTCTTTAACACCAGAACCAGATTAGCCAACCACTCCGGATGGAACACCTCAACTATGAACCCTGCGGCCAAAAGCCTGGCCACTTCCTCACCTATAGCCTTGTGCCTTTCTTCGTTGAAGCGGCACAGGTACTGCTTGACCGGTTTGAACTTCGGATCAATATTAAGACTGTGCTCAGCGAGTTCCCTTGGTATACCTGGCATGTCAGAAGGCTTCCATGCAAAGATGTCCCGGTTCTCACGGATGAACTCGATGAGCGCGCCTTCCTATTTGGGGTTTAGGTTAGCGCTGATAGTGAACTGCTTGGATGAATCACCCGGCACAAAGTCAACTTGCTTGGTCTCCTCTACCGATTTAAACTTCAACGCCGGATCATGCTCTGTAGTTGGCTTCTTTAATGGGGACATATCTGCCGGATCAACATTGTCTTTGTAGAACTTCAACTCCTCTGTAGCACACACTGCCTCTGCATAGGCTGCGTCTCCTTCCTCGCACTCCAATGCAATCTTGCGAATTCCGTGAACCGTGATGGTTCCTTTGTGAACCGGCATCTTGAGCTGTAGATAAACATAGCATGGTCTAGCCATGAACTTGGCGTAAACTGGCCTTCCAAACAGAGCGTGATATGGGCTCCGGATCTTTACGACTTCAAAGGTTACTGTCTCTGACCTGGAATCCTGCTCATCTCCAAAGGTGACCTCTAGATCAATTTTCCCGACTGGGTAAGCCGATTTACCCGGCACCACTCCATGGAACACCGTGTTGGACTGTCTCAACTTCTTGTCTGTCAATCCCATACGACGGAAAGTCTCGTAATACAACATGTTGATACTGCTGCCGCCATCCATGAGTACCTTTGTGAATTTGTAGCCACCCACCTGTGGTGCCACCACTAAGGCCAACTGGCCCGAATTATCAATCCATGGCGGGTGATCCTCTCTGCTCCACACAATAGGTTGTTCTGACCAATGCAGAAAACGTGGTGTTGCTGGTTCAACTGCGTGTACCGCCCGCTTCAAGATTTTTTGATCTCGTTTGCACAGACTCGTAGTAAAGACATGATACTGTCCACTACTTAGCTCCTTCGGATTACTCTGATATCCGGATTGCTGCTGTTGTTGACGCTGCTGTGGTTGGGTGAACCGGCGTCATTTGACGGGTATCCTCGCGGGCGGTAGGTCTGGCCCGGTTTATCGCCTCCTGGGCGTGCGCTTCTGCTCCTGTCGGATTATCCTGCCTGTGACGGTGACGCCTCCGCTCGCTGCTAGACACTTTCGGTTCATCCCAATGCCTAGTGTAACTCCGGCTGTGGCGGGGGGTTGAGTGAATCCTCTCCCTGCTGTAAGAGTACGCATGCTGCTGTGTCAGTGCCGTGTCCAGCAACTCCTTAGCCCGGCGCGCTTCCATCGCCACGAGGGATGTCCCCTCAATAGGTAAAGCGGCCAGTCGTGAAGCGGCGGCGACAATGTTGTCCAGCGGGTTTGAATAATGGCCAGGAGTGGTGGGGATGTGCGGCGTGGGCACAACTTGACGATTTCGCTCTGCGGCCGGCTGTTGAACCGGCGCGCCAGCTCCTGGGGCTCCTCCCTGGTTTACTTCTAGGTTATTGCTGGCTCCCGCTCCTGGTGTGCCGAAGAGATTCATCGCCTCATAGACCGGCGGTAGACGAGTTTGTTGCCTTCTGTTCCTTACCTCCTGCGCAGAAGTCTGATCAATCCTGAGCCGGAAAGCTTGGGAGTCCAGCTCTGCTTGCCTTGTAACTATCATGGCTTTCTCTGCGTCCAGATCCCATTTAGCTTGCTCAATCCGGCCCTTCAGTTGAAGGATCTCCGCATCATGCTGCGCCTTGTTGGCAGGAGCTACTTCTGCTATTGCGCGTGCTGTCAACTCCTCGACCAAGGTGGATAGAGCGTCAGAGGGTGAGAGGGCTTGGCTGCTCGCCCCTGCACCAGCTACCTCTGCTGTGAACGCCCCAGTCACCGTGGGCTGCTGCATAGACTGTGATCCGGCCATGAAGACAGCCACCCGGTTTGGCGGATCGAAGGGGTCCGGAATACTGTCACCATCGGATACACCCCCGGATCGGCCGTCCTGCAATAGATACAAAGATTTGGTCTCCCCGGATGAAGATTCATCATCAGAATAGACAACTGTCTCACCACGAGAATCCGATCTGTCCTCGGCTTGGACTCCGTGCACTGCTCCAATGAAAACACGCTTCACGGCGGGCTGAATTCGGGCCGATCTTGTACGCTGAGCCGGCTCGATGATGTTGGGGAAGATGTCCGGCTCAGGTCCCGGTTCACCAATCTTGCCGATGAAGACGTGGATGCCGCCGAAGGGGACCCGATACCCGCATTTGATTGAATCGGCCTCGGGGCCCCAGCCTGCGTCGTCGATGTAGATCCGGCCGCGGTGACTCTTGGTCATCCGGGCAACCACATAACCCTTGAGTCCTTCAAAGCTGCCCTTCAAGAACTCGAAACCATCATGTGATAGCCCCACGATGGGCGCCAACTATCGTGGAATTAGCACGGCAGATGTCCGGTTTAGAGGACTTAGGTCTGGAGCCATCACGCGGGTTAGCTTGAAGAGGTTAAAGCACACAAAGGACATAGAGGGTTTATACTAGTTCGGACCCTTCGATGAAGGTAAAAGCCTACGTCTAGTTTGGTTTGGTATTGCTTGGGCGTCGATGAACAGGGAGCGGATCGCTTGCCTGTGTCTCGACGGGTTGTTGCCTGTCCTTGAACCGTCAGCGGGTCGTCCCTTTATATAGGAGGCAATGCCCGGTCCGGTTTACAGAGTCCCGAGGCCGGCTCATAATCGTGTCCGCCTCGGTCTCTACTCTTTCTATCTTATACATCAAGTTACATGATATGACGGTTCATAAATCGTAAACTTTACACATGGGCCCTAAGCCTCTATGGGCCGTAACCTCCGGTTCATATTCTACTGGGCTTATGATAACACAACTATATAAGAGTAATCCGGATCTCCCTAGCCGGTTTATACCTGCTAGTAATATCCCTGACAAATAGCGAAGAACAACCGAAGAGATTATGGTAGGGTATGAAACCACCTCAAAGTTATTCTTTCTGATTAATCTATTCAAGAGTCCGTAGTAATGTTCAATCTATCATAGAGTTCATACTAGAATAACACCTTAAGACACAAATCAACCAAAACCCTAATGTCACCTAGATACTCCATTGTCACCTCAAGTATCTGTGGGCATGATTATACGATATGCATCACACAATCTCAGATTCATCTATTCAACCAGCACAAAGTACTCAAAGAATGCCCCAAAGTTTCTACCGGAAAGTCAAGACAAAAACGTGTGCCAACCCCTATGCATAGATTCCCAAGGTCACGGAACCCGCAAGTTGATCACCAAAACATATATCAAGTGGATCACATGATATCCCATTGTCACCACAGATAAACACGTGCAAGACATACATCAAGTGTTCTCAAATCCTTCAAGACTCAATCTGATAAGATAACTTCAAAGGGAAAATTCAATCCATTACAAGAGAGTAGAGGGGGAGAAGCATCATAAGATCCAACTAGAATAGCAAAGCTCGCAATACATCAAGACCGTGCCATCTCAAGAACACGAGAGAAAGATCAAACACATAGCTACTGGTACATACCCTCAGCCCCGAGGGTGGACTACTCCCTCCTCGTCATGGAGAGCGCCGGGATGATGAAGATGGCCACCGGAGAAGGTTTCCCCCTCCGGCAGAGTGCCGGAACAGGGTCTAGATTGGTTTTTGGTGGCTACAGAGGCTTTTGGTGGCGGAACTCCCAATCTAGGTTAATTTCCGGAGGTTTCAGTATATATAGGAGGTGTTGGAGTCGGGGCCAAGCAAAGGGGAGCTACGGGTTGTCCACGAGGCAGGGGGCGCGCCCAGCAGGGGGCGCCCCCCACCCTCGTGGGCAGCCCGTGGGTCCTCTCGTCCCCCTCCGGCACTCCGTGGGCTTCTTCTGGTCCAAAAACGATCTCCGTTGATTTTCAATTGGGCTCCGTTTGATATTCCTTTTCTGTGAAACCCTAAAACAGGAGAAAAACAAAAACTACCACTGGGCTCTGGGTTAATAGGTTAGTCCCAAAAATAATATAAAAGTGTATGTAAAAGCCCATAAAACATCCTAGAAGGATAATATAATAGCATGGAACAATAAAAAATTATAGATATGTTGGAGAGGTATCAAGCATCCCCAAGCTTAATTCCTGCACGTCCTCGAGTAGGTAAATGATAAAAAAAGAATTTTTGATGTGGAATGCTAACCAACATAATTTTCAATGTAGTTCACTTAATTGTGGCATGAATGTTCATATCTAAAAGATTCAAGACAAAAGTCTATATTGACATAAGAAATAATAATATTTCAAGCATACTAACAAAGCAATCATGTCTTCTCAAAATACTATGGCTAAATAAAGTTACCCTACAAAATCATATAGTCTTGCTATGCTCCCTCTTCATCACACAAAATATTCATATCATGCACAACCCCGGTTTCAGCCAAGCACTTGTTTTCATACTCTATTCTTTCAAACCTTTCAACTTTCACGCAATACATGAGCGTGAGCCATGGACATCGCACTATGGGTGGAATAGAGAGGTGGTTGTGGAGAAGACAAAAAGGAGGGAGATAGTCTCACATCAACTAGGAGTATCAACGAGCTATGGAGATGCCCATCAATAGATATCAATGTGAGTGAGTAGGGATTGCCATGCAACGGATGCACTCGAGCTAAATATGTATGAAAGCTCAACAAAAGAAACTAGTGGGTGTGCATCCAACTTGCTTGCTCACGAAGACCTAGGGCATTTGAGGAAGCCCATCGTTGGAATATACACGCCAAGTTCTATAATGAAAATTCCCACTAGTATATGAAAGTGACTAAACATGAGACTCTCTATCATGAAGAACATGGTGCTACTTTGAAGCACAAGTGTGGAAAAGGATAGTAGCAATTGTCCCTTCTCTCTTTTCTCTCATTTTTTTTTGTTGGAGGGGCTTTCTCTCTTTTTTTCTCTTTTTTCATTTAGCCCCTCTCTATTTTTTTGGGCCAGCTCTTTTTTTATTGGCCTTTCCTCACATGGAACAATGCTCTAATAATGATGATCATCACACTTTTATTGATTTACAACTCGATATTACAACTCGATACTAGAACAAAGTATGACTCTATATGAATGCCTCCGGCGGTGTACCGGGATATGCAATGAATCAAGAGTGACATGTATGAAAAATTATGCATGGTGGCTTTGCCACAAATACGGTGTCAACTACATGATCATGCATGGCAATATGACAATATGAAGCGTGTCATATGAACGGAACGGTGGAAAGTTGCATGGCAATATATCTCGGAATGGCTATGGAAATGTCATGATAGGTAGGTATGGTGGCTGTTTTGAGGAAGGACATATAGTGGGTGTATGGTACCAGCGAAAGTTGCGCGGTACAAGAGAGGCTAGCAATGGTGGAAGGGTGAGAGTGCGTAATATCCATGGACTCAACATTAGTCATAAGAACTCATATACTTATTGCAAAAATTTACGAGTCATCAAAACAAAGCAATCAACGCATGCTCCTAGGGGGGAGGTTGGTAGGAGTTAACCATCGCACGCCCCCGACCTCCACACAAAGGATGACACTCTACAAATACATCATGCTCTAACTTCGTCACATAGCGGTTCACCATACGTGCATGCTACGGGAATCACTAACTTTAACACAAGTATTTCTCAATTTCAAAATAACTCCACTAGCATGACTCTAATATCACTATCCTCATATCTCAAAACAATTATCAAGCATCCAACTTCTCATCATATTCAATGCACTTAGTGTGAAAGTTTTTACTACATTGATATTGGATGTCTATCATGTGAAGGCTAGTTATATAGCCAAAGCACATTACCATGCTGTTCTAATAGACTCTCAAAAGGATATAAGTGAAGCATGAGAGTTCATCTATTTCTTCAAAATAAAACCACCGCCGTGCTCTAAAAGATATAAGTGAAGCACTAGAGCAAATGACAAACTACTCCAAAAGATACAAGTGAAGAACAACGAGTAGTTGAATAATTATGTAACTATGTGAAGACTCTCTAACATTTAAGAACTTCAGATCTTGGGATATTATTCAAACAGCAAGCAAAACAAAATAAACTAAATTGACGCTCCAGGCAAAACACATATCATGTGGTGAATAAAAATATAGCTCCGAGTATAGTTACCGATAGATGAAGACGAAAGAGGGGATGCCTTCCCGGGGCATCCCCAAGCTTAGGCTTTTGGTTGACCTTGAATTCTACCTTGGGGTGCCTTGGGAATCCCCAAGCTGCTCTTGCCACTCTT
This sequence comes from Secale cereale, assembly GCA_902687465.1. Classification (NCBI taxonomy): domain Eukaryota; kingdom Viridiplantae; phylum Streptophyta; class Magnoliopsida; order Poales; family Poaceae; genus Secale; species Secale cereale. The sequence continues at coordinate 529,742,615 of LR738714.1, read as the reverse complement.
TGTTCCATAGTCCATCAAAGCAATACTCAAAACTTGAAAACTTCACAACACAAAAGTTAGACAAAAATCTTGTGAGCTCCGTTAGTATAAGAAAACAAACCACTACTCAAAGGTACTGCAATGAATTCATTCTTTGTTTATATTGGTGTTAAACCTACTGTATTCCAACTTCTCTATGATTCATACTTCCCAATACTACTCATAGATGCATTGAAATAAGCAAACAACACACGAAAAAAAGAATCTGTCAAAAACAGAACAGTCTGTAGTAATCTGTAACTTCCGCATACTTCTGTAACTCCAAAAAATTTGAAATAAATTGGTAAACGTGAGGAATTTGTCTATTAATCATATTCAAAAGAATCAACTAAATAGCACACTCTAGTAAAACCTGGTGACCATTCTAGCGAGAGCTAACGATTCTGTTTTTCACAGCAAGATCATATAAACTTCACACAAGTCTTCCCAAAGGTTCTACTTGGCACAAACACTAATTAAAACACAAAACCACATCTAAACAGAAGCTAGATGCAATATTTATTCCTAAATAGAAGCAAAAACAAATAAAATAAAATTGGGCTGCCTCCCAACAAGCGCTATCGTTTAACGCCCCTAGCTAGGCATAATGATGCTCACATAAAAGATAAGAATTGAAACATAAAGAGAGCATCATGAAGAATATGACTAGCACATTTAAGTCTAACCCTCTTCCTATGCATAGGAATTTTGTGAGCAAACAACTTATGGGAGCAATAATCAACTAGCATAGGAAAGAAAAACAAGCATAGCTTCAAAACTTTAAGCACATAGAGAGGAAACTTGATATTATTGCAATTCCTACAAGCATATGATCCTCTCTCATAATAATCTTTAGTAGAATCATGAATGAATTCAACAATATAACCAGCACATAACGCATTCTTGTCATGATCCCCAAGCATATAAATTTTATTACTCTCCACATAGGCAAAATTCTTCTCATTCGGAATAGTGGAGTATCATAAGAGACTTGGATACTATAGATTGTTTCCACATTAAAAGAGTAATGTTCAGAAAAGGGGTAATCATAATCATGACAAGTTTGATAAATATAATCATCACTACTTTTTATAGCATAAGTGTCATCACAATAATCATCATAAATAGGAGGCATGCTTTCATCATAATAGAATTGCATATCAAGACTTGGGAGGCTAAAAATATCATCTTCATCAAGCGTAGCATCACCAAGCTTGGGACAAACATTAATTGCAGCAAATAAATTCTCAAATATATCATTCTCATCAAACATATCATCCCCAAGCTTGGGCCTTTTCATATCATAGGCATAATCACTCTCGTCATTAATAGTATCGATAGCACCGATAGTATAGCAATTATCATCACAATGAGTAATGGAAGCAACATCATTTGGAAGGGATACCTTTTTGTCTTTGCTTCTCCGTCTTTTCTTTTTCTTCTTCTCATTATGTGTGGGTTTAATCTTCTTTTTGGAGCTCCTTATCACTGAGATTGGTAGAATAGGAGGCTCATCCTCGTTACCTAATTCATCATAAGAAATAATAGGAGGATATTGGGAAATCTCTTCCCTTTCATTAGTATTCTCTTCATCTCCTATTTGTTTTCTTGACTTAAGGTAATTGGCAATATAAGGATTTTCAATGCAATTCACCGCACAATACATATAAATTTCCTCTATATGAAAATCAAGAAGTTTATCAAGGGCAAATCCTGGAAGATGCTTAGTTTTACATTTGATTTCTTCATAACCCAAAAGCAAGATAAGTTCATTATGATGTGCTAGGGAAATCAAGTCATCACAATTTTTGGACATGATTCGATCATGAAACAATTCACATTGGGTAATTAAATGACCACATTCATTGCAAAGTTCACAAGTACGGCGAAGAAATTTTAAATTTTCAGCACAATCATCTAGCATATGTAGCAACCATTTAGTTTATAAATACTTATGCCTCTTGGAGAATCTATCTTCTCTATTTGGTATGTACTTGCAAACTCTATGCACTCCACAAAAATCAACATGCTTATAAGAGATATTTTCATCATGACTAGTGCAATCATCATTAGTACTATGGATATTCGAAGGATTCACACTAACAATATTGCAAGCATGCTCATCATTCAAGTCTTTAGTTCCAAGCATTCTATGTAATTCTTCTTCTAGTACTTGAGCACAATTTTCCTTTCCATCATTTTCACGAAAGATATTAAAAAGATGAAGCATATGAGGTAACCGTAATTCCATTTTTTGTAGTTTTCTTTTATAAATTAAACTAGTGATAAAACAAGAAACTAAAAGATTCGATTGCAAGATCTAAAGATATACCTTCAAGCACTCACCTCCCCGGCAACGGCGCCAGAAAAGAGCTTGATGTCTACTACACAATCTTCTTCTTGTAGACGTTGTTGGGCCTCCAAGTGCAGAGATTTGTAGGACAGTAGCAAATTTCCCTCAAGTGGATGACCTAAGGTTTATCAATCCGTGGGAGGTGTAGGATGAAGATGGTCTCTCTCAAACAACCCTGCAACCAAATAACAAAGAGTCTCTTGTGTCCCCAACACACCCAATACAATGGTAAATTGTATAGGTGCACTAGTTCGGCGAAGAGATGGTGATACAAGTGCAATATGGATGGAAGATATATGTTTTTGTAATACAAAATATAAAAACAGCAAGGTAGCAAGTGGTAAACATGAGCATAAACGGTGTTGCAATGATAGGAAACAAGGCCTAGGGTTCATACTTTCACTATTGCAAGTTCTCTCAACAAGGATAACATAATTGGATCATATTACTAGCCCTCAACATGCAACAAAGAGTCACTCCAAAGTAACTAATAGCGGAGAACAAACGAATAGATTTTGGTAGGGTACGAAACCACCTCACAGTTATTCTTTCTGATCAATCTATTCAAGAGTCCATAGTAACGTTCAATCTATCATAGAGTTCGTACTAGAATAACACCTTAAGACACAAATCAACCAAAACCCTAATGTCACCTAGATACTCCATTGTCACCTCAAGTATCTGTGGGCATGATTATTCAATATGCATCACACAATCTCAGATTCATCTATTCAACCAGAATAAAGTACTCAAAGAATGCCCCAAAGTTTCTACCAGAAAGTCAAGACGAAAACGTGTGCCAACCCCTATGCATAGATTCCCAAGGTCAGGGAACCCGCAAGTTGATCACCAAAACATACATCAAGTGGATCACATGATATCCCATTGTCACCACAGATAAACACGTGCAAGACATACATCAAGTGTTCTCAAATCCTTAAAGACTCAATCCGATAATATAACTTCAAAGGGAAAACTCAATCCATTACAAGAGAGTAGAGGGGGAGAAGCATCATAAGATCCAACTAGAATAGCAAAGCTCGCGATACATCAAGATCGTGCCATCTCAAGAACACGAGAGAGAGAGAGAGAGAGAGAGAGAGAGAGAGAGAGAGAGAGAGATCAAACACATAGCTGCTGGTACATACCCTCAGCCCCGAGGGTGGACTACTCCCTCCTCGTCATGGAGAGCGTCGGGATGATGAAGATGGCCACCGGAGAAGGTTTCCCCCTCAGGCAGAGTGCCGGAACAGGGTCTAGATTGGTTTTTGGTGGCTACACAGGCTTTTGGCGGCGGAACTCCCGATCTAGGTTAATTTCCGGAGGTTTTAGTATATTTAGGAGGTGTTGGAGTTGGGGCCAAGCAAAGGGGGCTACGGGCTGTCCACGAGGCAGGGGGCGGCCCAGCAGGGGGGCGTGCCCCACACCCTCGTGGGCAGCCCGTGGGTTGATACGTCTCCAACGTATCTATAATTTTTTATTGTTCCATGCTATTATTTATGAAGTCTTGGATGTTTAATGGGCTTTATCATTCACTTTTATATCATTTTTGGGACTAACCTACTAACCCAAAGGCCCAGTCCAGAATGCTGTTTTTTTGCATGTTTCAGGGTTTTGCAGAAAAAGAATATCAAACAGAGTCCAAACGGAATGAAACCTTCGCGAGAGATATTTTTGGAGAAAATCACGCACGAAGAACTTGAGAACCATGTCAGAAGAGCCACGAGGGGCCCACAAGGGTGGGGGGCGCGCCCCCCATCCTAGGGCGCACCCCCCTACCTCGTGGGGCCCCCGTGACTCCCCTGGTTCCCTCCTTCTTCCTATATAAGTCCACGTACCCCGGAAACTCCGTGAACAGAGAGAAAACCCTAATTCCACCGCCATACCTTCTGTTCCCGTGGAGATCCCATCTTGGAGCCTGTTCCGGAGCTCCACCGGAGGGGGATCCATCACGGAGGCCTTCATCATCATCATCATCGCCCTCACCATGAGTTGTGAGTAGTATCTAGATGGCTTCTTCTCTCTCTCTGGATCTCAATACAAAGTTCTCCTCGGTCTTCGAGGAGATCTATTCGATGTAATATTTTTTTTGCGGCGTGTTTGTCGAGATCCGATGAATTGTGAGTTTATGATCAAGGTTATCTATGAAAGATATTTGGTTCTTCTCTGAACTTTTTATGTGTGCTCATAATATCCTTGCAAGTCTCTTCGAATTATTGGTTTGGTTTGGCCTACTAGATCTATAGTTCTTGCAATGGGAGAAGTGCTTGGCTTTGGGTCCAATCTTGCAGTGTCATTTCCTAGTGACAGTAGGGGCAGCAAGGCACGTATTGTATTGTTGCCATCGAGGATAAAAAGATGGGGTTTATATCATATTGCTTGAGTTTATCCCTCTACATCATGTCATCTTGCTTAAGGCGTTACTCTGTTCTTATGAACTCAATACACTAGATGCATGTTGGATAGCGGTCGATGTGTGGAGTAATAGTTGTAGATGCAGAATCGTTACGGTCTACTTGTCTCGGACGTGATGCCTATATACAATGATCATGCCTAGATAGTCTCATAATTATTCGCTTTTCTATCAATTGCTCGACAGTAATTTGTTTACCCGCCATAGAATATCGCTATCATGAGAGAAGCCACTAGAGAAAACTATGGCCCCTGGGTCTATTCTCAACATATCGATCTACATCCACTTTAGTTTTATCGCTTTTATCTGTTGTTCTTATAAACTTAAAATACCAAAAATATAAACTATCATCTCTATCAGATCTCACTTTCGTAAGTGACCGTAAAGGGATTGACAACCCCTTATCGCGTTGACTGCGAAATTCTTATTTGTTTGTGCACGTGCGAGGGACTCGTGCGTGGTCTCCTACTGGATTGATACCTTGGTTCTCAAAAACTGAGGGAAATACTTATGCTATTGTGCTGCATCTCCCTTTCCTCTTCGAGGGAATACAACGCAAGCTCAAGAGGTAGCAGGAATAATTTCTGGCGCCGTTGCCGGGGAGGCTTATGCAAAAGTCATATACCAAGTACCTATCACAAACCCTTATCCTTCGCATTACATTTATTTGCCTCTCGATTTCCTCTCCCTCACTCCACCCTTGTCATTTTATTTGCCCTTCTTCTGCCGTGTGTTTATCGTTCGCTTGCCTCTTGTTTGCTTGTGTGCTATGTGCCCTCAATTAGCTTGCATCTTTGCTTGCTAAAGTATGGATCCTCATCCACTTGCTAATCTCTTTAAGAGATCCAATTATGTTGAACCTGTTGCTAGTGAGTTGACTGCACTAGATTATCTTTATGGGGTTTTGCTTGAAAATTGTGAATCTGAAAATTGTGACGAAATATTGAAAGAAAAAGATAAATTGATTCATGATAGCTCTTTGGGTAAAAAGCATGATTGCAATGATGTTACTATGAATTCTATTAATGTCAATTGTGCTAATGATATGCAAAACCCTAAGCTTGGGGATGCTTATTTTGCTTTGCCCACTACTTGTTGTAATGATCATGAATGGGGTGATGCTTCTTACGATATTGAAATTTTATTTGAACCTCATGATGAATATGAGATTGATAATAATGTTTGCTATAATATTGAAAGTGGGTTTGGAAGAGTGTCAACTTTAGATCCCACATATTTGGAGAATGTTCAATCTTATGAAATTTTTGATAAAAGTGGGTTTGGAGAGGTCATGACTTTAGTTAATGTTAATCCCACTATTTTGGAAGAGTGTCAACTTTGCATGCATGTGGATCGCGTTGAGAATAAGTTATGTGATAGCTATTTTGTTGAATTTGATCATGATCCTACATGCAATTATTATGAGAGAGGGAAATATGGTTGTAGAAATTTTCATGTTACTAAATTATCTCTCGTTATGTTGAGATTGCTATTGTTTCTTTCTCCTTCCTTGCATATGCTAGATCTTGCTTGTCTTGGTAATTTGTTTTCCTATAAGATGCCTATGCATAGGAAGTATGTTAGACTTAGATGTGTTTGTCATGTGTCTTATGATGCTCTCTTTGTGCTTCAATCCTTGTCTTTCATGTGAGCATCATTGAATTCTCAAGCCTATCTTAATGGCTATAAAGAAAGAGCTTGTTGGGAGGCAACCCAACTTTATGTTTTTTGTTTTTGTTACTGTTAGGGAATAAATATTGCATCTAGCCTCTGATTAGATGTGTTTTCATGTTTTGTTTAGTGTTTGTACCAAGTAGAACCTTTGGGAAGACTTGTGTGAAGTTTATGTGATCTTGCTGTGAAAACAGAATCATTAGCGCTCGCTAAAGTAGTCTTCAGATTTTACTGGAGCATGCTTTTTAGTTGATTATTTCTGCAGATGATTGGTAGACAAATTCCGCAAAGTTAACAATTTAGTTTGGATTTTTTTGGAGTTCCAGAAGTAGGCAAAACCTGCAGATTACTACAGATTGTTCTGTTTTTGACAGATACTGTTTTTCGTATGTTGATTGCTTATTCCGATGCATCTATGAGTAGTATTGGAGGATATGAACCATAGAGAAGTTGGAGTACAGTAGTTTTAACACCAATATAAACAAAGATTGAATTCATTGCTGCACCTTTGAGTAGTGGTTTGCTTTCTTATACTAACGGAGCTCACGAGAATTTTTGTCTAAGTTTTGTGTTGTGAAGTTTTCAAGTTTTGAGCATTGCTTTGATGGACTATGGAACAAGGAGTAGCAAAGGCCTAAGCTTGGGGATTCCCATGGCACCCCAAGTAAATTCAAGATAATCAAAAGCCTAAGCTTGGTGATGCCCCGGGAAGGCATCCCCTCTTTCGTCTTCATCCATCGGTAACTATACTTGGAGCTATATTTTTATTCGCAACATGTTATGTGTTTTGCTTGGAGCGTCTTGTATAATTTGATTCTTTGCTTGTTAGTTTGCCACAATCATCCTTGCTGGACACACCTATTTGAGAGAGTTAAATATGGCTTGGAAATTATTAGAACACTCTATGTGCTTCACTTATATCTTTTGAGTTGAATAGTTTTTGCTCTAGTGCTTCACTTATATCTTTTAGAGCATGGTGGTGGTAATATTTTGTAGAAAATGTTGAACTCGCAAGCTTCACTTATATCCTTTTGAGAGTCTATTAAAACAGCATGGTAATGTGTTTAGGCGAAAGAAACTAGTCTTCACATGATCAACATCCAATGTCAATGTAGTAAAAAAATCACACTAAGTGCATTGAATAGAATGGGATGTTGGATGCTTGCTAATTGTTTTGAGACATGAGGATAGTGATATTAGAATCATGCTAGTGGAGTTATTATGAAATTGAGAAATACTTGTGTTAAGGTTAGTGATTCCCGTATCATGCACATATGGTGAACCGCTATGTGACGAAGTTAGAGCATAAGGTATTTGTAGAGTGCCAACCTTTGTGTGGAGGTCGGGGGCGCGCGATGGTTAATTCCTACCAACCTCCCCCCTAGGAGCATGCGTTGATTGCTTTGTTTTGATGACTCGTAGATTTTTTTCAATAAGTATATGAGTTCTTATGACTAATGTTGAGTCCATGGATTATACGCACTCTCACCCTTCCACCATTGCTAGCCTCTCTTGTACCGCGCAACTTTCGCCCGTACCATAAACCCACTATATATCCTTCCTCAAAACAGCCACCATATTGTTCCTCAAAATAGCCACCATACCTACCTATCATGGCATTTCCATAGCCATTCCGAGATATATTGCCATGCAACTTTCCACTGTTCCGTTCATATGACACGCATCATAGTGTCATATTGCCATGCATGATCATGTAGTTGACATCGTAGTTGTGGCAAAGCCACCATGCATAATTTTTCATATATGTCACTCTTGATTCATTGCATATCCCGGTACACCGCCGGAGGCATTCATGTAGAGTCTTACTTGTTGTAGTATCGAGTTGTAATTTCGAGTTGTAATAAAAAGTGTGATGGTCATCATTATTAGAGCATTGTCCCATGTGAGGAAAGGCCAATAAAAAATAAAAAATAGATGGCCCAAAAAAATAGAGAGGGGCTAATAAAAAAGAGGAGAAAGCCCCTCCAAAAAAAGAGAAAAGAGAGAAGGGACAATTGCTACTATCTTTTTCCACACTTGTGCTTCAAAGTAGCACCATGTTCTTCAATGTAGAGAGTCTCATGCTTAGTCACTTTCATATACTAGTGGGAATTTTCATTATAGAACTTGGCTTGTATATTCCAACGATGGGCTTCCTCAAATGCCCTAGGTCTTCGTGAGCAAGCAAGTTGGATGCACACCCACTAGTTTCTTTTGTTGAGCTTTCATTCATATTTAGCTCTAGTGCATCCGTTCCATGGCAATCCCTACTCACTCACATTGATATCTATTGATGGGCATCTCCATAGCCCGTTGATACGCCTAGTCGATGTGAGACTATCTCCCTCCTTTTTGTCTTCTCCACAACCACCTCTATTCCACCCATAGTGCTATATCCATGGCTCACGCTCATGTATTGCATGAAAGTTGAAAGGTTTGAAAAGATAGAGTATGAAAACAAATGCTTGGCTGAAATCGGGGTTGTGCATGATATGAATATCTTGTGTGATGAAGAGGGAGCATAGCAAGACTATATGATTTTGTAGGGATAACTTTCTTTAGCCATAGTACTTTGAGAAGACATGATTGCTTTGTTAATATGCTTGAAGTATTGTTATTTCTTATGTCAATATAGGCTTTTATCTTGAATCTTTCAGATCTGAACATTCATGCCACAATTAAGAGAATTACATTGAAAAACTATATTGGTTAGCATTCCACATCAAAAATTCTTTCCTTATCATTTACCTACTCGAGGACGAGCAGGAATTAAGCTTGGGGATGCTTGATACGTCTCCAACATATATATAATTTTTTATTGTTCCATGCTATTATTTATGAAGTCTTGGATGTTTAATGGGATTTATCATTCACTTTTATATTATTTTCGGGACTAACCTACTAACCCAAAGGCCCAGTCCAGATTGCTGTTTTTTGCCTGTTTCAGGGTTTTGTAGAAAAAGAATATCAAACAGAGTCCAAACGGAATGAAACCTTCGCAAGAGATATTTTTGGAGAAAATCACGCACGAAGAACTTGAGAAGCACGTCAGAAGAGCCACGAGGGTGGGGGGCGCGCTACCCTTCCCAGGGCGCTCCCTCCTGCCTCGTGGGGCCCCCGTGATTCCCCCAGTGCCCTCCTTCTTCCTATATAAGTCCACGTACCCCAAAAACTCCGTAAACAGAGAGAAAACCCTAATTCCACCGTCGTACCTTCTGTTCCCGTGGAGATCCCATCTTGGAGCCTGTTTCGGAGCTCCACCGGAGGGGGATCCATCACGGAGGCCTTCATCATCATCATCATCTCCCTCACCATGAGTTGTGAGTAGTTTACCAAAGACCTTCGGGTCCATAGCTAGTATCTAGATGGCTTCTTCTCTCTCTCTGGATCTCAATACAAAGTCCTCCTTGGTCTTCGAGGAGATCTATTCGATGTAATCTCTTTTTGCAGTGTGTTTGTCGAGATACGATGAATTGTGAGTTTATGATCAAGGTTATCTCTGAAAGATATTTGGTTCTTCTCTGAACATTTTATGTGTGCTCATAATATCCTTGCAAGTCTCTTCGAATTATTGGTTTGGTTTGGCCTACTAGATCTATAGTTCTTGCAATGGGAGAAGTGCTTCGCTTTGGGTTCAATCTTACGGTGTCCTTTCCCAGTGATAGTAGGGGCAGCAAGGCACGTATTATATTGTTGCCATCGAGGATAAAAAGATGGGGTTTATATCATATTGCTTGACTTTATCCCTCTACATCATGTCATCTTGCTTAAGGCGTTACTATGTTCTTATGAACTCAATACACTAGATGCATGCTGGATAGCGGTCGATGTGTGGAGTAATAGTAGTAGATGCATAATCGTTTTGGTCTACTTGTCTCAGACATGATGCCTATATACAATGATCATGCCTAGATAGTCTCATAATTATTCGCTTTTCTATCAATTGCTCGACAGTAATTTGTTTACCCGCCGTAGAATATCGCTATCATGAGAGAAATCACTAGAGAAAACTATGGCCCCCGGGTCTATTCCCAACATATCAATCTACATCCACTTTACTTTTATCGCTTTTATTTGTTGTTCTTATAAACTAAAAATACCAAAAATATAAACTATCATCTCTATCAGATCTCACTTTCATAAGTGACCGTAAAGGGATTGACAACCCCTTATTGCGTTGGCTGCGAAGTTCTTATTTGTTTGTGCAGGTGCGAGGGACTCGCGCGTGGTCTCCTACTTGATTGATACCTTGGTTCTCAAAAACTGAGGGAAATACTTATGCTACTGTGCTGCATCTTGATACGTCTCCGTCGTATCTATAATTTTTTATTATTCCATGCCAATATTCTACAACTTTCATATACTTTTGGCAACTTTTTATACTATTTTTTGGGACTAACATATTGATCTAGTGCCCAATGCCAGTTCCTGTTTGTTGCATGTTTTTTGTTTCGCAGAATATCTATATCAAACGGAGTCCACACGGAATAAAAATGGACGGAGATATTTTTTTGGAATATATGTGAATTTTAGGAAGCGAAACCAACACGAGACGATGCCCGAGTGGGCCTCGAGGGTGGGGGCGCCCCCCTTGCCCAGGGCGCGCCCTGGGCCCTCGAGGCCACACCGTAAGGCGGTTGATGCCCTTCTTTCGCCGCAAGAAAGCTAATATCTCGATAAAAATCGTGTGAAAAAATCAGCCCAATCAGAGTTACGGATCTCCGGGAATATAAGAAACGGTGAAGGGACAGAATCTGGGAACGCAGAAACAGAGAGAGACAGAGAGACAGATCCAATCTCGGAGGGGCTCTCGCCCCTCCGCCGCCATGGAGACCATGGACCAAAGGGGAAACCCTTCTCCCACCTAGGGAGAAGGTCAAGGAAGAAGAAGAAGGAGGGGGGCCCTCGAGGCCACACCGTAAGGCGGTTGATGCCCTTCTTTCGCCGCAAGAAAGCTAATATCTCGATAAAAATCATGTGAAAAATCAGCCCAATCAGAGTTACGGATCTCCGGGAATATAAGAAACGGTGAAGGGACAGAATCTGGGAACGCAGAAACAGAGAGAGACAGATCCAATCTCGGAGGGGCTCTCGCCCCTCCGCCGCCATGGAGACCATGGACCAGAGGGGAAACCCTTCTCCCACCTAGGGAGAAGGTCAAGGAAGAAGAAGAAGGATGGGGGCTCTCTCCCCCTCGCTTCCGGTGGCACCGGAGTGCCACCGGGGCCATCATCGTGTGACGGCGATCTACACCAACACATCCGTCATCTTCACCAACATCTCCATCACCTTCCCCCATCTATCTACATTGGTCCACTCTCCCGCAACCCGCTGTACCTCTACTTGAACATGGTGCTCTATGCTTCATATTATTATCCAATGATGTGTTGCCATCCTATGATGTCTGAGTAGATTATCGTTGTCCTATCTGTGATTGGTGAATTGCTATGATTGGTTTAAACTGCCTGTGGTTATGTTGCTGTCCTTTGGTGCCCATCATATGAGCGTGCGCGTGGATCACTCCATAGGGTTAGTTGTATGTTGATAGGACTACGTATTGGAGGGCAAGAGTGACAGAAGCTTCAACCTAGCATAGAAATTGATGCATACGAGATTGAAGGGGGACCAATATATCTTAATGCTATGGTTGGGTTTTACCTTAATGAATGTTAGTAGTTGCGGATGCTTGCTAATAGTTCCAATCATAAGTGCATAGAATTCCAAGTAAGGGATGACATGCTAGCAGTGGCCTCTCCCACATAAAACTTGCTATCGGTCTAGTAACGTAGTCAATTGCTTAGGGGCAATTTCGCAACTCCTGCCACCACTTTTCCGCACTCGCTATATTAACTTTAGTTGTGTCTTTATCTTAGCAGCCCCTAGTTTTATTTACGTGTTCTTTATATTCTTGCAAACCTATCCAAAAACACCTACAAAGTACTTCTAGTTTCATACTTGTTCTAGGTAAAGTAAACGTCAAGCGTGCGTAGAGTTGTATCGGTGGTCCATAGAACTTGAGGGAATAGTTGTTCTGCCTTTAGCTCCTCGTTGGGTTCGACACTCTTACTTATCGAAAGAGGCTACAACTGATCCCCTACACTTGTGGGTTATCAAGACCTTTTTCTGGCACCGTTGCCGGGGAGCAATAGCATGGGGTGAATATTCTTGTGTGTGCTTGTTTGCTTTATCACTAAGTAGATTTTATTTGCTTTTCTAATTTGTTTTCTGTCTTTAGTTATGGGTAGGAAACGCAAAATACCAAAAAAATAGTGGTACCTGCTGAACAAATGGTTGAAGAACCACTCAAAATCTATCACACTCCTGAAGCTTTTTACTTGGATCATCTTCGATCCCTATGTGCTCGTGCTGAAACCCCAACTAGCTTAGTTGAGGGCAAATCTTTAGATGAGCATGCTTGTTATGTGCGACACCGCATATCTGAAAAAGGGAAACTTTTACTGGATCAAATTCATCGTTTGCAATGCTATGCTTGGAATTTATGTGAAATATATGATTTTACTTGTTGTTCTGAAGACCCTAAGAAACACCTTCCCTACCAATGTGAGTTTAGTGATAATGGAATCGTATCTTCCTATGCTAAGGGTGTTTATAGTTACTATGATGTTCAATAAATTGAAGAATTTGTTGCTTTTACGGGTGCTTATGAAATTGCTTCTTTGATTGAAAAGTATGATGTTACTCTTTACAAATCTGAAAATTTTGCCATCTTTAAATATTTTTATGATAATTATGCTTATAATGCCTATGTTAAACCATATATTGAGTACTCCTCCACTGTCCAAGAAGAGACTAATATTTTGCAAGAGTCTATGGAACAAGGAATTAATGACATTGTGAGCTCATTGGATGTAAAAGATGAGGAGGAGAGCGAAGAACAAAAGGAGGAAGAGCAGATTGATCACCCATTCCCACCTTCTAAAGAGAGTAACTCTTTATCCCATACATTGTTTAATTTCCCTTCGTGCTTACCGAAAGATGAATGTTATGATGATTGTTATGATCCCGTTGATTCTTTTGAAATATCCCTTTTTGATGATGCTTGCTATGCTTGTGGCCAAGATGCCAATATGAATTATGCTTATGGAGATGAACTTTCTATAGTTCCATATGTAAAACATGAGATTGTTGCTATTGCACCCACGCATGATAGTCCTATTATCTTTTTGAATTCTCCAAACTACACTATATCGGAGAAGTTTGCACTTATTAAGGATTATATTGATGGGTTGCCTTTTTCCGTTACACATGATGATTTTGATGAATATAATATGCGTGTGCTTGCTGCTCCTACTTGCAATTATTATGAGAGAGGAACTACATCTCCGCCTCTCTATGTTTCCAACACGGTAAAATTGCAAGAAACTGCTTATACTATGCATTGGCCTTTACTTGATGTGCATGAATTGTTCTTGTATGACATGCCTATGCATAGTAAGAGAGTTAGACTTCGTTGTTTCATGACACATATCACTCTGTGCTCACTACTAAATGCCAAATCATTGCTAATTAAAATTGGCTTTGATATACCTTGGGATCCGGGTGGATCCATTACTTGAGCACTATATGCCTAGCTTAATGGCTTTAAAGAAAGTGCTGCCAGGGAGACAACCCGGAAGTTTTAGAGAGTCATTTATTTCTGTTGTGTGCTTTCATAAAGTTTAAAAACAAAAAAATAAAGAGGGGAACCCAAAACTTTTCAAAAAGAAAAGTGAAAGTGAGATAGATGAGCATTGTGAAAGTGGGGGACGTCCTTGAACTTTGTTCATGCCCATGAAAACTTTGTGAATCTTAATTACAGAAACTTTTCAACAAAAATAATTATCCCCTTGTACAATTCCATTGTATTATAAAAATAATGTGCCAAGGTTTGCCTTTAGGATGTTTACCATGCTTGTTGGTTTGTGCGGTGCAGGACAGAAACTTTGGCTGTAGTGCGCGATTTTACATTTTTTTGCTGGAACGTCAAATGGTTCTGAAATTTTAGCACTCTCTTTCTATACAAATTTTTGATTTTTCCTAATTTTGGCAGAATTTTTCAAGTATTAGAAGTTTGGTGAATGTTCAGATTATTACAGACTGTTCTGTTTTAGACAAATTCTATTTTTGATGCATATTGCTTGTTTTGATGAAACTATCAATTTCTATCAGTGGATTAAGCCATGGAAAAGTTATATTACAGTAGCTATAATGCAAAAAAAATATGAATTGGTTTGCAATAGTACTTAGAGTAGTGATTTGCTTTATTGTACTAACAGATCTTACCGAGTTTTCTGTTGAAGTTTTGTGTGGATGAAGTGTTCGAAGATCGAGGAGGTCTCGATGTGAGGAGAAGAAGGAGAGGCAAGAGCTCAAGCTTGGGGATGCCCAAGGTTCCCCAAGTAAATATTCAAGGAGACTCAAGCGTCTAAGCTTGGGGATGCCCCGGAAGGCATCCCCTCTTTCTTCAACAAGTATCGGTATGTTTTCGGATTCGTTTCATTCATGTGATATGTGCAGATCTTGGAGCGTCTTTTGCATTTAGTTTTTACCTTTTCTTTTATGCACCATGATGGTATGAGATAGTCCTTGGTTTATTTATAGAATGCTCTTTGCACTTCACTTATATCTTTTGAGTATGGCTTTATAGAATGCTTCATGTGCTCCACTTATATCATTTGAAGTTTGGATTGCGTGTTTCTCTTCACATAAAAAACCGTCATTAGTAGAATGCTCTTTTGCTTCACTTATATTTGTTAGAG
The DNA here is from genome assembly GCA_902687465.1 of Secale cereale. Classification (NCBI taxonomy): domain Eukaryota; kingdom Viridiplantae; phylum Streptophyta; class Magnoliopsida; order Poales; family Poaceae; genus Secale; species Secale cereale. The sequence goes on along the minus strand of LR738714.1, from coordinate 529,727,398 downwards.
CGTGGGCATAACTTTTGTAGAAAGAATTAAAACTCTCTTGCTTCACTTATATCTATTTAGAGAGTTGACAGGAATTGGTCATTCACATGGTTAGTCATAAATCCTACATAAACTTGTAGATCGTTGAATATGATATGTTTGATTCCTTGCAATAGTTTTGCGATATAAAGATGGTGATATTAGAGTCATGCTAGCGGGTAGTTGTGGATTGTAGAAATACTTGTGTTGAGGTTTGTGATTCCTGTAGCATGCACGTATGGTGAACCGTTATGTGATGAAGTTGGAGCATGATTTATTTATTGAGTGTCATCCTTTGTGTGGAGGTCGGGGGCGCGCGATGGTTAACTCCTACCAACCTCCCACCTAGGAGCATGCGTGTAGTACTTGGTTTCGATGGCTAATAATTTTTTGCAATAAGTATGTGAGTTCTTTATGAATAATGTTGAGTCCATGGATTATACGCACTCTCACCCTTCCACCATTGCTAGCTTCTCTTGTACTTTCGCCGGTACCATACACCCACCATATACCTTCCTCAAAACAGCCACCATACCTACCTATTATGGCATTTCCATAGCCATTCCGAGATATATTGCTATGTAACTCCACCATTCCGTTTATTATGACACGCACCATCATTGTCATATTGCCTTGCATGATCGTAAGATAGCTAGCATGATGTTTCCATGGCTTGTCCGTTTTTTGATGTCATTGCTATGCTAGATCATTGCACATCCCGGTACACCGTCGGAGGCATTCACATAGAGTCATATTTTGTTCTAGCTTCGAGTTGTAATCTTTTAGTTGTAAGTAAATAAAAGTGTGATGATCTTCATTATTAGTGCATTGTCCCATGTGAGGAAAGGCCAAATAAAAAAAGGATGGACTAAAAATAGAGAGGGGCTAAAAAAGAGAGAGAGAGAGAGAGAGAGAGAAAGACCCTCCAAAAAAACCAAAAAAACCAAAAAAAAGAGAAAAGAGAGAAGGGACAATGCTACTATCCTTTTCCACACTTGTGCTTCAAAGTAGCACCGTGATCTTCATAATAGAGAGTCTCTTGTTTTGTCACTTCCATATATTAGTGGGAATTTTCATTATAGAACTTGGCTTGTATATTCCAACGACGGGCTTCCTCAAAATGCCCTAGGTCTTCATGAGCAAGCAAGTTGATGCACACCCACTAGTTTTCTTTTTGAGCTTTCATACACTTATAGCTCTAGTGCATCTGTTACATGGCAATCCCTACTCACTCACATTGATATCGATTGATGGACATCTCCATAGTCCATTGATTTGCCTAGTTGATGTGAGACTTTCTCCCACCTTTTTTCTATCACCACCTTCTATTCCACCCATAGTGCTATGTCCATGGCTCACGCTCATGTATTGCGTGAAAGTTGAAAAGGTTTGAGAATACTAAAGTATGAAACAATTGCTTGGCTAAAACCGGGGTTGTGCATGATTTAAATACTTTGTGTGGTGAAGATGGAGCATAGCCAGACCATATGATTTTGTAGGGATAACTTTCTTTGGCCATGTTATTTTGAAGAGACATGATTGCTTTATTAGTATGCTTGAAGTATTATTGTCCTAATGTCAAATGATAGACTATTGCTTTGAATCACTCGTGTCTTAATATTCATGCCATGATTAGATTACATGATCAAGATTATGCTAGGTAGCATTCCACATCAAAAATTATCTTTTTTATCATTTACCTACTCGAGGACGAGCAGGAATTAAGCTTGGGGATGCTGATACGTCTCCGTCGTATCTATAATTTTTTATTGTTCCATGCCAATATTCCACAAATTTCATATACTTTTGACAACTTTTTATACTATTTTTTGGGACTAACATATTAATCTAGTGCCCAGTGCCAGTTCCTGTTTGTTGTATGTTTTTTGTTTCGCAGAATATCCATATCAAACGAAGTCCACACGGAATAAAAACGGACGGAGATTTTTTTTGGAATATATGTGAATTTTGGGAAGCGAAACCAACACGAGACGATGCCCGAGTGGGCCTCGAGGGTGGGGGGCGCGCCCCCCTGCCCAGGGCGCGCCCAGGGCCCTCAAGGCCACACCGTAAGGCGGTTGATGCCCTTCTTTCGCCGCAAGAAAGCTAATATCCGGATAAAAATCATGTCAAAAATCAGCCCAATCGGAGTTAAGGATCTCTGAGAATATAAGAAACGGTGAAGGGACAGAATCTGGGAACGCAGAAACAGAGAGAGAGAGAAAGAGAG
>LR738714.1:529672363-529724898 GCA_902687465.1 Secale cereale | reverse complement strand
GAGAGAGAGAGAGAGAGAGAGAGAGAGAGAGAGATCCAATCTCGGAGGGGCTCTCGCCCCTCCGCCGCCATGGAGACCATGGACCAGAGGGGAAACCCTTCTCCCACCTAGGGAGAAGGTCAAGGAAGAAGAAGAAGGATGGGGGCTCTCTCCCCCTCGCTTCCGGTGGCACCGGAGTGCCACCGGGGCCATCATCGTGTGACGGCGATCTACACCAACACCTCCGTCATCTTCACCAACATCTCCATCACCTTCCCCCATCTATCTATAGTGGTCCACTCTCCCGCAACCCGCTGTACCTCTACTTGAACATGGTGCTCTATGCTTCATATTATTATCCAATGATGTGTTGCCATCCTATGATGTCTGAGTAGATTATCGTTGTCCTATCGGTGATTGGTGAATTGCTATGATTGGTTTAAATTGCATGTGGTTATGTTGCTGTCCTTTGGTGCCCATCATATGAGCGCGCGCGTGGATCACACCATAGGGTTAGTTGTATGTTGATAGGACTACGTATTGGAGGGCAAGAGTGACAGAAGCTTCAACCTAGCGTAGAAATTGATGCATACGGGATTGAATGGGGACCAATACATCTTAATGTTATGGTTGGGTTTTACCTTAATGAACGTTAGTAGTTTCGGATGCTTGCTAATAGTTCCAATCATAAGTGCATAGAATTCCAAGTAAGGGATGACATGCTAGCAGTGGCCTCTCCCACATAAAACTTGCTATCGGTCTAGTAACGTAGTCAATTGCTTAGGGGCAATTTCGCAACTCCTACCACCACTTTTCCACACTCGCTATATGTCGGGGATATACCCAGCGGCGTAAACCGGCCGGAAGTATAACCCGGACGGACTTGGCGACTCATGGGTGACCCGGCGAGCGGGCCAGAGGAACAACAAGACCCGGTGGCCCAGAACGCGGTTTATAGAAGGACCGGTTTATGTTAATGGTGGGCCGGTTTATGAAGAAAGCATAAGGAATATTCTCCTACAAAGGAAGCAAGACTAGGACTCCTTGTAATAGAGTAATCCTAATCCTACTAGGACTAGTCATGTAACCCGACCCTTCAACATATATAAGGTGGGGCAGGGCTCCCCAAAGAGGGACAAGTTCTCACAAGTTAGAGGCGCCATATTCTCTAGGGCTAGACACAAAGAGTCGGTTTACCGGCGACATCATGAGGGTCATAATGAGATCTAGCCTCAAATAGCATGTAGGGCTATTACCGGATGATGTTTCCCGGGGCCTGAAGCTGTCTAAACCCTTGTCTTGCGTTGTGTTTCTCGATTCCGCTCAACCCCTCTCAAGCTACCACATAGATGTGTTGGCCTCACGACTAAGTCCTTACCCTAGGACATCTGTCGTGACAATTCCACGACAGTTAGCGCCCACGTGGAGGCTCAAGCCACATCATTAATTCGAGTACTAGTTTAGTACTTCCCACGTGGAGGCTTCTTGTGGTTCAGATTTTGTTTAAACCGGCCCACACCCCGGTTCTAACCCGCCGTGGAAGAGCCCTGCCTCGCGATGTTGCGTGCGAGCGGCCTCGCCTCTTGCCACTACGTCAATCCGTCGGGTCCTCATCTTGTTGGGTGGGCGTCCGCAAACGCGGCCCCTTCGCCGCCGTGGCTGTAGCCTCGCCTACTGGCCCGCCTGCATCGCTTTGAGCCGTCCTTGCCGAGTCACCTCTGCTGCCACAATGTTATGCCGGTAATCACCAAGTTGTGTTGGCTGTGTGTGCACCAAAGCCGATGCGAAGACATCTTGTGCTGGGAGCGACCAGACCGCATCTGCCTTTGCAATTTCATGTAGAAAATACACACCAAGAAGACTAAAGCTACCACGTGGTCACACAATCCATCACGGTGCTAGATATTGTTGCTAGTACGCAAGTGGTCAAAAAGCAAAAAACTCCAGGGACTAACGAAGTGAGAGGATGGGACTCGACCTCGGTTTCGTGGCATCGCCCTGCTGTTCGCTTCGGACTGAGCGGCCTCAAGTCCCCGCCTTGGTTTCTGTTCCGAGTGACTACTTGCCTCCTCCGCCGCCGAGTTGTCTCACCAAGGGCCCCCGCCTGCAAGCGGTGTCGGGCCGCCGTCTGTATTGACCTACCTTGCCTCGCGGGTCCTCCTCCATGTGGCCGCACTAAACTGGCTATGGCCGCCTTTCCAACCCGCCGCTGTCGCTGACGTACCGGTCCACCGGAGCGCCCTGAGTACAGCATCAGCATCCGTTTCATCCAAAAACAAAATCAGGTGTTATCTCTCCTATCTATTTTATCAGTACATTTTAATTCCTCTAAGCACCATTATACTGCCCTATGGTGTTTTTTGTACACAGGTATATTATTATAATGCGGATGAAGGGAGCGCACTGACATCAGTCTGCACTGATGATCGTCTATGCCGCACTGCTCGATAAACGCCCGCCCGCATCCGAGCCGTTTCCGACGTTTGGGCCGACTTTCTCATCCGCGCCGGCTTACAACACCACGGATGACTCGCTCATCTGCCCTCGTGGCGGTTCCCGCATCCGCACCGGTTTACAACGCCGCAGACAACCCACTGGTCCTACTGAGCCGCCGCCACCGCGTTGAGCCGTCGGGGCTGTACTGAGCCGCCACGACGGTCTACGGTTAAACCGCCTCTGCAAGTGTTGAACGGATCAGTTATCCTCCAGGCGGGTCAGGTGATATCCATCTAAGCCTAGCACATATTGTTTTGTCAAAGAACATTTATTTTTGCCTTCGTCTGCAATATTGTTTCGCAGGACAATTATTCATTATAAGTGAGGCATTATGCTGCGGGTACGAACCATGCGCTGGCAATATTCTGCACCAGTTTTTCGTCCGTGCCATGCTACCATAAGAGCGGACGTATATAAGTCGCCGTCTATATGGCCCGGTCTACATCAACTTCGCCCGTCTGCAAGGCTTACCGCGCCTGCGAGTAACTCGCCCGTCCACGCCGGCTTACAACACTGCGGCTGACTCATGTGTATGTGCTGCCTGTGATGCTCCGGTCGTTTTTACTGTTCGCCATGCGGTCCGGTTTACTCAACATGCCGGGTTGGCTAACGGACACCGATGAGGATCATAAGGTCCAAATACATCAGGTGATATCCATCTAAATCTATTTTCTTGGTATATATTGTTTTCCTCAAGAAACAGTTACTTTGATCTGTATATTTTGATATGCAGGATAGTTATTTATTATCAACATGGTTTATACCGTGGGTACGAAGCACGCGCTGGCAACGTCCTGCCCGGCGTTCGTCTGTGCCACATTACACGGTGAATGGACGTGTGCAAGACGCCGCCCTTACGGCCCGCTTTACATCATACTTGTCGGGACCGCGCCTATGATTGACTCGCCCGTCCGCGCCGGCTTATAATGCCGCGGTCTCTTGCGGCCTGTTCTACATCAACATACCGGGCCGCGCCTGTCTACACGAGCTGTTTATTGAAATATGAGCAAGTCACAGCTTGGGTAGCCCGGTTTTCTTTCAACAAAATGGAGACGAATTATCATATACTATCAACTGTCGTCTGCATCGGGTGGCTCAAGGGGCAGGCGCACAAGTCGCCGCCACTACAGTTTGGTTAACTTCAAATCACCAGTTGGAAGGAACCATTGGCCGAGTTGCTGACACGGCTCATACAGGGATCATTTATAACCCGCCGCAGTCACTTCAACCTTCTGTGGATTCACATCGAGCTATCAACACCAATGATATACACGCTCTGCTATGATCAAATACAGAGAATCTCAAGACAACTCCTCGAGTCATCTTAAGACTAGGGGGCTACGATGATATGACTCAGCAAATCTTGCCAGTTTCAGCAAGTCTTACTGAAGCTCTCAAATATCCAGTTCACATTCCGGTTCAAGGGAAAGATGTCTCCCACGATGCTTTGAAGTTCTCAATATCCGGTTTAAGAATTTCCGGTTTAAAAGAATAACTTCTCGCAAGTTCGAGTTCTCAGGAAAAATTAAGGGGACCAAAGAGAGTTTGTTGCACAGCAGAACTCAAACATAGGTACCCGGCGAGCACAACTCAGAAATATGTCACATGGGGGCTTCTGTTTATAAAGTGCAGTTCTGACTACCCTCCTGATCCGGCGACCAAACCAAGACCATCATAAGAGTTTGTCACATGGGGGCTTCTGTGTGCAAGGGAGTTCCTATGGCCTCTTAAACCGGCGACCACGTCAAGGCCATCATAAGGGCACAACTCTGGTTGCTTCGGCAATTTCCACATGATGATGAGGGGCAAAAGAGAGTTTGATGCTTGGCACAACTCAAACATAGGCCCCGACGAGCGATGCTCAAATGCTACCTGGGGGCTCCTGATGCAAGACGTCAGCGAGTTGAAAACTCTTGTAGTAAACACGGCTTGGAAGCTTGGTGTATACACCTAAAAACCCCAGATTAACCTGCCTGCATCAAGTAAGTCATGCCGTCCAGGTAAACCTGGTACGACCCGTCGAACGTACACACAAGTCAATCCTTATGGACCCTAAACTTGGTAACGTTAAATTGACGATCATCAAGTGATTACACAAGTCAAATCTTTACGAGATTTTTTGAACTTGGTAGCATTTGACATTGATGAATTGGTTAAGGATTGCAGACCATCTTAATAGGCTTTGCAAAATGGTTCATGACAGTAGCCTGATAGCTCATAAAAAGACTCGAATTTGGAGCCTGGCAGCTCGAAAAAAGCCTCGACTACATGGTCTTATTTGCCCAAAACTTTATTTTTATTTTTTATGTTTTATCAAATCTTTATCCTCAAGGTCATTGGTTTTTCAACCAAGTCCATCGATTCAGGGAGTGGATGACTATAAGTTGCCACTACATCTGTATTTACAGAGTTATAGTCTCGGTTATAAACACCAGTACTAACTATCGCTAAACCGGAGTTCATCATAACCCGATTCGGTTTTCATGACGAGCCGACAAATAATCAAGGGAGTCGTCGGCGCTTGCACCTTGGATCATTATTTCTTTCTGTTGGATTAAGGTTTATTAAGATAAACTTAATCACAGAAACAGATAATGACCGGTGCTTATTAAACCGGCCTGGCTTTTGACTATAAGTCGTCAGTATATGATGGTAAATAATGACCGGTGTTTATTAGCCCGGCCTGGCTTTTGACTATAAGTCGCCAGTATATGATGGTAAGATAATGATCGGTGTTTATTAAACCGGCCTGGCTTTTGACTATAAGTCGCCAGTATGAGATAAAATAATGACCGGTGTTTATTAACCCGGCCTGGTTGTGATCAAACATCACTGGAACCGGTTTTCAAACCGGGTTATATTATTCAAATCTTTAATAGCCAACATGGCTGGATTTTTATTATATCAATATTATGATTGAGGTTTTCAAAGTCGCTTTAAGCGCAATGGATATTATTTCATTAATGGAAATGATTTATTCTACAATGGAAGGAATAGTCACGAGTCGTTGCAGGCTTACGACCCGGCACTTGGGGGCTACATTATTCAAATTGAGATTACATCAAATATACAAGTCTCATGTCGCTGCAAGCATGCACCAGGACACTTGGTGGCTAATGCAAAGTCATTTTTTGCTCGCTTTATTGAAGACCTGACTCATCACATTATAATGAGCCGGCCCTTGGGGGCTACCAATTGCTCCTGTCAACAATTCAAGGTACACAATTATTAATCCATTATATTGAAGGGTCCGCTGCTCAGTTGGTAAAGTACAAAGCTCTTAACCTTGTGGACGTGTGTTCAAGCCTCATGATGGGAGTTACATTACATAATGTTATTTTCAATGAAGTATATATATAAAGTCCCAGCTCAGTATTCTTACTGAGCCGGCCCTTGCGGGCTATACATTGATGTTCAAGTCTACATGATCATATTTATAAAGTCCTTGCTCATTATTACATAATGACCCGGCCCTTGGGGGCTACACTGGTTGAAGTTTTTGAGCATCAGGCAATTACAAGTCCCAGGTTGCTGTAAGCATGACAACCCGACACTTGGGGCTATAGGTAATATGGATATAAAGGAGGAACATCTTCAAATTCTCAGTTTTGGGCAAATCAGGAAGATTAATTGTCTGACCCGGTGTTGGCAACAATCATAACTCGACGTCTATAAACAGCCATGACCCGGGATCATCAGTTTTTATAAACCGGCAATTTTGGCAATCATAAACCGGCAAGTTCTACATCTTCAAGCCGGTTGGATATCAATTGAACACTTGAAGACCAATATTTTTTTCAAATCGGAGCATTGAAGACTGATTCAAATGGATTCTTGATTTACAATATTTCTTATGCAAGCAAGTTGATTATGAAGCTGGTCTGTTGACCCGGATTTTCTAGAACAAGGAAAGGACAAGGACTTAAGGACGGTCAGGTGCCGGTTTACAAAGAATATTTAACCCGGAGCACAAGCCGCCAAATTTGTTCTTGTGTTTATGTTGCAGATCAGTTTAACATGGATAAATCCAAATTAAACTGGGGGCTAATGTCGGGGATATACCCCGCGGCGTAAACCGGCCGGAAGTATAACCCGGTCGGACTTGGCGACTCATGGGTGACCCGGTGAGCGGGCCAGAGGAACAACAAGACCCGGTGGCCCAGAAGGCGGTTTATGGAAGGACCGGTTTATGTTAATGGTGGGTCGGTTTATGAAGAAAGCATAAGGAATATTCTCCTACAAAGGAAGTAAGACTAGGACTCCTTGTAATAGAGTAATCCTAATCCTACTAGGACTAGTCATGTAACCCGCCCCCTTCAACATATATAAGGAGGGGCAGGGCTCCCCAAAGAGGGACAGGTTCTCACAAGTTAGAGGCGCCATATTCTCTAGGGCTAGACACAAAGAGTCGATTTACCGGCGACATCATGAGGGTCATAATGAGATCTAGCCTCAAACAGCATGTAGGGCTATTACCGAATGATGTTTCCTGGGGCCCAAAGCTGTCTAAACCCTTGTCTTGCATTGCGTTTCTCGATTCCGCTCAACCCCTCTCAAGCTACCACATAGATGCGTTGGCCTCACGACTAAGTCCTTACCCTAGCACATCTGCCGTGACAATTCCACGACACTATATTAACTTTAGTTGTGCCTTTATCTTAGAAGCCCCTAGTTTTATTTACGTGCTCTTTATATTCTTGCAAACCTATCCAAAAACACCTACAAAGTACTTCTAGTTTCATACTTGTTCTAGGTAAAGTAAACGTCAAGCGTGCGTAGAGTTGTATCGGTGGTCGATAGAACTTAAGGGAATATTTGTTCTGCCTTTAGCTCCTCGTTGGGTTCGACACTCTTACTTATCGAAAGAGGCCACAACTGATCCCCTACACTTGTGGGTTATTACATCTCCCTTTCCTCTTCGAGGGAATACAATGCAAGCTCAAGAGGTAGCATGGATCCTCTCGTCCCCCTCCGGCACTCCGTGGGCTTCTTCTGGTCCAAAAACGATCTCCGTTGATTTTCAATTGGGCTCGTTTGATATTCCCTTTCTGCGAAACCCTAAAACAGAAAAAAACAGAAACTTGCACTGGGCTCTGGGTTAATAGGTTAGTCCCAAAAATGATATAAAAGCGTATGTAAAAGCCCATAAAACATCCTAGAAGGATAATATAATAGCATGGAACAATCAAAAATTACAGATACGTTGGAGACGTATCAGTAGCATCGATATGCATCCGTCGCATCCACCTCAAAGCTAGGTTAACCTCTCGCTTCCACAGCAGAGCCAGGCCTCCACTCTTTCCTTCGCACGCCTTGAACACTAAGTTGGGCATGTTGAGAGTATACCTGAGCTTTTCCGCCTTATATTTATTCATTCTAGTTTCCGAAAGAAAAAGAATACCGGGGTCCTCCTCCTTCTGCATCTCCAGAAGACCACGAACTGTCGGCCTACCCCCAAGTCCCCGGTAGTTCCACGCAACCACTCTCATTTTGGGTTGCATGGCTGTCCCGGCAGCCCCACTTCAACTAGTTTATCGCCTTCATTATTGGCGTTAGATGGAACCACTTTCCTCCTCTTGTCGTCCTCCTCTTCCACAACCACACTACTCAGCTCCCTCTTCCCGTTCAGAGCACTTCCCTCAGCCGTTGTGGTGCCTTCCTGCAGCCCCTCCTCCCTACGATTTCGACCAGGCAGACGCTTGAAGGTCCCTGGCTTACTTTTAGGTTTTCCATCCCCTTTTCCCAACCGGCTCTGCATCTCCTCTTTCTGTACTTCAAGTGTATCCAGAGTACTATTCACGTGGCTGTGCATGGTACTATTCTGCATGGCCTCGGGTTTCTCTCCAGTCTTTACTGCCTCCGGGCCCTCCTTCATGTCTCCCACTCCCATCGCCTCATTTGTTTTGTCAGCATCATGCTGGCCTGCTTCAATCTGCATGGCGTGTGAGTGTGTGTCTTGCTAGGTTGCCTGCCTTGTGCCTATATCTTTCTCGGGATCCACGCTCTGACTGGACTGGCCACCCCCTTGTTCTCTGATGGATAAGTCAGCTTTTTGGGTTGGCCGGTTCTGGGTTGTTGTTTGTTCTGTTTCAACGGGCTAGTGACTTCTTGATCTTTCTCATCACCTCCTCTCTCAATTGCCCCGCTTGAATTGTTCTTGCGCCACGTCGGACCATCACTCCCTGACGATACTCTACCTCTCCACGAGCCCAAACTTCTGCTGTCAGAGCCCCTTGCACCGGAGTTGGACCTGCTATTACTCCATCTCCCCCAATTATTGCTTCCCCTCCGTTTTTCCATGAAAGCCCTCAGCCAAGGGCCAGACTGTTGCTTCTCCCCTTTCTGTAGCTTCAGCTTACACATTTTGTCAACATGCCCAATGACTCCGCATACATAGCAAAAATCCGGGAGGTACTCATACACAAAGGGGCACCAGTTTCTCTCGACCTCTTCTTCTATGTTGCCAGTGATCACTTTCATGCTATTCTCATCCTCCTGTTGATCATCTTTGAGCGTGAAACCCCTCATTAGAGGTGTTTTGATCCCCATTCTCACTTTCACCCGAAGAAATCTCCCAGCAGCCCTCCCATCTGTACTTGCATCCACTTCCATCACCTCTCCCATTTCAGCTCCTATGGCTTCTCCAGCTTCCCGGTTCATCATCCCGAGTGGTAGACGCATAATACGGACCCAGATGGGGGTGCTTTCAAATTTGTAGTCCTCGATCCATTTCCGCGCCACATAATCCTCCGACACTAGGAGATCATTCCCAAACTCCCACGGACCCCCTTCCAGGGCCATCCTCTTTCCTGAATCTTGTCCGAACGTAATCAAGAAAATGTTCTCACCAACCTCCTTGCAGTCAATCCCTCTCATGGGGCACCAGATTCTGCCCAATGTCTCCGCCATGGCCTCGACGAAGACTGGTTTCTCCGAGAAGAGCTTTGCCAGCGCCTGTGGTTCCACTACCCCCGCCTTCCTAGATCCGGCCCATCCGATCTTGATGCCCTTCTTCTCCTTCTCGGACAACTTTAGATCCTTCAACAATCCTTCCACCTTCTCCATCGCTCTAAGACCGAGGATCAGATCCAACTAGGGTATTCGGTGTTTTACGATCACGTGCCCTAGCACACGCGAAAGCCTTTGGTGTGGGTGGGATGAAAAGGGACAGAACACGGACGATCGCGAGCCCGCCCCTCTGGAGGAGAGCGACTGCAGGCACGATCAGACGAATGGTGTGGCGGCGGTGGATCACGGCGGGGAGGTTGTCGGACGGGAAACCCTAGATCACCTAGGCAGACGTCAGACGAAGACCTAACCGCCACACACGGGGCGGACCGCTCCACTTTAATTGGCAACGGTGCGTGACGTTTTCGCAAAAACGTTCTTATATTATGGGACGAAGGGAGTACGTTTCAATTAGGCCAACTCCCCTCGTGCCGTGACTATGGGAGGTGATCGTCAGAACAGTGCCTTTGCATTGCACCGAGGGAGGAAAGGAACAAACAAACAAGATGCCGGGTATGGTAGCATGGAGGGAACACCGTACGTTGCACCTGGGCATGATTAGGACGAAGAAGACACATCCATCCATGACCGGCATCAGTCCGCCCATCCATGATCCATCCACCGATTGGACGACCATAACTGGGATGGGCGTCGAGTGCGGAATGATCGAGCGCGCCATCCGCCACGGCACTAATGGCGCTCAAAGCCTGAAAGTGAAAAGGAAAGGACCGAGACCGGACGAAGCCCACAGTCCAGCACCTGTGCCATACTCCACAATCCAGTCCACACATGCACTGCACGTACCAAGGTCAGGTCCCCTGCACCGGGCGGCTCCGACAGGAAACCATCGCCGGAACCGAACAGACGGCGCTGGCTTGGCTAGCCCGAGCCAATCATGGCGACTGAAGCTGGCATGATTGCGAGCTTCGTCTTTTTTTTAATGTCTTTCTCCTTTGCTGGGTCATCCATCGTGTCATGGCATAAAAGGGAACAGATCTGCGATCCTTCGAGCGCCGCCCCGCCCGCGGACGGATCCGGAGCACCTGGACGCGCAGCAATTGGCACGAACAAAGGCGATCGCGCAATTGCAAAAGGGACTGCATGATTGCATTTTGTATGATGATGGTGATCCCGGCCAAATTTTCCGATCGAGCGCAGCCGGACGGGCTCCAGCTGACGAAATGGCAACTTCACCGGAGAAGTTGTATCAGAACCAAGAGTGGCAAATAAATAATTTGGCCACTTCTATGCATTTCTATGAATCAAAAACAGATTTCCATTCAGAATTATCCAAGATAGTACTCCATCGATTCCTAAATACTCCCTCTATAAACTAATATAAGAGCGTTTAGATTACTAAAATAGTGACATAAAAACGCTCTTATATTAGTTTACGGAGGGAGTATAAGCCCTTTTAGAGGTTCCAATACAAATATAGTCCGGATTAAAATCTCTGAAAAGACTTGTGTTTAGAAACGAAACGGAGGGAGTTTAGAAACGGAGGGAGTATATTACATCGTTCATCCGTAATTGCTATTATCATCATCCCGGGCATAACGAGGGAAAAAATGGCAATAATAGGATGAGCCACTTGCCCTTGTTTGTTGAGACAAGATGAGTAAAATCTTCCATTGGGGCTTTCCAGCTACCGTGGAACAGCAGGGTACACACAGAAAGGCAAAGCTTTTTGCCACAACAAAACATGGAACTATACCTGCTGTCTTCCTTTACTATGTATACACACAGCTGCAATCTGCATAACTGCCAACCAATAAATATATACTGAGACATGAGGATGATACAACATCATCTCACCAAGCATTTCATCTGGGCAATACAACTGCTACACCCTACTATCTATGCCAAGAACCAAAAAAAAGGAACGGTTAGTGCTGTACTAACATGTACAAGACCTACAGCCTCGGTCCTCAGAACAGCGTCAGGGACCGAGGTTTCGAGAAAATGTTCAGCTTCCTCTGGAAAAACCCAGACGACTTTGATGCTGGCCGCCTGTGAATAGGGCTCTCGGTGGGAGGATCCTCTATCACGTCGACCGCAGCCGCCACTTCCTGGGAGCACGAGTTGCTGAGCTCGCTTTGCCTCATATCCCTCAGAAGATTCAGTAGCTTGAACGAACAAGTCTTCGCCTCATCGATCCCGTTCACCGAAAGGTCCACGAGGGCGGGGATTACGCCCTCCTTCATCACGTGGGAACAATCCTCCGTGCTACGGGAACATATTGCCAGAAGGATGATCACCGCAAGTTCTCGTTCTTTGGGGCTTCCTGTGTCCAGATATTCTGCAATGGAACCAAGACATCGATCTGTTCTGGTAATCAGCACCATAGCTTCTTCCACGTCGCATAAGTTCCGCAAAATCTTCAAACAGCACTCGATGAAGCTTCCTTCTGTCAAAATGGGAACCAGCTTCGAGATTATTCCCAGTGAAATCAGCAATGACTTTACATCAGCATCGGATGAAAGGTCACAGACAATCTTCAAGGGAAGCTCAAGGCCCTCCATGTCTTCAGATGCCAATATTGCCAAAACAGGAGGAGTGACAACAGAGGCCATCTGACGGGATTGTCCATCACTCAGGTGTCGAATCAGTTCATGGAGTACCAACAAAGCTTCAGTTTTCAGCTCAGAACTGAGAAAGGATGTGATCAGCTGGAATGCTTCTTCGTCCATGCATGGAATCTTAGTCCTGCAACTCAAACAAAAGTGTCTTTGTGAATGCTATCATGAGGCCTGAGATATGCATAAAATTAGAAGAATAGATAGATAAAAATAGTACAGAATCCTGTAGGTGGTGCCGTTTCTGCAGACACCACCTATAGAGTTCTAAATTAATGAAACGGTGATGTGGATTAGTCAGAGAAGATTGATTCTCTTACCTGCTATTGGAAAGGAAATTAAGAAAAAAATGCAATCCAGCTTGTTGAGCTTTCATACTGTAGCTGCTGCCATCATTTCTCAAGAATTCGAGGAACGCTTCTGCAAATCCATGGGACATCATAGCCCAGGAAACATCATCGTCATCTTGAAGAATGCTCTTCAGGTCTTTAATGGAGCTTCCTTGTATCTCTAATGGGAGCTTGGACAGCTCGCAGAAGAACCTCAGGAACATGGCCTGGTTGAAGTTGTGGAATGACAAATACTTCTGATAGTCTGCACTCCAAGAGAACTGAGAAAAACCATCCTTCGGCTCCTCCATATCCTTCACACGGGAAGAATCTGAGACATAGCTGGCATCAGAAAACGCGACAGATGAATTGCTGTGATCAATCATAAAATTCCTGGCATTCCCAGCAATTAGAGGTACTGAAACGTTGTGCAAACTTGACATAGAGTGACCGTGCAGTTGCTCTGGCAAGTAACTGTAGGAGTCTTTGCTTGGAAGAAAATCTGAGATTGTGAAACCATGCTCTCTGCACCAATTGAAAATGAGATCCCTCATGCAAGTATTTGGAATCATCGCAAAGTTTTCTAGCTTTTTTTGCGTCTTGGGACAAGTGTCGTATCCCTCACTGAACCATTTCTCAATATATTCTCTTTCGTAAGTCTGTCCAGATGTTATTATCACAGGATCATGCATTAGCTTTGTTGATATTGGGCAACAGAACTCTGTAGGTGGTGTGGTTTCTCCAGACATGCTATTCTGATACTCGTATCCCTGGAAGTATGTTGGCTTGTAGCACTTTTCAGGAGTACTGGCATCGCTTTCAAGACTTAAGCTTGGACTCAAAGACTGACTTTCAGATTGTAAATTTCCATTCCGCTCACTAATGCCTGGTTTGATGTTCTTTCCATACTTTTTAACAAGACATAGGAGAAACTTAAGAACGTGCTCCTTTTTTTTATCAGTACCAGTAATCTTATCGAGCAGTTTCTTGATCGCTCTTCTTTCAATTAAGATAGCTTTAGGAGATGTCAGGTTTAACTTTGAAGCTACCTGCACGAATGTCTGAAGTTGAAGTTCTTCAGTTGCATCAGGCTGCTGAAGCATCTCTAAAATTGATTTGCCAGCCTCTTGTTCCAGTGGATCAACAGCAAATTTTACATCTCGAAGATCATTATGGACATCAGCAATCTGTGTTACAAGCAAAGTATACACAATCAATCAAAGCAAAAAATAATAGTCAAGATGCTGTCAAAAGAATGCCTGAAATTGTGTAATAAGCAATACCAATAGGGACTACGGATATCCATTAGTCCTATAAATTTCCCATAAAAAAACAATCAAAGCAAAGATAATAGTTTTATTTTGAAAATCCAGCCTATCACTGGCATTCACTGATTTAGCAGTAGAGTTAAACATGGGTTGATCCAGTGATCAAAGGAGAGAGAAAGAAGCAAAAATAATAGTAGTGAAGATGCTGTCATAACTCATAAGAACACCTGAAATTGCATGATAAGAACCACCGAGAGGGACTACGGAATATTTATCCTAGCATAAGTTGAGTTGGTGACACCAAAAGAAGAGTAAAACATCAAAATAAATCAACTAACCTGATTCGCTAATACTGTTGGGACCATATTCTGAATCAGGAAGAGACTCCGTTTAAGTGAGTCTCTGACCCTTTCACACCGTGATAAAATTGCCTCTGCCGTAATAGCCTGAAACATAAATATCCAAAGTCATCAAATAATCCTTCTAAAAAGCACCAAATAATCACAACAAAAGGTCCAGAATTCAACGATAAATTTAGGATATTATAATCTTAAGTTTCCCATCAACACAGGAATAACATACCAAGTAGAGTTTACTGCATTCGATGCAGTGCTGAGTTATGAGCTTTCCTTTCTCAACCAAATGGTATAGGTTGCACAATTCCTGTATCCCTGCTCTACATCCTGGTCGAGCCGCCTCAATTGATGGAAGAATGGAGGAGATTTTATCTAGCATCATTGTCAGCTCACGGCACAATGAGCTGTGAACCTAACAAAGCAAAACAGTTCATATAAAAGCATTAATAAAATATTAGGTACACAAAGATGAAACCGAAAGGATAATGAAAGGCACCCTTGGATGACTAGTAATGGTATGACACATAATAAAAAGCATGATTTCCCCACCATATGCGAGAGGGTTTCGTATTGCATAGTGAAGGCATATAACAGAATGCTTCATGTTTGAATCAAAAGTAGAAATGTTGTAAAACCGGAGAGGTAATTCAGTATTCCACCTTTGGACAAGAGTTATGCCGTGATAAACCCGTGTTCTCCATCTACGAAGAGTGACTGCCAATCTTAATCGTAAGGGTCTTGAACTGTTGAACACAGAAGATAATGATGTCATGAAAATGCTGTGAACTAAGACGGGAAATCCAACCATGTCATGACACTGAAGAAACGTTAAGTTTTAAGATAATATATTATAACTCAATACACGCTTGCAATAAATGCAATTTTACCAAAGCTGTCAAAGGAAACAATAGTTCAGCCCACAGAAATGTAAAATTTATGTAGTATGGTGTTGGTTGTTTTGTTTCATCAAGGGAACATTTTTCCACCATGCAATTTTTCCGAATACTTTGTCCGTATCACAATTAGATATTTGAGGAAGTGTTTATCACAACAATTTAGCTATCCATTTTCATAACTATGCCGGGTGTGTGTGCTATGATCAAAACTATCAAAGCAAACTCCCCTTACAGGACCAACTGGATAACTAGATCGCATTTACAAACAGTGATTAATCATAAAACAACAACAAGACATATCATCAGTAACAGATAGGATATGGCCCTAATAACTCAACACCCAGTGTACCAGCATAGGAGAAAAAAAGTCAACTGGTTGGTCAAAATAAGGCTTGAACGGGCACCATTATTGGAAGTCAACAATTTGGTCCGCAGCCGGTCTTTTTGGTCTTTCAACAACCGTGCAATAACATAAGAATAAAAGTCGAATCGAGCTGATTATAGGCCATCAGACCATTTCGTCCCCCCACCTTATACAATTGGTTGAAGAAATCAAATCACGGGATAAGAGCAAGAATAAACAAACAAGATATGTTGTGGGTTTCAAAGCTTGCCAATGGGGTGGGTACGTCACAATGTTTCAGTCGTATCAGCCAAGCAAACGTACTCCCTGCAACTGCTAAGCCGCTGCAAGAGGCATAATGAGCACGGGGAAAAGGAGAATCGAGTTTTGCACGAACCCATTGATCAGTTGGTCTAGTAGTATTGTATCAACCCAACCTCCCCCAACCATATTAATACGAAGTGGGAAGCACTGGAAGGCGGAGAGAAGCATAAAAGATTTAGCCCCTCTGGCCGGCTCTGGGTACAAAGGAGCGGACCTAAACTGTGCAGACAAAAAGACTATGAACAAAGAAAAGATGGGTGTTTTGTTCCCGGGGATGAGAGAACAGGGCAAGTCAATCAAAAAGTGCTTGTTGTTCATGGGAATGGCACCAGATCCTCCACATATCATTAACAAGAGAGGATGCACACAGGGGGCTTCAATCAAGCATCAGCAGCATAGAGGCATAGCAGGACGGAATCGACTTGGAAGGGAGGCGAGGCAACCAACCTGCTCGTGCGGAAGGAACGAACCTCCTCCTACTCCTCCTTGTTGATGGTCCCCCTCGGCACGGGAACAGAGGGGATAGGTAGAAGAGAACCCTGCTGGCTCCTGCAACCCCAAAGGCGAACGGAACGAATCAACCAGCCGCCCTCCCTCGCGAGGCCGCAAGAACAAGAACCAGAGCGACAGAGGCTCGTGGAGGAGGGATCAAATCAAACCAACCTCCGCAGCACAAGAACGGCAGCCCTCTCCTGGCTCACCGAGCCATGGAAGAAGGGGTGGACGGACGGATGGGGCGACCTTCGGTCGATGCCGCAAAGGGGAGGGTTCGAGGAGGAAGGGTGTGGGCTATGGAGTACGGAGGTGTCTGCTCTCGTCCTCTCTCTGGGTCGACCGGTCTCCGTATAGAGGGGGACGGATAAAGGCGGCGCCGGGTGGGGGAGGAGGGGGAGACGGGGCAGGCAGACAGAGAGATAGAGAGAGAGGAATCGTGGAAATGATGGGGGAGACAGGCACACCACCACCATCCGCACGCACCCGTAGCGCGCGCGCGCGCACCGGAGAGTAGTATTATTATTCTTCTCTCCCGGTCTCGGGCTCGTGTCAATTTTCTCCTCCCCGACCCCGCGCGCTGCCCCTGCTTTTCCCGGTCGCCGTCTCCGCCGTAGCGGTTTGCGGGCCCCTCCCGCGATGGCGCCACCTCCTCCCACCTTGCCGCGAGGCGTGGCCACGTAGTACGTGCCGTGCCATGCCGTGCGCGCGCGCGCGCGCTGGGCGCGCACGGTGCGCCAGCGCCGAGCCGACGGACGCGGCCCCGCGGAGCCCACGCGGCGGGGCAGGCGGAAAGGCAGGGGCACGCGAGTTGCACGCCGCGGCGGCGGTCTGCTGCTGCTGATGGGTTTTCAGGGGGTTTGTTAGGCTGGGCGTTGAAACTTAGTAAAAGAAGGAACTGATTAGTTTTAGTGGTGGTTGGGCGAAGATTCGGCGTCTGTTGAATGCTGCCGAAACCGAAACGACGAGCTTATCTATCCCCCCGGGGAGCCTCATCAGGAAAGCTTGCGGGGTATTCATACGTGCCCAGTCTTTCTTTGCTTGCTTAAGGTCAGCTAGTAGTAGCTTCCTTTGAGAGAACGCGTGCGTGCAAGACTGTCTTCGGCCATATTTGCAGGGGATTAGCATGCCTTCCGCAGATTAATTAAAGACCACTGCTTCTTTAAACGCGCCGTGGCTTCTAGAAATGCTCGGCTTAACGAAGAAGATCACTGGTAGGGTGGCTAGCAGTCTGGCACCACCACTTATTCCATCATGTGTGTGTGTACATGTATGAACTTGACACGACGCATCGTTTTTCTTTCCTTTTTAGCAATTCGTCTTTCGTGAGTCATGATGCATTACCAATGATATGCGTCACGCATCATCAGATCGCCATCCAAGCCCACACCTGTGTGTGGACGATGCATGATTGGTTCGGTACGGGTGGTCAGTTGGCGAACCACTGACGTACGGGTCATGCGTGCTCTAAGGCAGGGCGAGCGGCCGGCAGTTGCTCTCATGCCATGCAACAAAAATGATGCTCCTCTGTTCTTTGATCACAAAGAAACAGAGTAGCGAGCAAGCAAACAAAGTAGCCGGAGTCCGGACCAATCGCAAATCCACTGTGGCCCATCAAAATGACCTCATTCCTCCGTCCCGCATTTTTCATCCCACGCCTCGCGCCGCTTGTCGCACTGTATTCATTATGTCCCAGAGCATGCAGTGCCCGTCATTGATGCCGCGATTTAACCGAACGGGAATGCGGCGTAGACGGAAGCGACCTCTCGGACGTCGCCGCCGCTTCAATGCGGACGCCGCGTCCCGAGAAACCAACACCATCCACTGCGCCACATTGAATCAGGCTGGCCGCCCCTCCGCCTGCCCTGACCGTGGCTATTTAAGCCACACTCTGGCGTCGTCTAGATCCACATCCTCCAGAGCACCGCACTGTCCTCCTCCCCCTCTTCGAGCCCTTCCTCCTCTTCTAGCCCCGCGACGATACCAAAGTCCTAGTTCTCCGCGCCGACAGGTGGCACTGGTGGAAGTTCGTCGTCAGGCGGATCATGGGGTCGCCGCCCTCGCTCACCTGGACCATCCACATCCATGGCGGTGGGCTCCTCCGGCAAGGAGGAGATAGCCATCTCCTTCGGCGACGAGGAGGACCAGTCGCACTAGCGGCCACGTCTACTCTCGGAGGCGGCTCTGACAAATGAAGAATTCGTTCGTCGGATGGAGATAATGACGGAGCGCTCGCTCGGTCAGATGGGACTGGCGCCACTGTCATCGGTATGCGTGAAGGACGAGCCATCCTCCCCGTCGCGGGTCAGTGTTAAGAGGGAGCCGGTGAAGGAAATATGCCCTAGAGGCAATAATAAAGATGTTATTTGTATTTCCTTATATCATGATAAATGTCTTTTATTCATGCTAGAATTGTATTAACCGGAAACTTAGTACATGTGTGGATACATAGACAAAACAGTATGTCCCTAGTATGCCTCTACTAGACTAGCTCATTGATCAAAGATGGTTATGTTTCCTAGCCATAGACATGAGTTGTCATTTGATCAACGGGATCACATCATTAGGAGAATGATGTGATGGACAAGACCCATCCGTTAGCATAGCACTATGATCGTTTAGTTTTACTGCTATTGCTTTCTTCATGACTTATACATGTTCCTATGACTATGAGATTATGCAACTCCCGAATACCATAGGAACACCTTGTGTGCTATCAAACGTCACAACGTAACTGGGTGATCATAAAGATGCTCTACAGGTGTCTCCGAAAGTATTCGTGGTGCTGGCATAGATCAAGATTAGGATTTGTCACTCCGAGTGTCGGAGAGGTATCTCTGGGCCCTCTCGGTAACACACATCACAATAAGCCTTGCAAGCAAAAGACTAATGAGTTAGTCACGAGATGATGTGTTACGGAACGAGTAAAGAGACTTGCCGGTAACGAGATTGAACTAGGTATAGAGATACCGACGATCGAATCTCGGGCAAGTAACATACCGATGACAAAAGGAACAACGTATGTTGTTATGCGGTTTTGACCGATAAAAGATCTTCGTAGAATATGTAGGAGCCAATATGAACATCCAGGTTCCGCTATTGGTTATTGACCGGAGATGAGTCTCGGTCATGTCTACATATTTCTCGAACCCGTAGGGTCCGCACGCTTAACGTTTGATGACGATCGGTATTATGAGTTTATGAGTTTTGATGTACCGAAGGTAGTTCGGAGTCCCGGATGAGATCACGGACATGACGAGGAGTCTCGGAATGTCCGAGACATAAAGATTGATATATTGGACGACTATATTCGGACACCGGAAGTGTTCCGGAAAAGTTTCGGATTTAACGGGATTGCCGGAGGGGGTTACCGGAACCCCCTACGAGGGGGGATGGTCCATAGTGGGCCTTAAGGGAAAGAGAGAGGCAGCCCATAGGGCTGGCCGGCGCCCCACCTAGGGTTCCTAGTTGGACTAGGATTGGGGGGGCGCCACCTCTCCTTTTTCCTTTCCCTCTCTTCCTTCTTTTGGTGATTCCTACTAGGAATAGGATTGCAATCCTATTCCTAGTAGGATTGCAACCCTAGCCGCACCAAACAAGGGCCGGCTGGCCTCCCCCCTTGCTCCTTTATATACGGGGGCAGGGGGGCACCCAAAGACACACAAGTTGAATTGTTTTAGCCGTGTGCGGTGCCCCCCTCCACAGAAACACACCTCGGTCATACCGTCGCGGAGCTTAGGCGAAGCCCTGCGCCGGTGAATACATCATATCCGTCACCACGCCGTCGTGCCGACGAAACTCTCCCGTGAAGCTCAACTGGATCAAGAGCTCGTGGGACGTCATCAAGCTGAACGTGTGCTGAACGCGGAGGTGTCGTACGTTCGGTGCTTGATCGGTTGGATCGCGAAGAAGTTCGACAACATCAACTACGTCACTTGACGCTTCCGCTCCCGGTCTACGAGGGTACGTAGACACACTCTCCCCTCTCGTTGCTATGCATCTAGTAGATAGATCTTGCGTGATCGTAGGAAAATTTTAAAATACTACGTTCCCCAATAGTGGCATCATGAGCCAGGTCTATGCGTAGATGATATGCATGAGTAGAACACAATGAGTTATGGGCGATACTAGCCATACTGCTTACCAGCATGTCATACTTTGCTTCGGCGGTATTGTGAGATGAAGCGGCCCGGACCGACATTACGCGTACGCTTACGCGAGACTGGTTTCACCGTTACGAGCACTCATTGCTTAAAGGTGACTGGCGGGTGTCTGTCTCTCTCACTTTAGCTGAATCAAGTGTGGCTACGCCCGGTCCTTGTGAAGGTTAAAACAGCACATACTTGACGAAACATCATTGTGGTTTTGTATGCGTAGGTAAGAACTGTTCTTGCTAAGCCCGTAGCAGCCACGTAAAACTTGCAACAACAAAGTAGAGGACATCTAACTTGTTTTTGCAGGGCATGTTGTGATGTGATATGGTCAAGACATGATGAGTTATACGGTTTTGTATGAGATGATCATGTTTTGTAAAGTTATCGGCAACTGGCAGGAGCCATATGGTTGTCGCTTTATTGTATGAAATGCAATCGCCATGTAATTGCTTTACTTTATCACTAAACGGTAGCGATAGTCGTAGAAGCAATAGTTGGCGAGACAACAATGATGCTACGATGGAGATCAAGGTGTCGCGCCGGTGACGAAGGTGATCATAACGGTGCTTTGAAGATGGAGATCAAAAGCACAAGATGATGATGGCCATATCATGTCACATATTTTGATTGCATGTGATGTTTATCTTATTATGCTTCTTATTTTGCTTAGAACGACGGTAGCATTATAAGATGATCCCTTACTAAATTTCAAGGTATAAGTGTTCTCCCTGAGTATGCACCGTTGCGAAAGTTCGTCGTGCCGAGACACCACGTGATGATCGGGTGTGATAAGCTCTACGTTCAAATACAACGGGTGTAAGCCAGTTTTGCACACGCAGAATACTCGGGTTAAACTTGACGAGCCTAGCATATGCAGATATGGCCTCGGAACACTGGAGACCGAAAGGTCGAGCGTGAATCATATAGTAGATATGATCAACATAAGATGTTCACCATTGAAACTACTCCATTTCACGTGATGATCGGACATGGTTTAGTTGATTTGGATCACGTGATCATTTAGATGACCGGAAGGATGTCTATCTAAGTGGGAGTTCTTTAATTAATATGATTAAATTGAACTTTAACTTATCATGAACTTAGTCCTGATAGTTATTGCATATCTATGTTATTGTAGATCAATGGCCCGTGCTACCGTTCCTTTGAATTTTAATGCATTCCTAGAGAAAGCTAAGTTGAAAGATGATGGTAGCAATTACACGGACTGGGTCCGTAACCTGAGGATTATCCTCATTGCTGCACAGAAGAATTATGTCCTTGAAGCACCGCTAGGTGACAAGCCCCCTCCCGCTAATGTGGACGCTTTGAACGTCTGGCAATCGCGGTCTGATGACTACACGATAGTTCAGTGTGCCATGCTTTACGGCTTAGAACCGGGACTTCAACGAGGTTTTGAACGTCATGGACCATATGAGATGTTCCAGGAGTTGAAGTTAATATTTCAAGCAAATGCCCGGATTGAGAAATATAAGATTTCCAATAAGTTCTACAGCTGCAAGATGGAGGAGAATAGTTCTATCAGTGAACACTTGCTCACAATGTATGGGCACTACAATCATATGACTCAACTTGGTTGCCAAGTTGATGAGAATAGTGTTATTGATAGAATTCTTCAATCACTGCCACCAAGCTATAATGGCTTCGTGATGAACTATAATATGCAAGGGATGCAAAAGACAATTCCCGAGCTCTTCGCTATGCTCACAGCTGCGGAGGTAGAAAGCAAAAAGGAGCATCAAATGTTGATGGTTAACAATACCACTAGTTTCAAGAAAAAGGGCAAGGAAGGGATTTTCAAGGAGAATAGCAAGATTGTTGCTGCTCTCGCAGAAAAACTCAAGTATGGAACCAAGCCTGAAACTGAGTGCTTCTACTGCAAGGGGACTGGACACTGGAAGCGGAACTGCCCCAAGTATTTGGCGGATAAGAAGGATGGCAAGATGAACAAAGGTATATGTGATATACATGTTATTGATGTGTACCTTACTAATGCTCGTAGTAGTACCTGGGTATTTGATACCGGTTCGGTTGCTAATATTTGTAACTCGAAACAGGGACTACGGATTAAACGAAGATTAGCTAAGGGCGAGGTGACGATGCGCGTGGGAAACGGTTCCAAAGTCGATGTGATCGCCGTCGGCACGCTACCTCTACATCTACCTTCGGGATTAGTTTTAGACCTAAATAATTGTTATTTGGTGCCAGCGTTAAGCATGAACATTATATCTGGATCTTGTTTGTTGCGAGACGGTTATTCATTTAAATCAGAGAATAATGGTTGTTCTATTTTAATGAATAATATCTTTTATGGTCATGCACCCTTAAAGAGTGGTCTATTCTTATTGGATCTCGATTGTAGTGATACACATATTCATAATATTGAAACCAAAAGATGCAAGGTTAATAATGATAGTGCAACTTATTTGTGGCACTGCCGTTTAGGTCATATTGGTGTAAAACGCATGAAGAAACTCCATAATGAGGGACTTTTGGAATCACTTGATTATGAATCACTTGGTGCTTGCGAACCATGCCTCATGGGCAAGATGACTAAAACTCCGTTCTCTGGAACTATGGAGCGAGCAACAGATTTGTTGGAAATCATACATACTGATGTATGTGGGCCAATGAGTGTTGAAGCTCGCGGCGGGTATCGTTATTTTCTGACCTTCACTGATGATTTGAGCAGATATGGGTATATCTACTTAATGAAACACAAGTCTGAAACATTTGAAAAGTTCAAAGAATTTCAGAGTGAAGTAGAGAATCATCGTAACAAGAAAATAAAGTTTCTACGATCTGATCGTGGAGGAGAATATTTGAGTTACGAGTTTGGTCTTCATTTGAAACAATGTGGAATAGTTTCACAACTCACGCCACCTGGAACACCACAACGTAATGGTGTATCCGAACGTCGTAACCGTACTTTATTAGATATGGTACGATCTATGATGTCTCTTACCGATTTACCACTATCGTTTTGGGGTTATGCTTTAGAGACAGCTGCATTCACGTTAAATAGGGCACCATCTAAATCCGTTGATACGACACCTTATGAACTATGGTTTGGCAAGAAACCAAAGTTGTCGTTTCTTAAAGTTTGGGGCTGCGATGCTTATGTGAAAAAGCTTCAACCTGATAAGCTCGAACCCAAGTCGGAGAAATGTGTCTTCATAGGATACCCAAAAGAGACTGTTGGGTACACCTTCTATCACAGATCCGAAGGCAAGATATTCGTTGCTAAGAATGGATCCTTTCTAGAGAAAGAGTTTCCCTCGAAAGAAGTGAGTGGGAGGAAAGTAGAACTTGATGAGGTAATTGTACCTTCTCCCGGATTGGAAAGTAGTACATCACAGAAAATTGTTCCAGTGATTCCTACACCAATCAGTGAGGAAGTTAATGATAATGATCATGAAACTTCGGATCAAGTTTCTGCTGAACGTCGTAGATCAACCAGAGTACGTTCCGCACCAGAGTGGTACGGCAACCCAGTTCTGGAAATCATGTTACTAGACCATGATGAACCTACGAACTATGAGGAAGCGATGATGAGCCCAGATTCCGCAAAATGGCTTGAAGCCATGAAATCTGAGATGGGATCCATGTATGAGAACAAAGTGTGGACTTTGGTTGACTTGCCCGATGATCGGCAGGCCATCGAAAATAAATGGATCTTCAAGAGGAAGACCGACGCAGACGGTAATGTTACTGTTTATAAAGCTCGAATTGTTGCGAAAGGTTTTCGACAAGTTCAAGGAGTTGACTATGATGAGACTTTCTCACCTGTAGCGATGCTTAAGTCTGTCCGAATCATGTTAGCAATTGTCGCATTTTATGATTATGAAATCTAGCAAATGGATGTCAAAACTGCATTCCTGAATGGATATCTCAAAGAAGAGTTGTATATGATGCAACCAGAAGGTTTTGTCGATCCAAAAGGTTCTAACAAAGTATGCAAGCTCCAGCGATCCATCTATGGACTGGTGCAAGCATCTCGGAGTTGGAATATACACTTTGATGAGGTGATCAAAGCATATGGTTTTATACAGACTTTTGGAGAAGCCTGTATTTACAAGAAAGTGAGTGGGAGCTCTGTAGCATTTCTAATATTATATGTGGATGACATATTGTTGATTGGAAATGATATAGAATTTCTGGATAGCATAAAAGGATACTTGAATAAGAGTTTTTCAATGAAAGACCTCGGTGAAGCTGCTTATATATTAGGCATCAAGATCTATAGAGATAGATCAAGACGCTTAATTGGACTTTCACAAAGCACATACCTTGATAAGATTTTGAAGAAGTTCAAAATGGATCAGTCAAAGAAAGGGTTCTTGCCTGTATTACAAGGTGTGAAGTTGAGTAAGACTCAATGCCCGACCACTGCAGAAGATAGAGAGAAAATGAAAGTCATTCCCTATGCCTCAGCCATAGGATCTATCATGTATGCAATGCTGTGTACCAGACCTGATGTGTGCCTTGCTATAAGTCTAGCAGGGAGGTACCAAAGTAATCCAGGAGTGGATCACTGGACAGCGGTCAAAAACATCCTAAAGTATCTGAAAAGAACAAAGGATATGTTTCTCGTGTATGGAGGTGACAAAGAGCTCGTCGTAAACGGTTACGTCGATTCTAGCTTTGACACGGATCCGGATGACTCTAAGTCACAAACCGGATATGTATTTTTATTGAACGGTGGAGCTGTCAGTTGGTGCAGTTCCAAGCAGAGCGTCGTGGCGGGATCTACGTGTGAAGCGGAATACATAGCTGCTTCGGAAGCAGCAAATGAAGGTGTCTGGATGAAGGAGTTCATATCCGATCTAGGTGTAATACCTAGTGCATCGGGTCCAATGAAAATCTTTTGTGACAACACTGGAGCCATAGCCTTGGCGAAGGAATCCAGGTTTCACAAGAGAACAAAGCACATCAAAAGACGCTTCAATTCCATCCGCGATCTAGTCAAGGAGGGAGACATAGAGATTTGCAAAATACATACGGATCTGAATGTTGCAGACCCGTTGACTAAGCCTCTTCCACGGGCAAAACATGATCAGCACCAAGACTCCATGGGTGTGAGGATCATCACTTTGTAATCTAGATTATTGACTCTAGTTCAAGTGGGAGACTGAAGGAAATATGCCCTAGAGGCAATAATAAAGATGTTATTTGTATTTCCTTATATCATGATAAATGTCTTTTATTCATGCTAGAATTGTATTAAACGGAAACTTAGTACATGTGTGGATACATAGACAAAACAATATGTCCCTAGTATGCCTCTACTAGACTAGCTCATTGATCAAAGATGGTTATGTTTCCTAGCCATAGACATGAGTTGTCATTTGATCAACGGGATCACATCATTAGGAGAATGATGTGATGGACAAGACCCATCCGTTAGCATAGCACTATGATCGTTTAGTTTTACTGCTATTGCTTTCTTCATGACTTATACATGTTCCTATGACTATGAGATTATACAACTCCCGAATACCGTAGGAACACCTTGTGTGCTATCAAACGTCACAACGTAACTGGGTGATCATAAAGATGCTCTACAGGTGTCTCCGAAAGTATTCGTGGTGTTGGCATAGATCAAGATTAGGATTTGTCACTCCGAGTGTCGGAGAGGTATCTCTGGGCCCTCTCGGTAACACACATCACAATAAGCCTTGCAAGCAAAATACTAATGAGTTAGTCACGAGACGATGTGTTACGGAACGAGTAAAGAGACTTGCCGGTAACGAGATTGAACTAGGTATAGAGATACCGACGATCGAATCTCGGGCAAGTAACATACCGATGACAAAAGGAACAACGTATGTTGTTATGCGGTTTTGACCGATAAAAGATCTGCGTAGAATATGTAGGAGCCAATATGAACATCCAGGTTCCGCTATTGGTTATTGACCGGAGATGAGTCTCGGTCATGTCTACATATTTCTCGAACCCGTAGGGTCCGCACGCTTAACGTTTGATGACGATCGGTATTATGAGTTTATGAGTTTTGATGTACCGAAGGTAGTTCGGAGTCCCGGATGAGATCACGGACATGACGAGGAGTCTCGGAATGTCCGAGACATAAAGATTGATATATTGGACGACTATATTCGGACACCGGAAGTGTTCCGGAAAAGTTTCGGATTTAACGGGATTGCCGGAGGGGGTTACCAGAACCCCCTACGAGGGGGGATGGTCCATAGTGGGCCTTAAGGGAAAGAGAGAGGCAGCCCATAGGGCTGGCCGGCGCCCCACCTAGGGTTCCTAGTTGGACTAGGATTGGGGGGGCGCCACCTCTCCTTTTTCCTTTCCCTCTCTTCCTTCTTTTGGTGATTCCTACTAGGAATAGGATTGCAATCCTATTCCTAGTAGGATTGCAACCCTAGCCGCACCAAACAAGGGTCGGCCGGCCTCCCCCCTTGCTCCTTTATATACGGGGGCAGGGGGGCACCCAAAGACACACAAGTTGAATTGTTTTAGCCGTGTGCGGTGCCCCCCTCCACAGAAACACACCTCGGTCATACCGTCGCGGAGCTTAGGCGAAGCCCTGCGCCGGTGAATACATCATATCCGTCACCACGCCGTCGTGCTGACGAAACTCTCCCGTGAAGCTCAACTGGATCAAGAGCTCGTGGGACGTCATCTAGCTGAACGTGTGCTGAACGCGGAGGTGCCCTACGTTCGGTGCTTGATCGGTTGGATCGCGAAGAAGTTCGACAACATCAACTGTGTCACTTGACGCTTCCGCTCCCGGTCTACGAGGGTACGTAGACACACTCTCCCCTCTCGTTGCTATGCATCTAGTAGATAGATCTTGCGTGATCGTAGGAAAATTTTAAAATACTACGTTCCCCAACAGCCGACATCCCCATTCCAGCAGGTGAAGGACGAGTCGGCATCCCCACGCCGACAGTTGAAGGACGAGTCGGCGTCCTCCCAAGGTCTCCACCGCGTGAAGGAGCTGCACAGCCGCTACACGTGCATCGAAGGGCCCTCATTGCCACCACGGCGCCAACGCCACGTGAAGGAGGAGCTGCTGCCCACGATCGCCAAGGCGCGTGGCCGCATCCTCCACTATCTCAGAGGCGTCGGTTATAGGGTTGCCTCCGGCTCTCGATCTGTGGTATGCGAGGCAGAGCGCGCAGCGCGTGGCAGGCGAGGTCGACCTGCACAATGCCGGTTGCACTCCGAGTTCGCCAACACGGACATGGCACCGTAATGGGTCCGCAACTATTGGAAAACATTGCATGCAAAACAAAATAAAATCTACACACACGCAAGATCTATTCAAGGAGACGCATAGCAACGAGAGGCCCGCGTAGACCGTAAGCAGAAGCGTTTATTAACGCGGTTGATGTAGTCAAACTTTTTCCCGATCCAACCGATCAACTACCGAACGTACGACACTGATGACCCACAAGTGTAGGGGATCTATCGTAGTCCTTTCGATAAGTAAGAGTGTCGAACCCAACGAGGAGCAGAAGGAAATGATAGGCAGTTTTCAGTAAGGTATTTTCTGCAAGCACTGAAACTATCGGTAACAGATAGTTTTGTGATGAGGTAATTGGTAACAAGTGACAAATAGTAAAAGTAAATAGGTGCAGCAAGATGGCCCAATCCTTTTTGTAGCAAAGGACAAGCCAGGACAAACTCTTATATGAAGGAAAGCGCTCCCGAGGACACATGTGAATTATCGTCAAGCTAATTTTCATCACGTTCATATGATTCACGTTCGTTACTTTGATAATTTGATATGTGGGTGGACCGGTGATTGGGTGCTGCCCTTACTTGGACAACCGTCCCACTTATGATTAACCTCTATTGCAAGCATCCGCAACTACAAAAGAAGTATTAAGGTAAACCTAACCATAGCATGAAACATATGGATCCAAATCAGCCCCTTACGAAGCAATGCATAAACTAGGGTTTAAGCTTTTGTCACTCTAGCAACCCATCATCTACTTATTACTTCCCAATGCCTTCCTCTAGGCCCAAACAATGGTGAAGTGTCATGTAGTCAACGTTCACATGACACCACTAGAGGAAAAGACAACATACATCTCCTCAAAATATCGAACGAATACTAATTTCACATGACTACTTATAGCAAGACTTCTCCCATGTCCTCGGGAACAAACGTAACTACTCACAAATCATATTCATGTTCATAATCAGAGGGGTATTAATATGCATAATGGATCTGAACATATGATTTTCCACCAAGTAAACCAACTAGCATCAGCTACAAGGAGTAATCAACACTACTGGCAACCTATAGGTACCAATCTGAGGTTTTGGTAAAAAGATTGGATACAAGGGATGAACTAGGGTTTGAGAGGAGATGGTGCTGGTGAAGATGTTGATGAAGATAACCCTCCCCAAGATGGGAGAGTTTTTGGTGATGACGATGGCGATGATTTCACCCTCCCGGAGGGAAATGTCCTCGGCCGAACAGCTCTACCGGAGCCCTAGATTGGTTCCGCCAAGGTTCCGCCTCGAGACGGTGGCGCTTTGTCCTGAAAACCTCCTTATGATTTTTTTTTCAGGTCAAAGCACCTCATATAGGAGAAGATAGGCATCGGGGAGTCACCAGGTGGCCCACGAGGCAGGGGGGCGCGCCCCCCACCCTCATGGACAGTGGGCGGCCCCCTCTCGTATCTCTTTTGCCGGATATTTTTTATATTTTCTGAAACGGTGTTTCGTGGAGTTTCGGGGCTTTTTGAGCTGTGCAGAATAGGTCTCCAATGCTTGCTCTTTTTCCAGCCCAGAATTCTACTTACCAACATTCTCCCTCTTCATGTAAACCTTGTAAAATAAGAGAGAAAAGGCATAAGTATTGTGACATAACGTGTAATAACGGCCCATAGTGCAATAAATATCAACATAAAAGCATGATGCAAAATGGACCTATCAACTCCCCCAAGCTTAGACCTCGCTTGTCCTCAAGCGAAAGCCGATATCGAAAAATATGTCCACGTGTTTAGAGATAGAGGTGTCGATAAAAATAAAATACGGACATGAGGGCATCATGATCAAACTTATAACAGCAACACATATATATTGTCATATGACTCTTATGCTAAAGTAACAATCTATTCACAATATCAAGTATGAATCAGAAATTTCATTGAAAACTAACAAACTATGATCTTGGTCATTGAAGCAATTGCAATTTATTGTAACATCGGAAAGAGTCAATATAAGAGCTTTTCAGCAAGTCCACATACTCAACTATCATCTAGTCTTTCACAATTGCTCACACTCACGCAATACTTATGGGTATGGAGTTTTAATCGGACACAGAGAAAGATAGGGGCTTATAGTGTTGCCTCCCAACCTTTTACCTCAAGGGTAATGTCAACAGTAATAGATTATGATAACTTATATCCAAGTGAGTATATATGTCAGGATCTTTGCAATACAATGTGCTTGCCAAAGGATAAAATGTAAAAAAGGAAAGGTGAAGATCACCATGACTCTTATAAGGTAAGAAAATAGATAGGCCCTTCGCAGAGGGAATCAGAGGTTGTCATGCGCTTTTTATGGTTGGATGTACAAAATCTTAGCGCAAAAGAACGTCAATTTATATTGCTGAATAGATTTCTTTTTTATTAGAGTATCGGCAAGAAATCTTGGTTATTGTGATAGGGACCTTTATTATGCAGTCCATCGCTTTTATTACTTCCATATCACAAGATCGTATAGAGTTTATTTTCTCCACACTAATAGATCATACATATCTTAGAGAGTTGAAACAATGACAACTTACTTGAAGGATCTTACTCAATCCATAGGTAGGTATGATGGACTCTCATGGCAAAACTGGGTTTAAGGATGTATGGAAGCACAAGTAGTATCTCTACTTGGTGCAAGGAGTTTTGGCTAGCATGAGGGGGAAAGGCAAGCTCAACATGTTGGATGATCCATGACAATATACTTTATTTCGGATATAGGAAGACATAACCCATTATGTTGTCTTCCTTGTCCAACATCAACTCTTTAGCATGCCATATTTTAATGAGTGCTTGATACGTCCATTTTGCATCATACTTTTATATTGATATTTATTGCACTATGGGATGTTATCACACGTTATGTCACAATACTTATACCTTTTCTCTCTTATTTTACAAGGTTTACATGAAGAGGGAGAATGCCGGCAGCTGGAATTCTAGGCTGGAAAAGGAGCAAACATTGGAGACCTATTATGCACAACTCAAAAAGCTCCGAAACTCCACGAAACACCGTTTCAGAAAATGTCGGTGTACTAAGGTAGGGATGCCTCAGTACCCCAACTTGTGCACGGGCAGTTGCAGCTTCCCGCGGCAGGGTTTACTGCGTGCTCGCCGGAGACCTTCCTGCTCCCTATTAAACCATTCAAAAACAAAGTATACAAGACATAAGACCGAGACCCCGGCAAGAGGAGCTTGCCGGGAAGGCCGTACCAGGCTCAAGACTGCCCCGCTAACACAAGACCCTGGCAAGAGGAGCTTGCCAGGAAGACTAGAAGACAACGCCTCGGCGCTATGTGCGCCCCGGCAAGGGCCCGGGGAGCGGCAAGCTCCCGGGCCCGGCAAGAATCAAGACCCCGGCAAGGTGCTTGTCGGGAAGGCTGCTCCGTGTGCCCGCGCTCCAGCTCATCGGCCCACGCGTCGCCCTGGGGCCTATCCAGGGACGCGTGGCGGATGGCTGTGCAGCCTGGGGTACACGGTGGCACTCCACGGTGATGGATCCATCGCCGTGGCGGACGGAGACGCTAAGGCGGGAGCTTTTGGGGTCGACGGCGACGGGCATTGAATGCCCTTGTCCCCCACTGTTAAAGTAGGTATAGACCACTGTTCTGTACTGTAGCTCCACTGTTCCCGCACTGTTACAACTACCACCTCTTTTACATTTTTACCCTTTTCTCCTACGTTGACACCTGTCGGTGACCCCTTGCACTATAAAAGGAGGCCCATGCACAACGTGGAGGGGGTTCGGAACCTAGATCACTTTCGCGCTTGGTGTAGCTGCTTCTTCAAGCTCCCGAGCGCTCAAACTCAATACACAACTAAGCAGGAGTAGGGTTTTACGCGTCTACCGCGGCCCGAACCTGGGTAAAACTGCCCGCGTGCTCGCTACGATCTGCTCTTTGTGCTCCCTCCGCCCTCGTACCGCACAGACAAAGGGGCTCCGGTCCCATAGGTGTTCGTGGCGGACAGTTTCCCCCGACATCTTTGGCGCGCCAGGTAGGGGGCGTCGAGGTTGTGCGAACCTGATCCGGCGTTCGCGCGGGCGCATTCTTCATCAACCTCTCCAGCTTCATCAGCAACTTCATCAGCGACAACTCCATGGCCCCGAAGAAGAAGGCTTCGGAGGTCGAAGGCCCATCTGCGTCTCACCCGCAGCCACCAGAGCCAACGGTGGGCGGGGGAGATGCCGTCGGAAGGGTGGCCGTCGGTGAGGACACTCACGGCGCCACCAGATCCAAAAACAGAACGGACGACCGAACCTCGGTCTCCGTGGACGCGCCGCGTCCATCTCAGCACACGACGACCCAGCAGCGCCATACCACGGGAGGTGGTATCCGCTTGCTGGGGCAAGGCCAAACCGGAGGCTCGCGGGACGCCCCGGACCCTCGTTCGGGCACAAGCAAAGCGAAGGCGCCGGCGCGGGACCCCGCTCCTTCTAACGTTGTTAGAAGTCCGAGCGTATCCCGTTCCTCGCATCGCTCGCCCGCGTTCCCCTCCACTCCAGCAGAAGCGCTCGCAAGGGCGCAACTGCTCCTCGACTTTCCTCCAGCAGCCGACAAGGCCGAAGAATGGAGGGCCACCATTCGGAGCCTGATAGACTTCGCCAACAACGACTCTCCACAGCAGCCGTCGACCTCACGACCGCGGCAAGCTGAGAAGACGAAGGCTATCGGCGACAAGACGGCTGGGGGTGCGACAAGCGTGCACTCCCCGCCGCAGAAGCAGAAGACGCCGCCCCGCCGGAACAACCCCGACGACGGCTCCACAGCCTCGTCGGACCCGCGGGCCCGTCGGGACCAGCGTCAGGTCCTCGACGACCGGCGAGAAGAAGACGCTCGGACCACAATCGAGCGCCGCCGAGAAGCTCGGCGACAATCCGACAAGAGAGCTGGGAACACTGTCGACGCAAACGCGCCCGGTGAGCCAGGCGACTTGCCGTACGCGGCAGGTTGCCCTGCGTTCACCCGCGAGCTGCGGCGCGTCCAGTGGCCCAGCATGAAGAATTTCAAGCCCGACGTACCGGAGAAGTACGACGGCAAGACGCACCCCTCGGAGTTTCTCAGCGTCTATACCATCGCAGTGCAAGCTGCCGGGGGGCGCGACGAGAAGATCTTGGCGAACTACTTCCCGCTCGTGCTAAAGCCGAACGTCCGTTCGTGGCTCATGCACTTGCCGGAAGGTTCCATCTCTTCTTGGGCCGACCTTTGCCACCAGTTTGTTGGCGCCTTCACCGGCGGCCACAAACCCCATGGCCAGGAGAGCGATCTCCATATCTTGGCCCAGAAGGAAGGCGAGACCCTGCGCAAGTATATCCAACGCTTCAGCCGGGTGCAGCACAACATCCCTGACGTTCACCCTGCCGCGGTTATCAGCGCGTTCCATCAGAACGTGCGTAACCGCCGCATGCGTGAGGAGATGGCGATGACGAAGATTCAGGACGTCAGCGAGCTATACGCTCTTGCTGACAAGTGCGCACGCGCGGAAGAGGGGAGGAGACTCCCCGGGGAGGATACTGGCGCAGGAGGAAGCGACAGCGACGACGCCGCCCCGGCAAAGAAGAGCCGGCGGCGGAACAATAGAAAGAAGGGCAAGAAGGAGGTGCTTGCCGTCGAGAAGTCCGGCAAGGAGGCCCCCGCCAAGCAAGCGCAGGCTGGCGGCTCCGGCAAGGAGTCTGCCCCTGCAGCGGCGGCCGACAAGCCGGGTAGCTCCGACAAGCAATACTGTAAGATCCACCGCACCAAGGGTCACGACCTCTCCAACTGCAAGCGCGTCGAGTATCTCGTCGAACAGCAGAAAGCTGAGTACGAGAGGCGCGACAAGGAGAAGGCCCAAGGTGGCGGGGAAGAGCCCAGCAAGAAGCGGCCGTTCAACGGCCGGGGAGGGCGCCGCGGCAAGGCTAAGCAGCGGCAAGGAGATCGACCTCCCCGGGGCCGCGACAACGACGAAGAAGATGACGACGAAGACATGGAGGACGAGGAGAACAGCGAGCAGGAGTTCCAGAAGGCCACGGAGGTCCTGTGCGTCGACGGTGGCGCCTCCCTGCACACCTCCCACCGGCAACTCAAGCAGTGGGTGCGTGAGGTAAACGCAGCGGAGCCGCCCGTGGAGTCGCGCAGGCTCCTCAAATGGTCCAGCACGCCCATCGTTTTTGACCTTGAGGATCACCCCGACCGCACCACAGCGGTCGGGTGCTTGCCGATGCTGGTTTCTCCCACCATCCGCAACCTCAAGGTCACCAAAATGTTGGTTGACGGCGGGGCCGGGCTGAACTTGATCTCTTCTGCTGTGATCAAGAAGCTCCAGATTCAAGATGGCGAGCTCGAAGAGACCGGTTCATTCCAAGGAATCAACCCGGGAAGGAGCATGCCCAAGGGAAAGATCACTCTGCCGGTGACCTTTGACGGGGAGCTCAACTTCAGGACTGAGCGCATCACTTTTGACGTCGCCGATATTCCGTTGCCCTACAATGGAATACTTGGCCGTCCTGCCCTCGCCAAGTTCATGGCAGCTTCCCACTATGCCTACAACGTGCTGAAGATGCCGGGGCCGATAAGCGTCATCACTGTCCATAGCGACAAGAAGGATGCGCTTATTTGCGCCGACAAGATTTACCGGGATGCAGCAGCTGCGGCCGAGAAGGATACTCTTGCCGCTGAAGCTCCCGGGGGGAAGAAGACGAAGACCAAGTCCGGCAAGTGCTCTGGGACCCACTCCGGCAACCGCACCTCCTCGGAGTGCTGCGCTGCCGCCGAGGACGTTCCATCGAGCTCCACCGGCAAGAGTAAGAAAGGAATGGCTGCTCCTCCGGCAACCAAGAAGGTGTCCGCAAAGGAGGACGGCACTGGTGGTACCTTCACCATCAGCGCCACCCTTGACAGCAAATAGGAAAGCGCGCTCGTTGCCTTCCTGCGGGCGAATGTCGATGTGTTTGCCTGGCAACCATCTGACATCCCCGGTGTTCCCAGGAAGGTGATTGAGCACAAGCTTGCTGTCTATCCTCATGCGCGGCCCATCAAGCAGAAAGTGAGGAAGCAAGCCGTGGAGCGCCAAGAGTTCATCAACGAGGAAATCAAGAAGCTAGAAGCAGCAGGCCTAGTTAGAGGTGTGATCCATCCGACGTGGTTGGCGAACCCAGTTGTCGTGCGCAAGGCCAACGGGAAGTGGAGATTGTGTATAGACTTCAGGGATGTGAATAAAGCATGTCCCAAGGATCCATTCCCTTTGCCGCGCATTGACCAGATCGTTGACTCCACTGCCGGATGTGAGCTACTCTGTTTTCTTGATGCATACTCAGGCTATCATCAGATTTTCATGGCCAAAGAGGATGAAGAGAAGACTGCATTTATCACTCCATGCGGCACCTATTGCTTTATTCGCATGCCGTTTGGATTGAAGAATGCAGGCTCAACCTTTGCAAGGGTAGTGTACACTGCTTTTGAGCCACAGATCCACAGAAACGTAGAAGCTTACATGGATGACATCGTGGTGAAGAGCAAGAGCAAAGAAACCCTGATTCAAGACTTGGAAGAAACGTTTCAGAACCTGCGCAGGATACAGCTCAAGTTGAACCCCGAGAAGTGCGTCTTTGGAGTCCCCTCCGGCAAGCTTCTCGGGTTCTTTGTATCGCAGAGGGGGATTGAAGCCAACCCCGACAAGATCAAAGCCATTGAGCAGATAGAGGCCCCGAAGCGCGTCAAGGATGTCAGGAGACTTGCAGGTTGTGTGGCTGCCGTCAGTAGGTTCATTTCAAAGTCTGCAGAACGCGCCCTACCTTTCTTCAAAATCTTGAAGAAGGCAGGTCCCATGAAGTGGACTCCGGAAGCGGAGGCGGCGCTGCAGGATTTGAAACGGTACCTGTCCTCCACTCCAATACTTGTCGCACCTAGACCACAGGAAAAGTTGTTGCTATACTTAGCAGCAACCAACCAGGTGGTTAGTGCTGCGTTAGTAGCGGAGAGGGAGCCCGACGAGGAGCCAGCACCACCGACAAGCGAATCCAGCGACAAGCAGGGGGCTGCCCCGACAAGCTCTGGTCCCGACAAGGAAGACTCTGCGCAGGAGCAAGGAGATGTGCGGAAGAAGATGGTGCAGCGTCCAGTGTATTTTGTAAGTTCCCTTCTCCAGGGGGCTAGATCAAGATACTCTGGTGTGCAAAAATTGCTTTTCGGCCTCCTCATGGCCTCGAGAAAGCTGCGCCATTACTTCCAAGCCCATGAGATAACAGTGGTCACTCGCTTTCCGCTGAAGAGGATATTGCACAATCCAGAAGCAACAGGCAGGATCGTTGAGTGGGCACTAGAGCTGTCGAGCTTTGGACTCAAGTTTGAAAGTACTTCAACCATTCAGAGTCGAGCTTTGGCAGAATTCATAGCTGAGTGGACCCCAACACCAGATGAAGAAGTTCAAGAAACAAGCACACCCGTACAAGAAGCGACAAGTGAATGGGTAATGTATTTTGACGGTGCCTTCTCGCTGCAAGGCGCCGGTGCTGGCGTGGTACTCATCGCGCCCACCGGAGAGCACCTCAAATATGTTATCCAGATGCACTTTCCCAGGGAGCAAGCGACAAACAACACTGCAGAATATGAAGGCTTGCTTGCCGGCCTCAGGATTGCGGCCGAACTTGGGATCAGGAAGCTGATTGTGCGGGGCGATTCTCAGTTGGTGGTCCGGCAAGTGAACAAGAGCTATCAAAGCCCTTTGATGGAAGCCTATGTCGATGAGGTGAGAAAGCTTGAAGAGCACTTTGAAGGTTTGCAGATGGAGCACGTCCCGAGAGCTCAAAATGAAATTGCAGACGGCCTTTCAAAGTGCGCTTCGATGAAGTTACCTGTGGAACCAGGGACCTTCTTGCTCAAGCTGACTCAACCATCCGTTACACCATCAATTGGGCAGTCCAAGAAGAGAAAGTTGGTCTCCGGCGACTACTTGCCGGCGGATCTTCCTGAAACCGCCGCCAAGGTCCCCAAGATCGACAACCAGAACGCTGAGGAACAGTTTGCTCCTGCAAGTCCTCGGGCTTGTACAGTTGAAGCAAGCGTTCCCGGCAAGCCTCGCCCCGGCGAGCTTGCCGGGGGACCATCAGCTCCGGCGGGACCAGAGGTCTTTGCCGTAGAAGCTGAGGTTCCCGCAGCGACCCTCGAGCCTTTAGTCCTTGCCGTCGAGCCTCGGGCTCCGGCATGGGCGCAGCAGATCGTCCGCTTCCTTCAAACCGGAGAACTTCCCGACGACCCTCAAGAGATAGAGAAGATAACCAGGCAGTCAAGTATGTACCAATTCGTGGATAACGAGCTGTACAGAAGAAGGCTCAATGGTGTCAGGTTGAAGTGCATCTCCAGGGAAGATGGACAGAAGCTGTTGGCAGAAATACATGGAGGCATATGCGGCCACCACATTGGCGCAAGGGCGCTTGCCGGGAAAGCTTTCCGGCAAGGGTTCTTTTGGCAAGAAGCCCTCCAAGATGCAACTGCACTAGTAACCAAATGTGAAGCGTGCCAGTTCCATGCAAAGCAAATCCATCAGCCAGCTCAAGCTCTCCAAACAATCCCTTTGTCATGGCCCTTCTCGGTCTGGGGGCTCGATATCCTCGGCCCTTTCCCTCGTGCTGTCGGGGGCTTTGAGTACTTGTACGTTGCAATCGACAAGTTCACAAAGTGGCCAGAAGTGGAGCCAGTGAGGAGGGTGACAGCACAGTCAGCGGTCAGGTTCTTCAGGTCGATTGTTTGCCGTTTCGGGATCCCTAACAGGATCATCACCGACAACGGTACGCAATTCACTAGTCGCACCTTCATGCAGTACATCCAAGACCTTGGCGCCAAGGTCTGTTTCGCTTCTGTTGCTCACCCGAGGAGCAACGGTCAAGCGGAGAGGGCAAATGCTGAAGTGCTGCGCGGGCTCAAGACAAGGACCTTTGACAGGCTGCGCAAGTGCGGAAGAAATTGGATAGAGGAGCTCCCGGCGGCTCTTTGGTCAATCAGAACGACACCAAGTCGAGCCACCGGACAGACACCTTTTGCTCTAGTCTATGGAGCAGAAGCAGTTCTCCCCACGGAACTCGTATACGGATCTCCTTGAGTGCTCGCTTATGATGAGCTCGAGCAAGAGCAACTGCGGCAAGATGACGCATTGCTCCTTGAGGAGGGACGTCTCCAGGCTGCTGTACGAGCTGCTCGATACCAGCAAGCTTTGCGTCGCTACCATAGCCGCAAAGTCAAGGCCAGGAGTCTCGAGGAAGGCGACCTTGTTCTTCGGCGTGTTCAGTCCGCCAAGAATTCCAACAAGTTGACGCCGAAGTGGGAAGGCCCTTATCGGGTGAGACAAGTTACGAGGCCCGGCGCTGTCCGCCTCGAGACCGAAGAAGGCTTACCGGTGAGCAACTCCTGGAACATAGAGCATCTTCGCAAGTTTCACCCATAAGGCGCGGTTGCCGTGATCCGCTCCGGCAACCACCTTTTGTACAAGCTTTGCCGCTGTTGCATGTAACCCTTTGTACAAAGCCGGGCGCAGACCCCGTGCATCAGTAAAGTTTTTGTGTTTCTCGCATCGATTGCCTTTTGCATGCTTCTCTTTGCTATTTGCATGGTCTGTTTGGCATTTGGTGCAACACTCAAGTATACAGTAAGCATTAGCACGCCGGAAGGCCATATGCTTGTTTCCCTTTCCCTTTTTCTTTCCTCTTAAGCAGAAGAAACGTTCCTCGCGCACAAGTTTGCCGGGGGGGAAGGAGGTGGAGGAGGAACCAAGTGCTGTTCAAGAAAGGAAAGTCTTACCGGAAAGCAAGCAACATATGAGAGATAAGTTGTTAGAATTTGACCAGTTCAAATTTTAAATTTTAGTTGTCTTCCTTGAACAGTCACGCTTTGTGTGGAAAACCTGTGCGCGGAGGAACCTACCCGTAGCTTGCCGCACCCTTATCTTGTTTTCAAGTTCACTCAACGATTTAAGTGAGCTGCGACAAGTGTTGCGCCCTTGCTTCGTTTCCGAGTACGCTCAGCAAGCTAAGTGCGTTGCGACTAGCTGCGGCAAGGTTGCTTGCCGGCGAAGACCTTGGCCAGCAGGCTGCTCAGAGTCCAGCACTCAGCGCTCGCGGCAAAGGCCCCTTGCCGGCAAGCTCCCCGGGAGCGTAGGGTGAAAAACATACAAAGTCAAAGATTGAGACAAGGAAGATAACATTGCACTGATTGATCAAAATAAAGCAAATATCTTACAAAGGATAACTTGTCGCAATGGACTAATAAGTTCATGACATAATGTGCAGCAACAAAAAGACAAAGATAATGGGGCCCTAGTCTACGCGGTCGCCTTCCTTCCTGCCAAGCTTTGCCACCTTGGCGATAATGTGGCCGACCTGCTCCTTCAGGGCCTCCGTGTCTGCATCAGCCGGCAAGCTGCGAAGAACGTTCGTGAGATTGATTCCCGGGTTGCGGTACACGATCTTCGTCAGCACCCGCTCCAGAGTTCCCGCGCAGAGCAGGCGCGACTCCTCGGCCAGCTGCGCGGGGATGCGGTTCCGGAGACCTGCAAGGGCCGGCGCGATCCCTCTGAAGAAGAGGCTGAGCTTGGCGCTGTGCGGGAGATCCGGGTCCGGCGAGTAGATGAGGTGTTCGACCTTCAGCGCCAGCAGCTCCTGGTCAATGTTGGACGCAGAAGAAACCAAGTCTTCGGTCCATACCTCGATGGTCTGGCGGAAGAGCTCGGATGCCTTGTTGACGCTGTCCACCAAAGTCCGCTCCTTGCGGAGCTCCTCCTTCAGCTTGTTCTCCTGAGCCCGGGCAGTGTCGAGCGATTCCTTCAGAGTGGTGACCTTCAGTTCCAAGTCCTCAATGGAGTCCTTGGCGGCCTTCAACTCGTCGCCCCTCTTGGAGAGACTCACCTGAAGCTCGGAGTTCGTATGAGCATCCTTCTCGCGCTCCAAGATAAGCGCGGCAACCTTCTCTGCGCTCACCTTCAGCGCTTTCTCCAACTGTTCAACCTTGGCGGCAAGCTCCTTCTTGGCGTCCTCCGCGGCAACCGCGGCGGCTTTCGCCTCCTTCAGCTCCCCGCCAAGGGCAGCCTCGCGAGCGGCAAGGTCCTCTTCATGGGAGTCCAGCTCGACCTTCCGCTGCGCGAGCTCTCCC
Organism: Secale cereale; assembly: GCA_902687465.1. Lineage (NCBI taxonomy): Eukaryota > Viridiplantae > Streptophyta > Magnoliopsida > Poales > Poaceae > Secale > Secale cereale. The sequence goes on along the minus strand of LR738714.1, from coordinate 529,685,305 downwards.
TCTCGCCGGGACATCTCCACCCCGGCGAGCCGCTGCTGTTCCTCAGTATCGGCCTTCTCGAGCACCCACTCCTGGTACTCGCCGGCGAGACGCTCGCGCTCCTCCGCCACCTCGCGGAGGGCCGCCTGGTTGGCGGCGCTGAGCTCCGCCGCACGCTTCTCCATTTCCGCGGCGGCCTTGGCGGCAAGGGCCTCCCGGGAGGCCAGCTTCGCCTGCCTGGCCCGGTAAAGGGCCAGGAGCTGGTGGAGCAGCTTCTCCTCCTCGGGCCCCTCGCTCCCGCCGGGCGCCTCGACGATCTTCAGGCCTGCGGAGGCGAGGACTTCTCCGTCGAATGCCTCGCCCTCCGCAGGAGCTCGCGATGAAGACCCCCAAGGCATCTGGATGAAGACGCCGTTGGGGGCCTCAAGATAATACCCCTGCTCCTTGCTGGCGGAGGGGTCGGCGGCCGGTGCAGCATCCGGTGCTCCCGCCACCTCCGGGTCGGCGGTGCGGTCGCCGCCTCCCTCCCCAGCCGCTGCGTCCGCAGCCGGGGCGGTCTCTTGCGCGGTCGGCTCGGCGGCCTCGGCCGTCTCCTCGACGACAGGAGCGTCGCCGCCGCCGCCCTGCGCGCCCTCCTCCTCGAGGTTGATAACCTCCGTCTCCATGGGCTCAGGAGGAGGAAGATCTAAAAAGAAGAAGAACAAAAAGAAGTTCAAGACTCAAGCAAATATCCAAAAAGAAGCAAGCAAAGAAAACGAGTCACGAAACATACCTTGGCGGACGTCCTCAGCGGCGGGCTCCCTCGCCGGGGAGCTCGGCCTTGGCGGAGTGGCCGCCCTCGCCGGGCTGCTCGCCCTTGGCGGGGTACTCTGCCTCGGCGGAGTACCCGCCCTTGGCGGAGCACTCTCCCTTGCCGGAGAGTTCTGCCTTGGCGGGGACGGCGGGGCCTGCGGCTCCTCGACGACAGTCTCCGGGCGCTCTTCCCGCTGTGGCTCCACCTCTGCACAGAACAAGACAAGAAACGTCAAGACATGAAGACAAAACCAAATCCTCAGGCGTACCCCGACAAGCGAAAAGAGAAAACCCAGACTTACGCTGGGGGCTGCGTTGCGGGCTACGCTGGGGGCTGCTCCTCGGAGCAGCGCTCGGGTTCGGCAGGCTCGGCTCCGGCACGCCCCCTGTTGCCGCGGCTGCCGAGTCTTCCGCGACCTCGACCTCGGGCGCCTTGGCCTTCTTCGCCGCGCGATGGGCCAGGGTCCTGAAATCAGAACAATAAACAGAGTCAACATCAACAAAAAATCAAGACAGAAATCGAGAAGGTGTAAGGTCCCGGATCCTTACTCCTGGTCCCCCTCGTCGTCCTCGCTCAGGGCGGAGAAATCATACTCCACCGTGGGCGCGTCGGCGCGAGGAGCGGAAGACGAAGACTCCCTCGCGCGCTTGGTGTTCACCGGGGCTGGGGGCTGCGAAGACCCAGCCCCTGTGGTAGCCGGCGCCCGAGGGGCGGGCGGAGCCGCTGCTCCGCTCCGAGAAGACCCCTGCCGGCTCGCTGCCGGCCTGCGAGGCGCCTCCGTCGTGGTCCGCGCACGGGCCGCCTCCGCTGCGGCTGGTGCGCCGGACGGCCTTGGCGCGGCTTGGCTCCCCCGGGGAGCTGCCCGGCGAGCTGGCTGTTGCCGGGGCGCCTGCGCCCTTTCCCCCGTCGCCGCCTTGCGGAGACGTTTCGCCGGGGACTGCCTCGGGCTTGCCGAGGGCGGGGAGCTCTCCGACGAGGAGAGGTCGTCGGCGTACAACTCCGTGGATCCGCCGGAGTCCTCGGCCTCCTCCTCCTCCTCCTCCTCTTCCCCGGCCGGCTCACTGGGCCCGGCGTCCTGCGCTGCGGCCCCCTTTCCCTTGGCACCTCCGCCCCTCGCGGCGCCTCTGCTCCCTCCGGCGGTACCCTCCATTGCCGCGGCCTCGGCCGCGATCCCGTGGATCCCGGAGTGCCTCAGCGAGGGGACCCCGGCGAGCGCGTCGGGAGGAAGCTTCAGCAACCTGCGGATCTCCGCCTCCTCCGCCTGGGTGGACGCGTCCGCAGCCTTCGCCTGTTCCGGCGAGTATCCGAAAACTCCTGCCGCCGCGGCTGCGGCGGCCTCTTCAGCCCGGGAAGCTATGTAGGCGATCTCCTGCTCGGTGGTGTCCCGCGTGTGCAGCTTGAGGTCGTCCTTGTTCTTCGCCACCTCTGCGAGGTTGTCGTAGAAGTTCAGGACGTCGATGGGCTTCGGGGCGATCCACGTGCGGTCCAAGCCGTGTGAGTCACACATGGGCATCATGGCGAGGATCCGATCCCTGACGATGTTGTTGCAGAGCGGCACCACTTCCCGGGGAGTCCTGAACCACTCGGGGTGTGTCGGGTCGTACTTGAAGAGTTCCCGGACCATTCCCCTCAGCTCCAGCGTGGTGAAGTTGAAGTTGAGCCCGGGGCGCAGCCTCATGATGTCTGCCGGGCCGCCGTACTCCCAGGCCGGCCTCTTCCGGTCTTGGAGAGGGGCGATGCGCCGGCGGAGGAAATCTGCGCCCACCTCAGCAACTGACAACTTGGCCATCCGAAGACGAAGAATCCGGACAAGGGCGATATCGAGCTTGATATCCTCCGGGTCCAGTTCACTCCAGTCCCTGCCGCGCACGATGGGCGTTGTGCGCGGCGCGGTGAAGGCTTGCGGCTGGTCTTCGACGATCCAGCACCACTCCGCTCGCCATTCCTCCCACTTGCCGCGGAGCTCCCCCGGCAAGTATGCCCCCTTTTTATTCAGACGAAAGACCCAAGAAATTCCTCCGGAGAGGGGGGCATCGGCCTCGGCTCTAGGAGTGAAGAAGTGTCTAAAGAGTGCTACATTGGGGTGGACTCCTATGAAGTTTTCGCACATGTGTGCGAAAACAGCCATGGTGAGGATGGCGTTGGGGGTGAAATCAAGCAGATGGAGACCGTATGTGTTCATGACGTCGCAGAAGAAGTTCGAGAAAGGAGGACAGAGACCACAATGAAAGAAGGCAGCAAAGAAGTAGTACCCGCCGGGATAGCTGTCCTTGGCGGCGGCCGGATATGCTCGCGTGCGGGGATGCGCGTCGGTCTCCTTGGCCCAGAACAAGTAATACTTGTTCCAGAGCTCCCGCACGCCGAGCTTCGGCGGGAAGACGACATGCCGCTTCCGGTACGCGATGAGCTTGGCCGCCTGCTCCGATTTCTCCCGCTTGGACTTCTCCGCCTTCGCCTTGTCGGTCTTTGGGGCCATGGCGGACGCGGCGGAAGGAGGGGAATGAAGAGCTCGGCGGCGGCGGAGATGTGGAGGCAGAGCGCAAGAGAGAATCTTTGGAGGAGGAAGACGATGCAATGAAAGCGCAAGGAGGGGAACCGCGCCCGCTTCCTCTGCTTTTATGGGGGAGTGGGGGGCGTTTCGCCCTTTCCATTAAGAGATCATGGGCATGTCCCATCCCACGGCGCCGCGATCGACGCGTGCCGTTACCGTGGGGTGCGGCGGATATGGAAGTGGATTCGGCGCGCCGCGGGCCGCGGGTGCCCGTGCACTGTTTTGGGCCTGGCCCAACAGCGCTCGGCACCGTGTGTGGCCCAGGCCCGGGGGCTCCTGTCGGTGTACTAAGGTAGGGATGCCTCAGTACCCCAACTTGTGCACGGGCAGTTGCAGCTTCCCGCGGCAGGGTTTACTGCGTGCTCGCCGGAGACCTTCCTGCTCCCTATTAAACCATTCAAAAACAAAGTATACAAGACATAAGACCGAGACCCTGGCAAGAGGAGCTTGCCGGGAAGGCCGTACCAGGCTCAAGACTGCCCCGCTAACACAAGACCCTGGCAAGAGGAGCTTGCCAGGAAGACTAGAAGACAACGCCTCGGCGCTATGTGCGCCCCGGCAAGGGCCCGGGGAGCGGCAAGCTCTCGGGCCCGGCAAGAATCAAGACCCCGGCAAGGTGCTTGTCGGGAAGGCTGCTCCGTGTGCCCGCGCTCCAGCTCATCGGCCCACGCGTCGCCCTGGGGCCTATCCAGGGACGCGTGGCGGATGGCTGTGCAGCCTGGGGTACACGGTGGCACTCCACGGTGATGGATCCATCGCCGTGGCGGACGGAGACGCTAAGGCGGGAGCTTTTGGGGTCGACGGCGACGGGCATTGAATGCCCTTGTCCCCCACTGTTAAAGTAGGTATAGACCACTGTTCTGTACTGTAGCTCCACTGTTCCCGCACTGTTACAACTACCACCTCTTTTACATTTTTACCCTTTTCTCCTACGTTGACACCTGTCGGTGACCCCTTGCACTATAAAAGGAGGCCCATGCACAACGTGGAGGGGGTTCGGAACCTAGATCACTTTCGCGCTTGGTGTAGCTGCTTCTTCAAGCTCCCGAGCGCTCAAACTCAATACACAACTAAGCAGGAGTAGGGTTTTACGCGTCTACCGCGGCCCGAACCTGGGTAAAACTGCCCGCGTGCTCGCTACGATCTGCTCTTTGTGCTCCCTCCGCCCTCGTACCGCACAGACAAAGGGGCTCCGGTCCCATAGGTGTTCGTGGCGGACAGTTTCCCCCGACAGAAAATATAAAAAATATCTGGCGAAAGAGATGTGCCACGGGGGCCACCACCTGTCCACGAGGGTGGGGGCGCGCCCCTGCCTCGTGGACCAGCCGATGACCCCCTGATGCCTATCTTCTCCTATATGAGGTGTTTTGACCTGGAAAAAATCATAAGGAGGCTTTCGGGACTAGACGCCGCCATCTCGAGGCAGAACCTTGGCAGAACCAATCTAGGGCTCCGGTGGAGCTGATCTGCCGGGGATACTTCCCTCCGGGAGGGGGAAATCATCACCACCGTCATCACCAATAACTCTTCCATCTTGGGGAGGGTTATCTTCATCAACATCTTCACCAGCACCATCTCCTCTCAAACCCTAGTTCATCTCTTGTATCAAATCTTTGTACCAAAACCTCAGATTGGTACCTATAGGTTGCCAGTAGTGTTGATTACTCCTTGTAGTTGATGCTAGTTGGTTTACTTGGTGGAAGATCATATGTTCAGATCCATTATGCATATTAATACTGAAGGAAATATGCCCTAGAGGCAATAATAAAGTTGTTATTTATATTTCCTTATATCATGATAAATGTTTATTATTCATGCTAGAATTGTATTAACCGGAAACTTAGTACATGTGTGAATACATAGACAAAACAGAGTGTCCCTAGTATGCCTCTACTAGACTAGCTCATTGATCAAAGATGGTTATGTTTCCTAGCCATAGACATGAGTTGTCATTTGATCAACGAGATCACATCATTAGGAGAATGATGTGATGGACTAGACCTATCCGTTAGCTTAGCACTATGATCGTTTAGTTTTATTGCTATTGCTTTCTTCATGACTTATACATGTTCCTATGACTATGAGATTATGCAACTCCCGAATACCGTAGGAACACCTTGTGTGCTATCAAACGTCACAACGTAACTGGGTGATCATAAAGATGCTCTACAGGTGTCTCCGAAAGTGTTCGTGGTGTTGGCATAGATCAAGACTAGGATTTGTCACTCCGAGTGTCGGAGAGGTATCTCTGGGCCCTCTCGGTAATGCACATCATAATAAGCCTTGCAAGCAAAAGACCAATGAGTTAGTCACGAGATGATGTATTATGGAACGAGTAAAAGAGACTTACCAGTAACGAGATTGAACTAGGTATAGAGATACCGACGGTCGAATCTCGGGCAAGTAACATACCGATGACAAAAGGAACAACGTATGTTGTTATGCGGTTTGACCGATAAAGATCTTCGTAGAATATGTAGGAGCCAATATGAGCATCCAGGTTCCGCTATTGGTTATTGACCGGAGATGAGTCTCGGTCATGTCTACATAGTTCTCGAACACGTAGGGTCCGCACGCTTAACGTTTGATGACGATCGGTATTATGAGTTTATGAGTTTTGATGTATCGAAGGTAGTTCAGAGTCCCGGATGAGATCACGGAGATGACGAGGAGTCTCGGAATGTCCGAGACGTAAAGATTGATATATTGGACGACTATATTCGGACAACGGAAGTGTTCCGTAAAGTTTTGGAATTTACCGGAGTACCGGGGGGGGGGGGTTACCGGAACCCCTGGGGAAGCTATGGGCCTTAATGGGCCGTAGGAGAAAGAGGGAAGGAGAGCCAGGGCTGGTCCGCGCGCCCCCACCCCTTGGTCCGAATTGGACAAGGAAGGAAGGGGGGCCGGCGCCCCTTTCCTTCTCCTTATCCCTCTCCTTCATTTCCCCCTTCTCCCTTTTGGTAGTTCCTACTAGGAATAGGATTGCACCTCCTAGGCGCGCCACAAGGGGCCGGCCGGCCTCCCCCCTTGCTCCTTTATATACGGGGGCAGGGGGGCACCCAAAGACACACAAGTTGAATTGTTTTAGCCGTGTGCGATGCCCCCCTCCACAGAAACACACCTCGGTCATACCGTTGCAGTGCTTAGGCGAAGCCCTGCGCCGGTAGATACATCATATCCGTCACCATGCCGTCGTGCTGACGAAACTCTCCTGTGAAGCTCAACTGGATCAAGAGCTCGTGGGACGTCATCGAGCTGAACGTGTGCTGAATGCGGAGGTGCCGTACGTTCGGTGCTTGATCAGTTGGATCGCGAAGAAGTTCGACTACATCAACCGCGTCACTTGACGCTTCCGCTCCCGGTCTACGAGGGTACGTAGACACACTCTCCCCTCTCATTGCTATGCATCTAGTAGATAGATCTTGCGTGATCGTAGGAAAATTTTAAAATACTACGTTCCCAAAAGTGGTATCAGAGCCAGGTCTTTGCGTAGATGATATGCACGAGTATCACACAATGAGTTGTGGGCGATACTAGTCATACTGCTTACCAGCATGTCATACTTTGCTTCGGCGGTATTGTGAGATGAAGCTGCCCGGACCGACATTACGCGTACGCTTACGCGAGACTGGTTTCACCGTTATGAGCACTCGTTGCTTAAAGGTGACTGGCGGGTGTCTGTCTCTCTCACTTTAGCTGAATCAAGTGTGGCTACACCCGGTCCTTGTGAAGGTTAAAACAACACATACTTGACGAAACATCGTTGTGGTTTTTGTATGCGTAGGTAAGAACGGTTCTTGCTAAGCCCGTAGCAGCCACGTAAAACTTGCAACAACAAAGTAGAGGACGTCTAACTTGTTTTTGCAGGGCATGTTGTGATGTGATATGGTCAAGACATGATGAGTAATACGGTTTTGTATGAGATGATCATGTTTTGTAAAGTTATCGGCAACTGGCAGGAGCCATATGGTTGTCGCTTTATTGTATGAAATGCAATCGCCATGTAATTGCTTTACTTTATCACTAAGCGGTAGCGATAGTCGTTGAAGCAATAGTTGGCGAGACGACAACGATGCTACGATGGAGATCAAGGTGTCGCGCCGGTGACGAAGGTGATCATGACGGTGCTTTGGAGATGGAGATCAAAAGCACAAGATGATGATGGCCATATCATATCACATATTTTGATTTGCATGTGATGTTTATCTTATTATGCTTCTTATTTTGCTTAGTACGACAGTAGCATTATAAGATGATCCCTTACAAAATTTCAAGGTACAAGTGCTCTCCCTGAGTATGCACCGTTGCGAAAGTTCTTCGTGCCGAGACACCACGTGATGATCGGGTGTGATAAGCTGTACGTTCAAATACAACGGGTGTAAGACAGTTTTGCACACGGAGAATACTCGGGTTAAACTTGACGAGCCTAGCATATACAGATATGGCCTCGGAACACTAGAGACCGAAAGGTCGAGCGTGAATCATATAGTAGATATGATCAACATAAAGATGTTCACCATTGAAACTACTCCATCTCACGTGATAATCGGACTTGGTTTAGTTGATTTGGATCACGTGATCATTTAGATGACTAGAGGGATGTCTATCTAAGTGGGAGTTCTTAAGTAAAATGATTAAATTGAAATTTAATTTATCATGAACTTAGTCCTGGTAGTATTAGCATATCTATGTTGTAGATCAATAGCTCGTGATGTTGCTCCGCGTTTATTTTTTATGTTCCTAGAGAAAACTAAGTTGAAAGATGTTAGTAGCAATGATGCGGAATTGTTCCGTGATCTGAGGATTATCCTCATTGCTGCACAGAAGAATTATGTCCTTGATGCACCGCTAGGTGACAGACCTATTGCAAGAGCAGATGTAGATGTTATGAACGTTTTGACAAAAGCTCGGTATGATGACTACTTGATAGTTTAAGTGCATCATGCTTTACGGCTTAGAACCGGGACTTCAAAAACGTTTTGAACGCCACGGAGCATATAAGATGTTCCAAGAGTTGAAATTAGTATTTCATACTCATGCCCGTGTCGAGAGGTATGAGACCTCTGACAGTACTTTGCCTACAAGATGGAGGAGAATAGCTCAACCAGTGAGCATGTGCTCAGATTGTCTGGGTACTGCAATTGCTTGAATCAAGTGGGAGTTAATCTTCCAGATAAGATAGTAATTGACAAAGTTCTCTAGTCACTATCACCAAGTTAGTAGAACTTCATGATGAACTATAATATGCAAGGGATGACGAAAGTAATTCCCGAGCTCTTCGCGATGCTAAAATCGGCGAAGGTAGAAATCAAGAAAGAGCATCAAGTGTTGATGGTTAACAAGACCACTTGTTTCAAGTAAAGGGCAAAGGGATAGAAAGGGAACTTCAAGAAGAATGACAAGCAAGTTGTCACTCCCATGAAGAAACCGAAAGCTAAACTCAATCCTGAAACTAAGTGCTTCTACTGCAAAGGAAATGGTCACTGGAAGTGGAACTGCCCTAGATACTTGGCGAATAAGAAGGATGGCAACATGAACAAAGGTATATTTGATATACAGATTATTGATGTGTATTTTACTAGTGTTCATAGCAACCCCTCGGTATTTGATACTGGTTTAGTTGCTAAAGAGTAGTAACTCGAAATGGGAGTTGCATAATGAACAGAAACTAGTTAAAGGATGAAGTGACGATGTGTATTGGAAGTAGTTCCAAGATTGATATGATCATCATCGCACACTCCCTATACTTTCGGGATTAGTGTTGAACCTAAATAAGTGTTATTTGGTGTTTGCGTTGAACATGAATATGATTTGATCATGTTTATTGCAATACGGTTATTCATGTAAGTTAGAGAATAATTGTTGTTCTGTTTACATGAATAAAACCTTCTATGGTCATACACCCAATGAAAATGGTTTGTTGGATCTCGATCATGTGATACACATATTTATAATATTGAAGCCAAAAGATGCAAGGTTAATAATGATAGTGCAACTTATTTGTGGCACTGTCGTTTAGGTCACATTGGTGTAAAGCGCATGAAGAAACTCCATAGTGATGGACTTTTCGAATCACTTAATTATGAATCACTTGGTGCTTGCGAACCATGCCTCATGGGCAAGATGACTAAAACTCCTTTCTCCGGAACTGTGGAGCGAGCAACAGAGTTGTTGGAAATCATACATACTGATGTATGCGGACCAATGAGTGTTGAAGCTCGCGGCGGGTATCGTTATTTTCTGACCTTCACTGATGATTTGAGCAGATATGGGTATATCTACTTAATGAAGCACAAGTCTGAAACATTTGAAAAGTTCAAAGAATTTCAGAGTGAAGTGGAGAATCATCGTAACAGAAAATAAGAGTTTCTATGATATGATCGTAGAGGTAAAATATTTGAGTTAGCGAGTTTGGCCTTCAGTAAAAACAATGTGAAATAGTTTCACTACTCACGCCACCTGGAACACCACAGTGTAATGGTGTGTACGAACGTCATAACTGTACTTTATTAGATATGGTGCGATCGATGATGTCTCTTACCGATCTACCACTATCGCTTTTGGGGTTATGCATTAGAGACAACTATATTCACGTTAAATAGGGCACCATCTAAATCCATGGAGATGACACCGTATGAACTGTGGTTTGACGAGAAACCTAAGCTGTCATTTCTTTAAGTTTGGGACTGCGATGCTTATGTGAAAAAGTTTCAACATGATAAGCTCGAACCCAAATCGGAGAAGTAAATCTTCATAGGATACCCAAAAGAGACAGTTGGGTACACCTTCTATCACAGATCCGAAGGCAAAATATTCGTTGCTAAGAATGGATCCTTTCTAGAGAAGGAGTTTCTCTCGAAAGAAGTGAGTGGGAGGAAAGTAGAACTTGATGAGGTAATTGTACCTTCTCCCGAATTGGAAAGTGGAACATCACAGAAACTAGTTCCAATGATTCCTACACCAATTAGTGAGGAAGCTAATGATGATGATCATGAAACTTCAGATCAAGTTTCTGCTGAACGTCGTAGATCAACCAGAGTACGTTCCGCACCAGAGTGGTACGGCAACCCAGTTCTGGAAGTCATGTTACTAGACCATGATGAACCTGCGAACTATGAGGAAGCGATGATGAGCCCAGATTCCCCAAAATGGCTTAAGGCCAAGAAATCTGAGATGGGATCCATGTATGAGAACAAAGTGTGGACTTTGGTTGACTTGCCCGATGATCGACAAGCCATCGAAAATAAATGGATCTTCAAGAGGAAGACCGACGCTGACGGTAATGTTACTGTTTACAAAGCTCGACTTGTTGCAAAAGGTTTTCGACAAGTTCAAGGAGTTGACTACGATGAGACTTTCTCACCCGTAGCGATGCTTAAGTTTGTCCGAATCATTTTAGCAATTGCCGCATTTTATGAAATCTGGCAAATGGATAACAAATCTGCATTCTTTAATGGATTTATTAAAGAAGAATTGTATATGATGCAACCAAAAGGTTTTGTCAATCCTAAAGGTGCTAACAAATTGTGCAAGCTCCAGTGATCCATCTATGGACTGGTGCAAGCATCTCGGAGTTGGAATATACGCTTTGATAAGTTGATCAAAGCATATAGATTTATACAGACTTGCGGTGAAGCCTGTATTTACAAGAAAGTGAGTGGGAGCACTACAACCTTTCTGATAAGTATATGTGAATGACATATTGTCGATCGGAAATGATGTAGAATTTTTCTGAAAAGCATAAAGGAGTGTTTGAAAGGAGTTTTTCAAAGAAAGACCTTGGTGAAGCTGCTTACATATTGGGCATCAAGATCTATAGAGATAGATCAAGACGCTTGATAAGACTTTAGATGAGTACATACCTTGATAAAATTTTGAAGTAGTTCAAAATGAATCAGTCAAAGAAGGAGTTCTTACCTGACTTGTAAGGTGTGAAGTTGAGTAAGACTCAAAGCCAGACCACGGCCGAAAAATATAGAGAGAATGAAAGTCATTCCCTATGCCTCAGCCATAGGATCTATAAAGTATGCCATGTTGTGTACCAAACATGTTGTGTACCTTGCCATGAGTTTGATAGGGAGGTACAATAGTGATCCAGGAGTAGATCACTGTACAGCGGTCAAAATTATCCTTAGTAACTGGATGACTAAGGAAATGTTTCTCGATTATGGAGGTGATAAAGAGTTCGTCGTAAAGGGTTACGCCGATGCAAGCTTTGACACTAAATCCAGATGACTCTAAGTATCAATCTGGATTCGTATTGAAAGTGGGAGCAATTAGCTAGAGTAGCTCCATGCAGGGAATTGTAGACATAGAAATTTGTGAAATACATACAGATCTGAATATGACAGACCCGTTGACTAAACTTCTCTCACAAGCAAAAACATGATCACACCTTATTACTCTTGGGTATTAATCACATAGCGATGTGAAATAGATTATTGACTCTAGTAAACCCTTTGGGTGTTGGTCACATGGCGATGTGAACTATGGGTGTTATTCACATAACGATGTGAACTATCGGTATTAAATCACATGGCGATGTGAGCTAGATTATTGACTCTAGTGCAAGTGGGAGACTGAAGGAAATATGCCCTAGAGGCAATAATAAAGTTGTTATTTATATTTCCTTATATCATGATAAATGTTTATTATTCATGCTAGAATTGTATTAACCGGAAACTTAGTACATGTGTGAATACATAGACAAAACAGAGTGTCCCTAGTATGCCTCTACTAGACTAGCTCATTGATCAAAGATGGTTATGTTTCCTAGCCATAGACATGAGTTGTCATTTGATCAACGAGATCACATCATTAGGAGAATGATGTGATGGACTAGACCCATCCGTTAGCTTAGCACTATGATCGTTTAGTTTTATTGCTATTGCTTTCTTCATGACTTATACATGTTCCTATGACTATGGGATTATGCAACTCCTGAATACCGTACGAACACCTTGTGTGCTATCAAACGTCACAACGTAACTGGGTGATCATAAAGATGCTCTACAGGTGTCTCCGAAAGTGTTCGTGGTGTTGGCATAGATCAAGACTAGGATTTGTCACTCCGAGTGTCGGAGAGGTATCTCTGGGCCCTCTCGGTAATGCACATCATAATAAGCCTTGGAAGCAAAAGACTAATAAGTTAGTCACAAGATGATGTATTACGGAACGAGTAAAAGAGACTTACCGGTAACGAGATTGAACTAGGTATAGAGATACCGACGATCGAATCTCGGGCAAGTAACATACCGATGACAAAAGGAACAACGTATGTTGTTATGCAGTTTGACCGATAAAGATCTTCGTAGAATATGTAGGAGCCAATATGAGCATCCAGGTTCCGCTATTGGTTATTGACCGGAGATGGGTCTCGGTCATGTCTACATAGTTCTCGAACCCGTAGGGTCCGCACGCTTAACGTTTGATGACGATCGGTATTATGAGTTTATGAGTTTTGATGTACCAAAGGTAGTTCGGAGTCCCGGATGAGATCACGGACATGACGAGGAGTCTCGGAATGTCCGAGACGTAAAGATTGATATATTGGACGACTATATTCGGACAACGGAAGTGTTCCGTAAAGTTTCAGAATTTACCGGAGTACCGGGGGGGG
>LR738714.1:529489962-529669939 GCA_902687465.1 Secale cereale | reverse complement strand
CCGAAACCCTCGAGACGGGAACTCTTTTTCGCGATCTCATCTCTGTTCCGCCGCCGCCGCCGCTTCCAAGATCGGGAGCACCAGGAGAACTCTTCCCGGCACCCTGCCGGAGGGGAGGATCATCACCGGGAGCCTCTCCACCACCATGGACGCCTCCCGGATGAGTTGTGAGTAGTCTCCCTTGGACCATGAGTCCATGACCAGTAGCTATGTGATGTTCTCCTCCCGTTCTTGTGCTTCACTAATTAGTCCTCGTGAGCTGCCCTACATGATCGAGGCACATATGTAATCCTTATGCTGTTGCTATGATGAGTTTGCTGGGATCCGATGGATTATGAGATTATGTTCAGATTGTGATTGAGTAATATATTTGATCTACCTCTTTTATATTTATGTTCGTAAGTAATTCTTGCATGTTCTCCGTTGTTATTTATTGCTTTGGCCAAGTAATATGTAGTGACTCCAAGAGGGAATGTTATGCTCGATTGTGGGTTCATGCGCCTCGATGACTAGCTTGAGTGACAGAAACATGAGTCTAGGGGATGTGATGTTGCCACAAGGGGGAAAACAACGGTGCTTGTGCCCGCGGGTGCAAGGATTGTTTACTTTACGTAAAGTTCTTTTAATGCAGTTGTCTGTTGCTTTGAGTTTACACTATGGGTGGGGCTCGCAACTTAATACCAGCGAGATGTTCTGGATAGATATCTCAAGGTGGATGATTAGTAGTAGATATTAATGGATTTCGGTCTACTTACTTTGGCGTACCGCCCATGCTTTGAACCTCAACCTTTCTTGCAATGTAGTCAGCATTGGTTTGCGTTCGTGGTCCTGTCAATTGCCCAGCTGTAATTCGTTTACCTCACATAGCTGTTTTATCGTCTTTTGGGAGAGAGACATCACTAGTGAACATCATGAGACTCCGGTCCATATTACCATCATTGATCACATCCGCTATTTACTTTTCGCTTTTACTTACTATTGCAAACATTATCTATCACTACTATCATTTGCGTTAATCCTTTGTGAACTACAAGGCCGGAGGGATTGACAACCTCTCTGTACTCGTTGGGAGCAAAGTTATTTGTATCTGTGTGCAGGTCCACTTTGATTGCTAATATCTGGCGCCGTTAGCAGTTGACACCTACTTGTTGAACCTAGGAGTCTCTGGGGATTCGATCCTTGGCATCTTTGCTAAGGGAAAAACTTCCACAACACTGCATCTCACACCTTCCACTTGGGGTAACCAACGAGGGGTTAGAGGCCCATCAAGGAGTTTTTCTGGCGCCGTTGCCGGGGACTCCACTCTTCAGGATAGGGGAGTTGCACGCTATCTTTTACCTTTGCTTTTAGTCCTGTTAGTTTACCTTTCAGTTTTCTTTATGTCTTTTCACTAGTTATGCTTATGGACAACCTTGCTATTGGATCGTTGCTTGTGGGAAGACGCCCCACACCTGTGGTGGTTGCTCCTCCCCCTACTGAAATTGTGCCCTATAAAATACCAGCTGGTATTATCGATTATATCTTGGCTAATCGTTATGCAGGAGACAGACATCCCGGTGAACACTTGCTATATCTGTCACAATTATGTTCATTATTTAAGCTTGCAGGTGTATCAAGGGAGTTTGTCATGAGGACATTGTTCGCCGTATCACTTATAGATAAAGCTTCAGATTGGTATAAGCTTCTCGATAACTCACACTTGCTTGATTGGCAAGAGCTTATGTCTCTCTTTTATACTAAGTTTTATCCTCTTCATGATGCTTATGTGGAGAGTAGGAGTACCTTTTTGCATGTGGATCATGGTAACAATGCTTTATGTGATGCTTATATTGTTGAGTTGATTCGTGATCCCACTGAAAATTATTATGAGAAGGGAACATATGCTTATAGATATTTCAATAATATTAAGTTCCCTCTTTTTATGTTGAAGGTTTTAAAGTTATGCTTGTTCTGCCTTCCTATGCTAGTTGCTTTATGCTTCAATAATTTATTTTCTTACAAGATTCCCATGCATAGGAAGTATGTTAGACTTAAATATGTTTTATATATGCTTCTTGATGCTCTCTTTTGTTCTTCAACTCTTATTCCTACGAGAGCATCATTAAAGTCTTAAGCCTATCTTTATGGCTATAAAGAAAGAGCTCTAGGGAAACAACCCTTGTTATCTTTACTTTCAGTTTGTTCTTTCAGTTTTTAGTGGTCTTGATGTGTGTTACTACTGTAGCATCATCATTGTATCTTTGCTTTTCAATTTTGTGCCAAGTGTAGCCTCTGATTGCTAGAAAGTTCAAAAGTTGTGAGGTGCTGTCCAGGAAACAGATTCTGTCCTTGGATAGAAAAATTCGTATAAAATCACCAGATCATCTTTTAGGTCTGAATTTTTTCGACAGCGTTCTCTATATAATTGTATTTCGTGCATCTGTTCTGAGTTTTTTGATTTGAGTTGCAGAAGTACCCCGAACAAATCATTTACTACCTGCTGTTCTGTTTTTCACAGATTCTGTCCCATTTTGCCTTTCCTTCATTTTGCAAATCAAGAGCTTGCTTTTCCTTTGCAAAAACCTTTTGGCAATCTTGAGAAACAGTAGACCTTCAAGAATATCTTTATTTCCAGCAAGGAACAATTATTTTATTAAGGGTACTAACCTCGCTAATCAGATTATAATGAGTTATGTATGAAGAGAGTTTTCAAGTGTGCGAGGGAAGATGATAAAAAGATTCAGGAGTGTCAAGCGCTCAAGCTTGGGGATGCCCCCGTGCACCCCCAAGAAATATTCAAGGAGACTCAAGCGTCTAAGCTTGGGGATGCCCCCGTGCATCCCCTTCTCCATCAACATTATCAGTTCGTCTTTCGTTCCACTATATTTTTATCACTTCATGTGTTATGTGCTATGCTTGGAGAGTCTTGCTTTTAGTTTTTCATAACGAGTCGGAACTCAGCTTTCTTTATGTGGGAGAGAAACACGCTCCACTTCTACCTAGAACATAACATAGAATTTTCATGTCTATCTTTGCTGTGTGTGTTCTTTGTCTTGTAAATAGCTACTATCATGCTCAGCTCTTAGTATTCATGCTTATCTTTTCAAAGAGCTTTTGTTTAGTTGGTTGCTTGAACTCTCTTTAATTACCATGCTCACCTTATTAAGAGAGTTTGCTTCCGTTGCATTGGTTAATATGTCTATGATAAAGATGCTACGTGCATAATGGCGCTTAGTAGTTCAGGTTTTCTTATGGTTAGTCTCAAATAGCTGGGGGATTCCCAATGTGTTATTGGAGTACCAACATGATTTGTTTGCCTATGATGTGGTATGGTTTAGTAATATCTTCCTTCAAGAATTTATTTTGATTGACTTGGCGTATGCTCAAGCACATTTAAGACTGTAAAGAAAGTCTGTCAAGCCTTGATGATCTTTTATTTCTGAGTAGCGATATAACTTCCATGCCTGATTCAATATTGCTTTGTCGCTCTGCATGATTATGACCGTCATTGATCTCTTAGTTGGTCGCTCCCAGTCTTTTGCTAACCTCCACCTGTACTAAGCGGACTAACTTTGCAATACATAGCTCATGGGAAAGTAGCTTAAAAACTATTGTGGTAAAGAATATGTTGCTTATGTATCTTATTTCTTATAAGTTGCTTGCTGAGCGGTAACCATGTTTCTGGGGACGCCATCAACTGTCATACTTTTGTTGAATATCATGTGAGTTGCTATGCATGTTCGTCTTGTTTGAAGTAAGGGTGATTTGCCATGGGTTGAATGGTTGAGTATGCATAATGTTAGAGAAGAACATTGGGCCGCCAACCAAAGCCATGTATCATGGTGGAAGTTTTAGCTTGGACATTAATCCTCAATCTCTTATGAGAATATGCTTATGCATTAAAGAGGAGTCCATTATCTATTTTCTATGTTGTCCCGGTATGGATGTCCTCAAGTTGAGATCTATCAAAAACGAGAAATCAAATGCGATTTATCTCCTTGGACCTTTGTACAGGTGGCATAGAGGTACCCCTTTGTGACACTTGGTTGAAACATATGTAATGCAATGACAATCCATGGAAATCCGAGCTAATTAGGACAAGGTGCGAGCATTATTGGTATTCGATGCATGAGGCTTGCAACTTATAGGATGTCTTATGCATGACACATATGAAGTACTACTACCGTTGACAAAATTGCTTCTATGTTTTGAAAAAAAAGCTCTAGCACATAACCATTCTTTTACTTTTATGTTGAGTCTCCACCTTCTTTCTTCAAGCACCAACTACTGAGAGCATGATTGTCATTCTAAGTGTAATGTGCATTGTTCCAAAGTAGCATTGTCTTTTGCATGATTGTGATATCGTTTATTTTGAAATCATTGTATCTAGTCATCACTTAAACCTTGAAGGTGCCCCTGCATTTATGTTTTGCTTCACTAAAGGGGGCAAGCTAGATATCACTTTATCATATTTGCACATCATGTTCATTGCAAATCTATTTGATGCTTCAATGTCATGTTGTAAAACTTTCAGTCATTTGTGATTTTCTCATGAGGCAACTTAATTACTATAGAATCATTGTCTCAGTAAGCTTTTGTCATGTGACTATGAAAAAGTCCTATATGGTTAATAGCATGTCACCACAGAAATTATTCTTGTTATCATTTACCTACTCGAGGACGAGCAGGAATTAAGCTTGGGGATGTTGATACGTCCAAAACGTATCTATAATTTCTGCTTGCTCCATGCCACTTTTGGGTGATATTGCTATGATATTTATACACTTCCATACACTTTTGATCATATTTGGACTAACCTACTAATCCAGTGCACCCCAGTGCCAGTTTCTGTTTTCGGCTGTTTTTGTATTTCAGGTTTTCACATTACGAGAACTGTCAGGAAAAATCCAGAAAAATTATATAAAAAATCAGCATTCCAGAACCTACCTTGCGCCCGAAGGACAACCGGGGGGGGGCACCAGAGCCCCAGGCGCCCTGGCGGCGCGCCCCCCCTGGGCCGCACCGGGGGGGGGGGGGGGGGCGCCTGGGCCCCCTGAGCCCCGTCTGGTGCCCCCCTTTGGCATATATTTAGAGCGTCCTCCGAAACCCTCGAGACGGGAACTCTTTTTCGCGATCTCATCTCTGTTCGGCCGCCGCCGCCGCTTCCAAGATCGGGAGCACCAGGAGAACTCTTCCCGGCACCCTGCCGGAGGGGATGATCATCACCGGGAGCCTCTCCACCACCATGGACGCCTCCTGGATGAGTTGTGAGTAGTCTCCCTTGGACCATGAGTCCATGACCAGTAGCTATGTGATGTTCTCCTCCCGTTCTTGTGCTTCACTAATTAGTCCTCGTGAGCTGCCCTACATGATCGAGGCACATATGTAATCCTTATGCTGTTGCTATGAAGAGTTTGCTGGGATCCGATGGATTATGAGATTATGTTCAGATTGTGATTGAGTAATATATTTGATCTACCTCTTTTATATTTATGTTCGTAAGTAATTCTTGCATGTTCTCCGTTGTTATTTATTGCTTTGGCCAAGTAATATGTAGTGACTCCAAGAGGGAATGTTATGCTCGATTGTGGGTTCATGCCCCTCGATGACTAGCTTGAGTGACAGAAACATGAGTCTAGGGGATGTGCTGTTGCCACAAGGGGGAAAACAACGGTGCTTGTGCCCGCGGGTGCAAGGATTGTTTACTTTACGCAAAGTTCTTTCAATGCAGTTGTCTGTTGCTTTGAGTTTACACTATGGGTGGGGCTCGCAACTTAATACCAGCGAGATGTTCTGGATAGATATCTCAAGGTGGATGATTAGTAGTAGATATTGATGGATTTCGGTCTACTTACTTTGGCGTACCGCCCATGCTTTGAACCTCAACCTTTCTTGCAATGTAGTCAGCATTGGTTTGCGTTCGTGGTCCTTTCAATTGCCCAACTGTAATTCGTTTACCTCACATAGCTGTTTTATCGTCTTTTGGGAGAGAGACATCACTAGTGAACATCATGAGACTCCGGTCCATATTACCATCATTGATCACATCCGCTATTTACTTTTCGCTTTTACTTACTATTGCAAACATTATCTATCACTACTATCATTTGCGTTAATCCTTTGTGAACTACAAGGCCGAAGGGATTGACAACCTCTCTGTACTCGTTGGGAGCAAAGTTATTTGTATCTGTGTGCAGGTCCACGTTGATTGCTAATATCTGGCGTCGTTAGCAGTTGACACCTACTTGTTGAACCTAGGAGTCTCTGGGGATTCGATCCTTGGTATCTTTGCTAAGGGAAAAACTTCCACAACACTGCATCTCACACCTTCCACTTGGGGTAACCAACGAGGGGTTAGAGGCCCATCACCCGCCGCCTTGGCCGCAGCGGCTGGTGTTGCCTGCCAGGGCCGCCGCTGCCGGCGGTGCTCGGGGCACCACTCCGTCCCGCGCCCTACCTCGCCCCACGCGCGCGCCTGTGGATGGCGCCTGTCGCCGGAGCCCCTGGCTCGCTCGCCGGCCGACCGCGCCCCCTCCCCGCTTAGCCCCTTCCCGCCTCTCGCCGCGTCGGCCGCCTGGCCGGCGCCGTGGTCGCCGGCACCTCCCCTATAGCGCTCTACCGGGCTACAGCCCCGCCCAGCGCCCGCTCACCCCCACGCCCGATAGCCCACGCCCGTTAGGCCATAGGGCCTATGACAGATGGGGCCCAGCCCCCTTTCTCTTTTTTTTAAAGATTTTGAAAATATAAATATAAAGAAATAAATAAATAATTAATTAATGTAATTAATTTGGCTTAATTAAACTTAATTAGATTAATGACCTAATTACACTAATTTAACTGCTAATTAGTTAGCAGTCAATAACAACCGGGACCCACAGGTTAGTTTTGACCTAGTCAACCACACTGTTGACTGATGACCTCAGCTTTGCATCATGCTGACATCAGCAGACACTATTCTGGATAATGTTAGATTTAAATAAATAAATAATTCTAGAAAATATTATAAACTTTAGAAAATCATATAAAATAATTCGTAACTCGGATGAAAAAGCTTTATATATGAAAGTTGCTCAGAACGACGAGATGTATCCGAATACATGGTCTGTTCGTTTGGCACATGCTCCTAGCATAGCGAACGCGCAACATCCCCCCTCCGATTCATCTGTCCAAAAACACGAAACATCGGGGATACTTTCTTGGATGTTATCCCCCTTCGCTGGTATCATGTAGCACCGCGTTAGTTCACACCGAGCGCTGCTTTTGCTTGTCATGCAACTGTTTGCTTTATATTTATTGTTTCTCCCTCCTCTTCTCTCCGATAGACACCGGGACTGAGACTGCTGATGGTGCCACTGTGATCGACTGCGTCGACGACGACCCCTCCTTCTTGCCAGAGCAACCAGGCAAGCCAACCCCCCTTGATCACCAGATATCACCCATTCTCTTCTCTTTTATTCTTGCATTAGATTTGCTACTGTTGATGATTCGATAGCTCCTATTCTATTGCATAGCTTGTCATTGTTGCTACAACTATTGATACCTTTACCTGCTATCCTAATGCTTAGTATAGGATGCTAGTATTCCATCAGTGGCCCTGCATTCTTGTCCATCTGCCATGCTATACTATCGGGTCGTGATCACTTCGGGAGGTGATCACGGGTATATACTTTACTATTTCATGCTCATGTTGATGATTCAGAGATGGGGGCTGAAGGGGCAGGTGGTTCCACACAGGTAGTGGTGGGCCTGGGTTCTCGGCAGCCCCCTGATGGTTACTTTGTGGCGGAGCGACAAGGCGGGTTGCGACCACCTAGGAGACAGGTGGGCCTGGTCCCTAGTCGTTGTCCGCGGTTACTTCAAAATAGCACGCTTAACGAGATCTTGGTATTTGATCTGAGTCTGGCCATTGGCCTATACGCACTAACCAGCTATGTGGGAATAGTTATGGGCACTCGATGTCGTGGTATCAGCCGAAGCCTTCTTGACGTCAGCGACTTAGCGGCGCGCGCCATATTGGACTGGAATGCCACTCTGGTATTAGGAGCGGCTAGGTCTGCTTACCGGCCGCCCTCGCAACGTGCAGGCGTGCATTGGGCGATGGGACCAGACCCCTGTGCGCTTAGGACTTAGACCGGCATGCTGACCTTTCTGTTGTTCTTAGGTAGGGCTGCGACGTGTTGATCTTCTGAGGCCGGACATGACCCCAGAAAGTATGTCCGGCCAAATGGGATCGAGCGTGCTGGGTAATGTGGTGCACCACTGCAGGGAAGTTAATCTATTCGAATAGTCGTGTCCCTCGGTAAAAGGATGACCCGGAGTTGTACTCCGACCTCATGACAACTAGAACCGGATACTTAATAAAACACACCCTTTCAAGTGCCAGATATAACCCGGTGATCGCTTTCCCACAGGGCGGCAAGGGGAGGATCGCCGGGTAGGATTATGCTATACGATGTTACTTGGTGAACTTACCATCTATTCTATTCTACTGCTGCAAGACAAAGGCTGCGAGAAGCGAGGATACTTGTTACTTTCCAGCTATTCTCTTCTACTGCTGCAAGATGGAGGCTGCCAGAAGCGTAGTCTTCGACTAGATTAGCTATCCCCTTCTTATTCTGGCATTCTGCAGTTTAGCCCACGGATATTACCACTTTACACAGATACCATTGCATATGTAGTGTAGATCCTTGCTTGCGAGTACTTTGGATGAGTACTCACGGTTGCTTTGTTCCCCCTTTTCCCCCTTTCTCCTTTCTTCTCGGTTGATGCAACCAGATGGTGGAGTCCAGGACCCAGAGGATCCTGAGGATGTTTCTATGTGGAGTTCGGCTTCGAGGAGTTGTTAGGAGGTCCCAGGCAGGAGGCCTTGCCTTTTCGATCGTTGATGTTTTGTGCTAGCCTTCTTAAGGCAAACTTGTTTAACTTATGTATGTACTCAGCTATTTTTCCGCTGACTCTTGTGTATTCAAGCTTAGGTATTTGAGCCCTTGAGGCCCTGGCTTGTAATATAAAGCTTGTATTTTTTTTGTGTCTAGAGTTGTGTTGTGATATCTTCCAGTGAGTCCTTAATCTTGGTCGTACACATTTGCGTGCATGATTAGTGTACGGTCAAATCGGGGGCGTCACAAATATTATGTCTTATGAGTAGTTACTTTTGTTCCTGGGGACATGGGAGAAGTCTTGCTATAAGTAGTCATGTGAATTTGGTATTCATTCGATATTTTGATGAGATGTATGTTGTCTCTCCTCTAGTGGTGTCATGTGAACGTCGACTACATGACACTTCCCCATTGTTTGGGCCTAGAGGAAGGCATTGGGAAGTATAAGTAGATGATGGGTTGATAGAGTGACAAAAGCTTAAACCCTAGTTTATGTGTTGCTTCGTAAAGGGCTGATTTGGATCCACTTGTTTCATGCTATGGCTAGGTTTACCTTAATACTTCTTTTGTAGTTGCGGATGCTTGCAATAGAGGTTAATCATAAGTGGGATGCTTGTCCAAGTAAGGGCAGCACCCAAGCACCGGTCCACCTACATACCAAATTATCAAAGTACCGAACGCGAATCATATAAACGTGATGAAAACAAGCTTGACGATAATTCCCATGTGTCCTCGGGAGCGTTTTCCTTCATATAAGAGTTTGTCCAGGCTTGTCATTTGCTACAAAAAGGATTGGGCCATCTTGCTACACCTTATTTACTTTACTATTTGTCACTTGCTACCAATTATCTTATCACAAAACTATCTCTTACCGATAATTTTATTGCTTGCAGAAAACACCTTACTGAAAGCTGCCATCATTTCCTTCTGCTCCTCATTGGGTTCGACACTCTTACTTATCAAAAGGACTACGATAGATCCCTTACACTTGTGGGTCATAAAGACTCTTTTCTGGCGCCGTTTCCGGGGAGTGAAGCGCCTTTGGTAAGTGGAATTTGGTATGGAAATATTTATATAGTGTGCTGAAATTTACTGTTACTTGTTACTATGGCTCATAATCCTTTGAGGGGCTTGTTCAGGGTATCTTCACCCCAACCAGAAGAGCAAAGAGTCGCTCCTCAACCTACTGAATCTACTGAAAGTGTTTGCTTTGAAATTCCTTCGGGTATGATAGAGAAACTGCTAGATAATCCCTTTAAGGAGATGGAACACTGCATCCCGATTTGCACCTAATCTATGTGGATGAAGTTTGTGGATTATTTAAGCTTGCAGGTATGCCCGAGGATGTTATCAAGAAGAAGGTCTTCCCTTTATCTTTGAAGGGAGATGCATTGACATGGATTAGGCTATGCGATGATATTGGATCATGGAACTACAATCGATTGAAGTTGGAATTTCATCAGAAGTTCTACCCTATGCATCAGGTTCATCGTGATCATAATTATATATATAATTTTTTGCCTCACGAAAGAGAAATTATCGCTCAAGCTTGCGCGAGGCTTAAGTCAATGTTATATTGATGCCCCAATCATGAGCTATCAAGAAAAATGATCATTCAAAAGTTTTATGCTCGGCTTTCTCTCGACAATCGCTCCATGCTTGATAATTCTTGTACTGGTTCCTTTATGATGAAGACTATTAAATTCAAATGGGATTTATTGGAAAGAATTAAACGCAACTCTGAAGATTGGGATCTCGACGAAGGTAAGGAGTTAGGTATGACCCCTAAGTTTGATTGTGTTAAATCTTTTATGGATACCGATGTTTTCCGTGAATTTAGCACTAAATATGGACTTGACTCTGAGATAGTAGCTTCTTTTTGTGAATCATTTGCTACTCACGTTGACCTCCCTAAGTAGAAGTGGTTTAAATAGCATCCTCCCATTGAAGTAAAAGTAGTTGAACCTGTTAAAGTTGAAGAAAAGACTATCACTTATAATGTTGATCCTATTGTTCCTACCGCTTATATTGAGAAACCGCCTTTCCCTGTTAGGATAAAGGATCATGCTAAATCTTCAAATCTGGTTCATAAGAGTAATACTAGAACACCTACACCCTCTGAGCAAATTGAATTTGAACCTAGTGTTGCTGTGGTTAAAGATCTCTTGGTTGAAAACTTAGATGTGCATGTTATTTACCTCCAAGAAGAAGTTGCTAGAATCGCCAAACCCGATACTAGGAATAAACATAGACCTATTGTAGGCTTGCCTGTTATTTCTGTTAAAATAGGCGACCATTGGTATCATGGTTTATGTGACGTAGGTGCTAGTGCGAGTGTGATACCTCATTCCTTATATAAAGAAATTATGCACGATATTGCACCTACTAAGCTAGAAGGTATTGATGTTACTATTAAACTTGCTAATAAAGACACTATTAGCCCAGTTGGGATTGTTAGAGATGTTGAAGTCTTGTGTGGGAAAGTTAAATACCCTGCTGATTTTCTTATTCTTAGTTCCCCACAAGATGATTTTTGTCCCATCATATTTGGTAGACCCTTCTTGAATACTGTTAATGCTAAGATAGACTGCGAAAAAGATATTGTTACTGTTGGTTTAGGGGATATGTCTCATGATTATAACTTTGCTAAATTTCATAGACAACCCCGGGATAAAGAATTGCCTAGTAAGGATGAAATTATTGGTCTTGCTTCTATTGTTGTGCCTCCTAACGATCCTTTAGAACAATATCTGCTAGACCATGAAAATGATATGTATATGAATGAGAGAAGGGAAATAGATGAACTATTCTTTAAGCAGGGACCCGTATTGAAAAACAACCTGCCTGTTGAAATTCTAGGAGATCCTCCTCCACCCAAGGGTGATCCCGTGTTTGAACTTAAACCTTTACCTGATAATCTTAAGTATGTTTATCTCGATGAAAAGAAGATATATCATGTTATTATTAGTGCTAACCTTTCAGAGCAGGAAGAAGAAAAATTATTAAAAACTCGAAAGAAGCACTGTGCTGCTATTCAGATATACTCTGGATGATCTTAAGGGCATTAGTCCCACTTTATGCCATCACAAGATAAAGTTGGAAGAGGACGCGAAACCGATTATCGATCATCAACGACGATTAAATCCTAAGATGAAGAAGTGGTAAGGAAGGAAATAATAAAGCTTCTAGTGGCAGGTATAATCTATCCAGTTGCTGATAGCCAGTGGGTAAGTCCTGTCCATTGTGTCCCTAAGAAGGGAGGTATGACTGTAGTTCCTAATGATAAAGATGAATTGATTCCACAAAGAATTGTTACATGTTATAGGATGGTAATTGATTTCCGCAAATTAAATAAAGCCACTATGAAAGATCATTACCATTTGCCTTTTATCGTCCAAATGCTAGAAAGGTTATCCAAACATACTCATTTTAGCTTTCTAGATGGTTATTCTGGTTTCTCTCAAATTCCTGTGTCAAAAGGGGGTCAAGAAAAGACCACCTTTACTTTTCCTTTCGGTACCTTTGCTTATAGACGTATGCCTTTTGGTCTATGTAATGCACCTGCTACCTTTCAAAGATGCATGATGGCTATATTCTCTGATTTTTGTGAAAAGATTGTTGAGGTTTTCATGGATGATTTTTCCGTTTACGGAACTTCTTTTGATGATTGCTTGAGAAACCTTGATCGAGTTTTGCAGAGATGTGAAGGCACTAATCTTGTCTTGAATTGGGAGAAGTGCCACTTTATGGTTAATGAAGGCATTGTCCTGGGACATAAAATTTCTGAAAGAGGCGATGAACCACAAGTGTAGGGGATCTATCGTAAAAGTAAATAAGGTGCAGCAATATGGCCCAGTTCGTTTTGTAGCAAAGGACAAACCTGGACAAACTCTTATATGAAGGAAAATGCTCCCGAGGACACATGGGAATTATCGTAAAATTTGTGATAAGGTAATTGGTAGCAAGTAACAAAAGGTAAAAGTAAATAAGGTGCAGCAATATGGCCCAGTTCGTTTTGTAGCAAAGGACAAACCTGGACAAACTCTTATATGAAGGAAAATGCTCCCGAGGACACATGGGAATTATCGTCAAGCTAGTTTTCATCACGATCATCTGATTCGCGTTCAGTACTTTGATAATTTGGTATGTGGGTGGACCGGTGCTTGGGTGTTGTCCTTACTTGGACCAGCATCCCACTTATGATTAACCTCTATTGCAAGCGTTCGCAACTACAAAAGAAGTATTAAGGTAAACCTAACCATAGCATGAAACAAGTGGATCTAAATCAGCCCCTTACGAAGCAACGCATAAACTAGGGTTTAAGCTTCTGTCACTCTAGCAACCCATGATCTACTTATTACTTCCCAATGCCTTCCTCTAGGCCCAAATAATGGTGAAGTGTCATGTAGTCGATGTTCACATGACATCACTAGAGGAGAGACAACATACATCTCATCAAAATATCAAACGAATACCAAATTCACATGACTACTTATAGCAAGACTTCTCCCATGTCCTCAGGAACAAAAGTAACTACTCACAAGACATAATATTGTTCATGACCAGAGGGGTATTAATATGCTTAATGGATCTGAACATATGATCTTCCACCAAGTAAACCAACTAGCATCAACTACAAGGAGTAATCAACACTACTAGCAACCCACAGGTACCAATCTGAGGTTTGGGTACAAAGATTGGATACAAGAGATGAACTAGGGTTTGAGAGGAGATGGTGCTGGTGAAGATGTTGATGAAGATAACCCTCCCCAAGATGGGAGAGTTGTTGGCGATGATGACGGTGACGATTTCCCCCTCCCGGAGGGAAGTATCCCCGGCAGAACAGCTCTGTCGGAGCCCTAGATTGGTTTCCGCCAAGGTTCCACCTCGAGACGGCGGCGTCTGGTCCCGAAAGCTTCCTCCTGATTTTTTCCAGGTCAAAACACCTCATATAGGGGAAGATGGGCATCGGGGGACCATCGTGTGGCCCACGAGATAGGGGGCGCGCCCAGAGAGTGGGGCCGCGCGCCCCACCCTCGTGGACAGGTGGTGCCCCCTGGTGATTCTCTTTCGCCAGATATTTTTTATATTTTTTGAAATGATGTCCCGTGGAGTTTTGGAGCTTTTTGAGTTGTGCAGAATAGGTTTCCAGTGTGTGCTTCTTTTCCAGCCTAGAATTCCAGGTGCCGGCATTCTCCCTCTTCATGTAAACCTTGTAAAATAAGAGAGAAAAGGCATAAGTATTGTGACATAGCGTGTAATAACAACCCATAGTGCGATAAATATCAACATAAAAGCATGATGCAAAATGGACGTATCAACTCCCCCAAGCTTAGGCCTCGCTTGTCCTCAAGCGATAGCCGATATCGAAAAATATGTCCACATGTTTAGAGATAGAGGTGTCGATAAAAATAAAATACGGACATGATGGCATCATGATCATTCTTATAACAACAATACATATATATTGGCATATGATTCTTGTGCTAAAGTAACAATTCATTCACAATGTCGAGTATGAATCAGAAACTTCATTGAAAACGAACAAACTATGATCTCGGTCATTGAAGGAATTGCAATTTATCGTAACATCGGAAAGAGTCAACATAAGAGCTTTTCAGCAAGCCTACGTACTCAACTATCATATAGTCTTTCACAATTGCTCACACTCAGGCGATACTTATGGTTATGGAGTTTTAATCGGACATAAAGAAAGATAGGGGCTTATGGTATTGCCTCCCAACCTTTTACCTCAAGGGTAATGTCAACAGTAATAGACCATGATAACTTACATCCAATTGGGTATATATGTCAGGATCTTTCCAACACAGTGTGCTTGCCAAAGGATAAAATGTAAAAAGGAAAGGTGATTTTCACCTTGACTCTTATAAGGCAGAGATAAAAGATAGGCCCTTCGCAGAGGGAAGCAGAGGTTGTCATGTGCTTTTATGGTTGGATGCACAAAGTCTTAGCGCAAAAGAACGTCACTTTATGTTGCTACTTGTGATAGGGACCTTTATTATCCAGTCCGTCGCTTTTATTACTTCCATATCACAAGATCGTATAAATCTTATTTCCTCCACACTAATAAATCATACATATTTTACCGAGTTCGCAACATGACAACTTACTTGAAGCATCTTACGCAATCCATAGGTAGGTATGGTGGACTCTCATGGCAAAACTGGGTTTAAGGATGTATGGAAGCACAAGTAGTATCTCTACTTGGTGCAAGGAGTTTTGGCTAGCATGAGGGGGAAAGGCAAGCTCAACATGTTGGATGATCCATGACAATATACTTTATTTTAGATATAAGAAAACATAACCCATTATGTTGTCTTCCTTGTCCAACATCAACTCTTTAGCATGTCATATTTTAATGAGTGCTCACAATCATAAAAGATGTCCAAGATAGTATATTTGTATGTGAAACCTCTCTTTCTTTATTACTTCCTAGTAATTGCAACGATGACCAAAACTATGTTTGTCAACTCTCAACAACTTTTATTCATCATACTCGTTATATGTGAAGTCATTACTTCCCATGAGATCAATATGATCTCTTTGATACTTTTTATATTTTCTTTTATCTTATCATGATCAAAGTGAGAAAATCAAGCCCTTGACTCAACACTAATCTTTATTATATAGCTCACGACTTGATTACAAAGGGTAAAGACCATAAAGCAAAGGCTCACAACTAGATCATGCTAACTTTATTCTACTAGATCAAGATACTACCAAAAGGATCGAACTAAGAAAAACGGTAAAGATAGGAGTGTGATGGTGATACGATACCGAGGCAACTCCCCCAAGCTTGACAGTTGCCAAGGGGAGTGCCCATACCCATATGATTATGTCCCCTTCTCAGGAAGTGGTGATGATGGAGTTGTTGATGATGTAGGCTTGTCCTTTAACTTGCGCTTAAGGATAGAATTTTGCTCCCTTAGGTCATTGATTTCCTGCTCAAGGTTTAATATCTTCTTGCATAGTTCCTGCTTGTTTTCCTGCAAGAGGCAAAAAGGGATAAACTCGATCTTATGTTTCTTTGCTCTGTTGGGGAGGCTTGACTTCTTGAATTCCACATGCATGTCCCCAGGTTGAGGCAGTGGGACTTCGTCTTCATCTGAGCTGGTCCAATCCTTTTCCTTGTGATCATGGTCTTCTTCTTCCTCCTGGTCCAACCATAATGCTCCCAGTCCCCACAGACCTTAGGGTCAGCAAGAAGATCAGCCACACATCTTTCTCCCTCCAAATCCTGGGACGACATATTGCTCTTATCTGCGACAGAAACAGCTCAAAACAAAAGCAGGAGGATTTTTGCGTGATACAATGGTCAAAACCTTCGGGGGAATATATAATGAATTTTTACCGACCAAAAGGGGTAACATACAAGAAATCGGAGTCCGGGAGGCACACGAGGTGCCCACGAGGCAGGGGCGCGCCCAGAGGAAGGGGGCGTGCCCTCCACCCTCATGGATGCCTTGTGTCTCTTCCGGACTGCCACTAATTTTTCTATTTTTCTAAATATTCCAAAACGTAGAAAAATTGCCTTTAGAACTGTTTTGGAGTCGGTTTACTTACCGTACCACATACCTATTCCTTTTCGGGGTTTGAATTGTTCTGGAAAGTGTCCCTTATGTATTCCTCTGATACGTCTCCAACGTATCTATAATTTTTTATTGTTCCATGCTATTATTTATGAAGTTTTGGATGTTTAATGGGCTTTATCATATACTTTTATATCATTTTTGGGACTAACCTACTAACCCAAAGGCCCAGTCCAGATTGCTGTTTTTTTGCCTTTTTCAGGGTTTTGCAGAAAAAGAATATCAAACGGAGTCCAAACGGAATGAAACCTTCGCGAGAGATATTTTTGGAGAAAATCACGCACATGGGACTTGAGAACCACGTCAGGGGAGCCTCGGGGTGTCCACGAGGGTGGGGGGCGCGCCCCCCTTCCCAGGGCGCGCCCCCTGCCTCGTGGGCCCCTCGAGCACCCCCCAGGTGTCCTCCTTCCTCCTATATAAGTCTACGTACCCTGAAACCTTCGACAATAGAGAGAAAACCCTAATTCCACCGCCGTAACCTTCTGTTCCCGTGAGATCCCGTCTTGGAGCCTGTTCCGGAGCTCCACCGGAGGGGGATCCATCACGGAGTTCTTCATTATCATCATCATCGCCCTCACCATGAGTTGTGAGTAGTTTACCACAGACCTTCGGGTCCATAGCTAGTATCTAGATGGCCTCTTCTCTCTCTCTGGATCTCAATACAAATTTCTCCTCGAGGAGATCTATTCGATGTAATCTCTTTTTGTGGTCTGTTTGTCGAGATCCGATGAATTCTGAGTTTATGATCAAGATTATCTATGAGAAATATTTGGTTCTTCTCTGAAATTTTTATGTGTGCTCATAATATCCTTGCAAGTCTCTTCGAATTATTGGTTTGGTTTGGCCTACTAGATCTATAGTTCTTGCAATGGGAGAAGTGCTTGGCTTTGGGTTCAATCTTGCGGTGTCCTTTCCCAGTGATAATAGGGGCAGCAAGGCACGTATTGTATTGTTGCCATCGAGGATAAAAAGATGGGGTTTATATCATATTGCTTGAGTTTATCCCTCTACATCATGTCATCTTGCTTAAGGCGTTACTCTGTTCTTATGAACTCAATACACTATATGCATGCTGGATAGCGGTCGATGTGTGGAGTAATAGTAGTAGATGCAGAATCGTTTCGGTCTACTTGTCTCGGTCATGATGCCTATATACAATGATAATGCCTAGATAGTCTCATAATTATTAGCTTTTCTATCAATTGCTCGACAGTAATTTGTTTACCCGCCGTAGAATATCGCTATCATGAGAGAAGCCACTAGAGAACACTACGGCCCCCGGGTCTATTCTCAACATATCAATCTACATCTACTTTACTTTTACCGCTTTTATTTTCTGTTCTTATAAACCAAAATACCAAAAATATAAACTATCATATCTATCAGATCTCACTCTCGTAAGTGATCGTAAAGGGATTGACAACCCCTTATCGCGTTGGCTGCGAAGTTCTTATTTGTTTGTGCATGTGTGAGGGACTCGCGCGTGGTCTTCTACTGGATTGATACCTTGGTTCTCAAAAACCGAGGGAAATACTTACGCTACTGTGCTACATCTCCCTTTCCTCTTCGAGGGAATACAACGCAAGCTCAAGAAGTAGCATCCTCCGGAGTTATGGTTTCAATAACATTGGTCTCAACATTTATCGGATTACCTGAGATATAATGTTTGATTCTTTGACCGTTCACCACCTTCGGATTGGTGCCTTCAAAGTTGTTGATTTTTATGGCACTGGAACGATAGACCTCTTCGGTAACGTAACACTACAAGAAATATGTCAACTAGTGACCTTCTGTCAGTGACCCTGGAAGAATTGGTCATAGATCTATGACCATTTCAGACCAATTGGTCAAAAGCTGTTCGGGGGGGCTCCAAACCCTAAACTATAACAACCATTTTGGTCAGAAAGGTCGTAATTTCCTTACACGAAATGGTCATAAAGCAGATAGCACTGGTCCGCTGCCTTATTTCTAGCTGATCATGACCAATATAGATGGTCATAACCTTGTAAATTGTGGTGGGTTGGTACGACTAGGCGCCACCTCATCAGTTTTGCCTATGTGTCATGTCCATGTGGCAGTTTTTGCCCTAGGTTGTGAAGCAACCTATATTTCTGTCATTCCCAAAATTCCCCAAAAAATCTCATAAATTCTTTGGGTCATATCTTCATCAAATATGTAAAAAAAACTTCCTTGCCTAGTTCAAAAATATTCATTTTCCTATTCTGTTCAAAAAACACTTTGTGAAGGAAGTACCATTTGGCATGTCCAAATGGTATCCATTTTCTACAGTGCTTTCCTATGCCCAAATAACTATCCTCCACCAAATGCCAGCTCAATCCATTCATTATTTTGAGCCCAGCTTCAACATTCGTATTTATGTCCAGTGTGGTACTTTGCAAAGCAAGTACCACCTAGACTCCTCCTTTTGAGCTGAAAATTTGTGAAGACAGTCTTCTTAGTAACTGATCATCCTCAACCAAAACTCACGCCCATTAGCCATGTGCATTTCCCGTACCGCTAATCAAACACTTGGCTGCTAATTCATGTTTGAGCATCAATCGGTCTCCTCGTGAGAATCTTATGTTGTAATTTTCTTCCTAGCACCTACCTGGGGAGTGCCCAACCCACTAGACATGCCTAGGCCGCCCAGAACACATGGCAACGCCACAGTCACGTGGTGACCACACGGCGGGCATGCGAGTTTACGCGCTCTAGAGTTGGGCCCCTCGACCACCGCCCAAACCTCGACGTATCGCCACCAAGCCATGTATTTATGATTACATAGGTAATTATGTAACTAGAAATGATTTTTGGAAAAAATAAATAGCAAACTATGAGGCAGCCGCAGTTCAAATTTGACCCGCTTCCAACTGAATCGGCGGAAATTTGTCTTTTCATGAGAGGTGGATCAAAACTTTTTACACCCAACCATTTTGTCAATTGTGCATTAAATATGTCCTAGTATTTTAGAAAATTGATTTGGTCCAATTTTGCAACAATTATTTGGGAGGTCCTTCACAAAAAAACCTCCTTTTGGGCACTCGAAAAATGGAAAATGATTTTTTCGTCCAAAGAAAATGAAAACTTCCTTAGGCAATATTTTTTGCCATTCCAAGATGCACCCTTGTGCACAATATTAGATCCTTTGAACGAACTATGCCATGAATGTGGCCATAGGATTGATCATTTGGCTTGAAAGCCATGATTCTTCACGCATGATAGCTCATTTCTGAGAACACTTTTTTAAAAGAATTGCCATATTACAAGTTTATTATTTTTCCTGGTAACTTGGTCATATGTAATGACACAATGCGGAGGTTTTCCAAGTTTTTGATTTTTTTGAATTTTTTATGCCCGTTTCAAAATGCGGTCAAAACGGCGGGAATGATCGTTCCTAGCTAGTGGTTGAATCTTGGTATTTTTTGGTGTTTCTCTGATTAAATAGATACTTATGTACTTAGAAATGATTTTTTTTAAATAAAGAGCAAACTACAAGGCAGCTATAGTTCAAATTTGACCCACTTCCAACTGAATCGGCCGAAATTTGTCTTTTTCACGAGAGGTGGATCAAAACTTTTTACACCCAACCATTTGGTCAATTGTGCATTAAATATGGCCTAGTATTTTATAAAAATGATTTGGTCCAATTTTGCAACAATTATTTGGGAGGTCCTTCACAAAAAACCTCCTTTTGGGCACTCGAAAAATGGAAAATGAATTTTATGTCCAAAGAAAGTGAAAACTCCCTTAGGCAACATTGTTTGCCATTCCAAGATGCACCCTTGTGCACAATATGAGATCATTTTAACAAACTATGCCATGAATGTGGCCATAGGATTGATCATTTGGCTTGAAAGCCATGAATCTTCAGACATGATAGCTCATTTATGAGAACACAAGTGTCGGTGTATTAAAGTAGGGGTACCTTAGTATCCCGAACTTGTGCACGGGCAGTTGTAGCATCCCGCGGCAGGGCTAGCCAGGCGACCGCCAAGACCCCTCGTGGATCCTTTAGAGCCATTCAAGAACAAAGTATCCAAGTCCAGAAGACAAGGCCCCGGCAAGAGGAGCTTGCCGGGAAGGCCACTCAAGGCACAGAATCACTCAAGACACGAAACCCCGGCGAGAGGAGCTTGCCGGGAAGGCTATCCAAGGCATATCAAGAAACTTGCCGCGACGCGCCTGATAACCCTCAACCGTAAGGGATCGAGATAGTCTTCGCGGGTAAGCATAACCCAATTTATAGATTCGACACACGGGAAGCCAAAGAGTATTTATAAGCTTTGACAGTTGAGTTGTCAATTCAACCGCACCTGAAATATACTTACTTGCAACAAAAGATAAGTGGTAACGGTGATATGATAGTGATGGTTGTAATAGTAAAAGTAAACAGCAAAAGTAACAACTGATAACCAGCAGGATTAAAACACTGTAGGCTAGGGAGATGGATGGTTGGGCGCTGCATGGATGAGATATATCATGAATCTAACTTGGGGCAAGGCACACGGAAAAGTAATGATCATCTAGGCAGATATCAAACATTAGGCATGTATCCCACAGGTAGTTGTACGTGCTTGCAATAAGAACTTGCACACCATCTTTTGTCCTACCATCCCGCTACGAACGGGGCCAAAAGGAACTTATGGAGATTAAGGTGCTCCTGTCAAAGAGCACCGGAACAAAGCAATGAACTCAATGGATACATGTAATCCTCAAACTATGGACCATCCCCTTTGGCGTCCCAAGCTATCACTTTTGGGATCGCCGGTTCCGGACCGTAATAGGTGCAAACAACTCATAGATAGGATCAAGAACACAAATATATTCATGCAAACACATATGGTTCAGATCTGAAATCATGGCACTCGGGCCCTAAGTGACAAGCATTAAGAGCAACAAGTTGAAGCAAAGATGATAAACACCATAGTAGATGATAGGCAACATGCCCCCAACAATCTGATAAACTATTACATGATCTAACTCATCCAATCCCTACCATCCCCTTTGCCTACAGCAGGGAATTACTCACACATGGAAGGAGAAGTCATGGAGGGAGGATGGAGTGGTGATGATGATGACGATGGCGACGATCTCCCCTCTCCGGAGGCCAAATCAGCCTCCAGATTAGCCCTCCCGGAGAAGAACAGAGGGTGGCGGCGGCTCCGCGACGGAAACTGGGAAAACGACTTTTGTTCTGGGGTTTTCTCGTCACGGGGATAAATACGAGTCGAAGTAGGGCACCAGAGGGGGAAGGGCCCGCCCAGGCGGCCTCCCGGCGCGGCCAGGGGGGCCGCGCCCCAAGGGCGCCTGGGACCCCCCTGGCCCCCCTCTGGCCCATCTTCTGGCATAAGGGCCCTTCGGGTGCATGGATTTTCTGTGATTTTCTTGGAATTTTCTGAGATACCTAAAAATCCGTTTTCCTGCACACAATAAAACCATACAGGCAGCTGTGCTGAAAACAGCGTCAGTCTGGGTTAGTTTAGTTCAAATCATGCAAGAGTGAGGTCAAAACAATAGCAAAAGTGTTTGGAAAAGTAGATATGTTTGAGACGTATCAACTCCCCCAAGCTTAGCATATTGCTTGTCCTCAAGCAATTCAGTTCAACGAACTGGACACGACAAAGAAAACTTTGACAAACTCTTTTGCTTCATTAGATGTATATAAGCATGTACTACGAAAAGAGTCTAGCAAGTATTGAAACAATGCTATGAGGACGATGCACGAAGCAATCCTTCTTTCAAATGACCAATCACAAATACCTAAAAGTAAATAATATACTACTGAAAATCAAGACAAGATTACATTGTACATAGCTTGAACATACTAAAGTGGTATCTCGCTAGCCTGCATGAGTGAAGCAAAACATAAATGCAGAAACTCCTCCAGAGTTTTAAAGGAGACTAGAACTGAGAATTTCAGAATAAATAATATCACATGCATGAAGAAGACAATGTAATACTTTGGGACAATGCACATTACACTCAGAATGACAATTATGCTCTCCTAGTTGGTGCTTTGAAGAAATAAGGTGGAGACTCTCGAACCGTGGAATTTGATGGCGAGGTTGAAAACCCATAGTTGGAAGCAAAGACTAAACATGTACCAGAGCTCTTGGTTTTGAAAACAGAGGTAAAAATGATTTTGGGAGGTGCATATTTCGTCAACGAATGTTAGTAGACAACCCAATTACTTCTCGAGCTGGACAAGTTTCGAGGAACGGCTCCCACACGGGGACGATCACATCCCCTTAATCTCCTTTGTTTATCACTGCCAAAAGTTTTCTGATTTCTCATGAACAAAGCGTGAAGGAGGGTTTATTTGTTGTATTATCTTTTATGAGCCGGGCGCACTCATGCCAGTTCCTTCTCGTATTAGGGGTTTGCAGATTAGACATGCAATCCCGGGATAAAACTTGTCCAACTTAAAAAGATCATGAATTAACTACTACTTCCTCATGAGCTAAAACAGAGGCACAAAACAGGAGTAAATTTGAATAATTTCGAGATGGTACAAGAAAGTCTTCGTTAGGATGGCAGGTAAATACCACATAGGAAGGTATGGTGGACTCATATGGAATAACTGGTTTGAAAGGATTTGGATGCACAAGCAGAATTCCGCTTAGTACGAGCGAAGGCTAGCAAGAGACTGGGAAGCGACCAACTAGAGAGCAATAACGGTCATAATCATGCAGAGCGACAAAGCAACATTGAATCGGGCATGAACGTGATATAACTATTCTGAAACTCAAAGATCATCAAGGCAAAGCAGACTTTTTAGTCTAAAACATGTGTAAACATGTGCCAAGTCAATCCAAGAATTCTCCAAAGGGAAATACCACCTTAGTATACCCGACTATGAACAATGCAATGCATGTAAATCATTTCAATAACACATTATATACTCTAGCTATTTGAGACTAGCCACAAGGAAAGCATGAACCACTGGGAAAGCATTGTAAACATAGCACTAAGTCGCTACAAGCTGGTCTCTAGATCATAAGTACAGGCATATGTACAAAAGTAGAAACAAGAAGAGTTCATACCGGTTTCCTTGTTGCTTCCCTTCCGTCGATCTTCGTCATTACTGCCTTGTCACTTGCACGATCGAACGTAGGAAATATAATTAAATGCCATCACGGACTCGAGCTGAACTCTGAAAACAAAGCAAACTAAAGAGAGAAAGGAAATCTTTTTGGGTTTTTTCAAAGGTTAAACGAAAGCAAAAGAAAGAGAAAATCTTTTTGTTGTTTTTGCAAAGAAAAGAAATAAAGAAGAACGGGCAAAAACTTCGAAAAGATTAAAGCG
Organism: Secale cereale; assembly: GCA_902687465.1. Classification (NCBI taxonomy): domain Eukaryota; kingdom Viridiplantae; phylum Streptophyta; class Magnoliopsida; order Poales; family Poaceae; genus Secale; species Secale cereale. The sequence continues at coordinate 529,646,166 of LR738714.1, read as the reverse complement.
AACAAAAATAAAACGGATAATACAATGGAAAAGTGAGAAGTGCACGTACTCCCCCAAGCTTAGGCTTTTGGCCTAAGTTGGTAGTAGCTACTGCCCCCAGGAGCCTCCTGCTCCGGGGTGGTGCTGGTGAGTCCAAGGGTCGTAGAAGGATTCCGGCGCGTACACCGAACTCCTCGGATCCTCCCACGTAGAAGGGTCCGTTCTCCAAGCAGAGGAAGACCCTTCACCAAACTGGGTGACGGTCTCCCCCTGGAAAGGTGGTAACTCACCGTGCTCCTCCTCGTCGGGCACAACCCCCTCCACGGGGTTATGAAACTGATGTTGGACCATGAACTCATCAAACTGGATAACATCAAAGGACCATCCGTTCCTGCGAGAAAAATCAAACAAAAGAGGTGCAGGTAGACGGATCTTGCGTTCCGCGGTAGTTCCGAAACGCAAGATATAAACAAGGTTGGCAAACTCAGAAGTCATGGTAACAAACTTATGCCTTTTCATAGCAGCAAGATCAAAACTTAAATAAGTAAAAGGCTTATCATCACGGTGTGGGGTGCCTTTAAGATGTTCTAAGATAAGTGTGGCATAAACGCCACCAAATAAATCTCCCCTGTTACCGTTCGTAGCAAGGCGTCGAGCAATTAAGGCACCCAAATTATAATCAAACCTCCCCGAGAGGGCGGTTGCCAGGATAGCAATATCCGGCGCAGAAGTGTTTCTCATGTTGTCACGAGCTAATACCCCTCTAGCAACATAATACGCAAAATACCTGAGGTGAGGGAATAAGATGCTGGAGATTTTTGACCGATGAATATCCCTCGTACCCATGCTGCAGAGAGAGTTGAAGACGGTTTTCAGCTCGGAGGGCTGAGAGGTCATCTTCGCCGTCCGCCCAACGTTTGGCACACCTATTATTTCACAAAACTTTTCCAAGGGCATGGTGATAAGATCATTGTAAATTTTAAACTCAATAGCACCAGTATCAAGGTTATATCTAAAACTGTTAATGAAAACGGAGGTGAGTTTTTGATACTGAGTAACACGGCACGTGACGAGCCGTGTCAGACCTGCATTAGCACAAAGATTATAAAACTCATCCTTAATTCCCGCAGCTTCAAGGAATTCATCACATGGGAATATCATAGCACGTGCTGGACTTGTGTCTTCCAACAACTCTAGGGGCACATGATCTTCATTGTAGCTCACCCTAGCAGTCGAGGGTGAAGCTGCGGCTCTAGTAACTCGATCGGAGCGCGTGGGCTTCTTTTTCTCAAGCCACCCCTTTGCCCTTCCTAACAAACTCATTTCTGAAATTTTTGAAAAATTACAAAAACAAGGATTTAAACAAAGTGGGTTAAGGCAAACTACTCAACTCACTTACCTAAGGCATAAACTTGCATCAAAACTTGGAAAATAAATTTCTACACATGCATGCAAGCTCATCTACACAACACCAAGAACTACTAAATACTCACAAATGAAGCCACCAACCAAAAATCTAATTGGAGGGGTGGAGGAGTTACATACCAGGGAGTATTTGTTCAAAATCTCAGCTCGAATGATAGGCTGTAGAGAGAGATCGAAAATCGCCTCCAAGAGCAGCAAGAACGCAAGAACAAGTGCAGAACTCGTGTTTTTGGAGAGAAAGAGAGAGAGAGGAAGAAGACTCACCTGGAGGTGGGTCTTGTGGGCCCCAGGCGCCCTATGGGCGCGGCCAGGGGGCAGGTGTGATGGCCTGGCTTATTAGGGATGATAGACTACTCATATCAATAAGGAATTCCTTCTTTTCCGGGAGCCCATTCAGATAGAACTCCAAAGTTAAGCGTGCTCATCTTGGAGTAGTTTCAGGATGGGTGACCGACCGGGAAGTTGCTCCCGGGTGCGCACGAGTGAGGACAAAGTGCGCAGAAAAGACTAGTATTGATATGTGAGGCCAGTCTAGATCCCGCCAGGAGTAACGACCACCGGCGGGTGTGTCCGGGGCGTTACAAGTTGGTATCAGAGCCGACCCTCACGGTTACACGGATGTTTGCGGACAGTTTGCAGTCATGTTGTGCATGACGTTTGTGACCCGTCGTGGCACACGGCATGTCACATGTGTTGTCCTGGAAGCACAGACGGTTGTGCCAAGAGGGAACGTTCCTGTGGCCCGACGAGGACGTCGGTTCCTCTGAGTGAGGGTGTATGTGATGGCCTGGCTTATTAGGGATGATAGACTACTCATATCAATAAGGAATTCCTTCTTTTCCGGGAGCCCATTCGGATAGAACTCCAAAGTTAAGCGTGCTCAGCTTGGAGTAGTTTCAGGATGGGTGACCGACCGGGAAGTTGCTCCCGGGTGCGCACGAGTGAGGACAAAGTGCGCAGAAAAGACTAGTATTGATATGTGAGGCCAGTCTAGATCCCGCCAGGAGTAACGACCACCGGCGGGTGTGTCCGGGGCGTTACAAGTTGGTATCAGAGCCGACCCTCACGGTTACACGGATGTTTGCGGACAGTTTGCAGTCATGTTGTGCATGACGTTTGTGACCCGTCGTGGCACACGGCATGTCACATGTGCTGTCCTGGAAGCACAGACGGTTGTGCCAAGAGGGAACGTTCCTGTGGCTCGACGAGGACGTCGGTTCCTCTGAGTGAGGGTGTATGTGATGGCCTGGCTTATTAGGGATGATAGACTACTCATATCAATAAGGAATTCCTTCTTTTCCGGGAGCCCATTCGGATAGAACTCCAAAGTTAAGCGTGCTCAGCTTGGAGTAGTTTCAGGATGGGTGACCGACCGGGAAGTTGCTCCCGGGTGCGCACGAGTGAGGACAAAGTGCGCAGAAAAGACTAGTATTGATATGTGAGGCCAGTCTAGATCCCGCCAGGAGTAACGACCACCGGCGGGTGTGTCCGGGGCGTTACAGCAGGCCGCGCCAGCTGGCCGCCTGGGCCACTGGTGGCCCCCCCTGGTCAGCCCCAGGTGCCTCTGGGTCACTCCCGGCATGGAAATTTTTATTTTTATTTTTCTGGAATTTTTCTGAAAACTTCACTGTTGAAAATTTTTCGAAGTTCAAAAAGCTGCAAAACTTTCTGAAAACTTAAAGTAGTGATTAGTATTGTGAAGCTTGAAAAACATAAACACTTGGTACAGCAAGGAGAACAAAAGCTAAAACAAATGAAAATATAACAAGCTCAACTTTTTACCTATATAAAACATGCTCACTAGTAAGGTTGATCAAGTCTTACCAACAAACAGGCGATATATAGAGCAAAAAGTCTCACCTCTTACGAAGTGATCATTGCACCTTTACTTTAATGGACATTGTCCCCACCATAATAGTTTTGTATTTGTGGTGCACATGTAGTGGACAGTCCCATTCTCCAATCTTCACGGTCTTGATATTTTCTATAGAGTTGAGGCCATGCCTCTTGTCGGTCTTCTTTGGAAAATACACCGTGTGTTGTTTATCATTCACATTGAAGGTGACCTTTCCTTTATTGCAATCAATAATAGCACCTGCGGTGTTAAGAAAAGGTCTACCAAGAATAATGGACATGCTCCCATCCTCGGGCATGTCAAGCACGACAAAATCAGTAAGGATCAAACAATTAGCAACTTCTATGGGAACATCCTCACAAATACCTATCGGGACGGCGGTTGACTTGTCAGCCATCTGAAGAGAGATATCTGTAGGAATTAGTTTCTCTAAACAAAGCCTCTTGTAAAGAGAGAAGGGCATAACACTCACTCCTGCTCCAAGATCACATAAAACAGTTTTGACATAATTATTCTTTATGGAGCAAGGAATGGTGGGTATACCTGGATCACCAAGCTTCTCAGGAATGTTGCCACTGAAAGAGTAGTTAGCAAGCATAGTAGATATTGCTTCATTAGGAATTTTTCTTTTATTAGTAACAATATCTTTCATATATTTTGAATAGGGAGGTAACTTAATAGCATCAGTCAAAAGGATTTGAAGAAAAAGAGGTTTCATCCACTCACAAAACTTATTGTAATGCTCTTCTTCTTTAGATTTGAGAGACTTACCTGGAAAGGGCATGGGTTTCTGTATCCATGGTTCTCTTTCCTTCCCATGTCTTCTTGCGACGAAGTCTTCTCTAGTGTACTTCTTGCGTTTGTCAGGTGCTTCTTCTTCTCGAACTTCAGGCGGATCATTCTTCTCATTATCCTTACCTTCAGGTTCGACACCGTCTTCAGTCTTAGCATCGGAGATAGATACACTGTTGGGATCAACAGCTGGCTCTTCACTTGTAATAGGATCATTGGAATTGTCAGCCTGCTTGTGTTTCTTCTTCTTCTTTGGAGAGCCAACAATTTCTTCTTCCTGCATTTGAGAATCTTGCTCGATTCTCCTCGGATGCCCTTCTGGATAGAGAGGATCTTGAGTGCTAGTTCCTCCTCGGGTCTTAATCCCGAAGGCCTGCAAATCATCTTGTTTGGCATTGTTAGCAAGCAAATATTTTTGCACATTAGAAATTTGTTCAAGCTGAGTTTGAACCATATGAAAATGCTTCACAAGACATTTAACATCATTAATTGTTCTACCTAGAACATCAAGCAAACTTTTGATAGCAAGGGAATTATCATGCAATTGACTTTGTATCCTCTCATTAAAATGATTTTGTTTCATAATAAAATTATCAAACTCATCTAAACATTGATCAGGAGGCTTACCATGAGGGATGTCACTTGCGTTGAAATCTAAAAGAGAGTGTACCTCTACCATAGGAGGGTGAGTGGTAGGCTCACACAACTTCTCAATAGGGGGTAGATTCTTCACGTCTTCAGTTTTAATACCTTTCTCTTTAATAGACTTCTTTGCTTCTCGCATATCTTCGGGGCTTAGAACAAACATGCCCCTCTTCTTTGGTGGTGGAGGTGGTTCAGGGACGGACCAATCATCATTGTTTTTGGCAATCCTGCCCATCAAATCCTCTGCATCGTCCGGTGTTCTTTTCTTGAAAACACAACCAACACAACTATCCAAATAGGACCTGGATTCATCAGTTAGACCAGCATAAAATATATCGATTAATTCATTCTTAGGGACTCCATGTCCTGGTCTAGCACGGATCAGACTACAGTACCTCCCCCAAGCTTTAGGGAGGTGCTCATCCTGCAATTGTTTAAAGTTATAAATTCTTTGTAAAGCAGCATGTTGCATATGAGCAGGAAAGTACTTATCAACAAAAGAGTGTGCTATGTCTTGAGGACTATTAATGGAACCACATGTTAGTGAATCATACCATGTTTTAGCACCTTCCTTCAAAGAGAAAGGAAGAAGCTTAGTCACATAAAAGTTTCGTATCTTTTCATCCTTGGTAAACAAACCACCCAACTGAGTGAGTTTGGTTAGGTGTGCAATAGCATCGTCATTTTCTCTGCCATAAAAGGGCTCAGCTTCAACCATAGGTATAAGTGAAAGATCAACAGAGAAATCATAATCAGGATCATTGATGCATATAGGAGATGTAGCAAATTCAGGATCAGGAACAGTCTTGTTCTTCAAGGAGTGTTTTTCAAGCAGCTTCTTAATAGCTTCAGGGTCAGAGCCGGCAAACTCTGTCAGTTCCCTGCATAAATCATCATCAAGCATAATGTAATCATCATCAAGGAGTCTCTCCTTGAGTTTACTCAAATCAAGATAATCATAAGTTCCACCAATAGGGTAGCGAGTAACAGGAATTTCAATTCCAGATTTTTTTGCAGCAGCAGCGATCTGTTTCTCAAGAGCATAACCAAGTGAACTAATATCATCAAGAGTAGTAGAAGCATCATCAAGAGTATCGGACATAGTAACAGATTCAGTAGAAGCATCATGTGGTGGTGGTGAGGCAAACTTACTCATAACAGAAGGTGAATCAAGTGTAGCACTAGTGCTCAGAACAGTACCTCTTCTTGTAGTGGATAGTAAGATCGGAACCTTGGGGTCTCCTTTCTTACCCATAGCGGATGAAGTGCAGCAGGTAGGATACTTCAAGTAGACTTGTAAATATTGCTGGGCTCCCCGGCAACGGCGCCAGAAAACGGTACTTGATAACCCTCAACCGTAAGGGATCGAGATAGTCTTCGCGGGTAAGAATAACCCAATTTATAGATTCGACACACTGGGAGCCAAAGAGTATTTATAAGCTTTGACAGTTGAGTTGTCAATTCAACCCCACCTGAAATATACTTACTTGCAACAAAAGATAAGTGGTAACGGTGATATGATAGTGATGGTTGTAATAGTAAAAGTAAACAGCAAAAGTAACAACTGATAACCAGCAGGATTAAAACACTGTAGGCTAGGGAGATGGATGGTTGGGCGCTGCATGGATGAGATATATCATGAATCTAACTTGGGGCAAGGCACACGGAAAAGTAATGATCATCTAGGCAGATATCAAACATTAGGCATGTATCCCACAGGTAGTTGTACGTGCTTGCAATAAGAACTTGCACAACATCATTTGTCCTACCATCCCGCTACGAACGGGGCCAAAAGGAACTTATGGAGATTAAGGTGCTCCTGTCAAAGAGCACCAGAACAAAGCAATGAACTCAATGGATACATGTAATCCTCAAACTATGGACCATCCCCTTTGGTGTCCCAAGCTGTCACTTTTGGGATCGCCGGTTCCAGACCGTAATAGGTGCAAACAACTCATAGATAGGATCAAGAACACAAATATATTCATGCAAACACATATGGTTCAGATCTAAAATCATGGCACTCGGCCCCTAAGTGACAAGCATTAAGAGCAACAAGTTGAAGCAAAGATGATAAACACCATAGTAGATGATAGGAAACATGCCCCCAACAATCTGATAAACTATTACATGATCTAACTCATCCAATCCCTACCATCCCCTTTGCCTACAGCAGGGAATTACTCACACATGGAAGGAGAAGTCATGGAAGGAGGATGGAGTGGTGATGATGATGACGATGGCGACGATCTCCCCTCTCCGGAGACCAAATCAGCCTCTAGATTAGCCCTCCCGAAGAAGAACAGAGGGTGGCGGCGGCTCCGCGACGGAAACTGGGAAAACGACTTCTGTTCTGGGGTTTTCTCGTCACGGGGATAAATACGAGTCGAAGTAGGGCACCAGAGGGGGAAGGGCCCGCCCAGGCGGCATCCCGGCGCGGCCAGGGGGGGCCGCGCCCCCAGGGCGCCTGGGGCCCCCCTGGCCCCCTCTGGCCCATCTTCTGGCACAAGGGCCCTTCGGGTGCGTGGATTTTCTGTGATTTTTCTTGGAATTTTCTGAGATACCTAAAAATCCGTTTTCCTGCACACAATAAAACCATACAGGCAACTCTGCTGAAAACAGCGTCAGTCCGGGTTAGTTTAGTTCAAATCATGCAAGAATGAGGTCAAAACAATAGCAAAAGTGTTTGGAAAAGTAGATATGTTTGAGACGTATCAGCGCCACGCGTCCCGGCAAGGACCGGTGAGCGACAAGCTCCCGGCAGCGACAAGCTAGCCACCGCGGCAAGGCATTTGCCGCGGCAAGCTTCCACTCAGTACCCACGCTCCAGCTCATCCACCCACGTGTCGCCCTGGGACCCTCCCAGGCGCACGTGGCGGAAGGCTGTGCAGCTAGGGGAACACGGTGGTGAGCTGCGATGACAAGGCCACCGTCGTGGCGGACGGAGGCGCCCTTGACGGTCACTTTTTGCACTTTTTGGGCGACGGTGACGGGCATTTAATGCCCTTGTCCCCTGCCGTCAGGGTTAGGTATAGAGCACTATACAAACACTGTTCCAACTACCACCCATTTTACATTTTTACCCTCGACTGCGTTGCCACCTGTCGGTGACCCCTTTGACCTATAAAAGGAGGCCCATGCGCAACGTAGAAGGGGTTCCGATCATCGATCACTCTCACGCTCGGTACTGCTAGCGATAAGCACTGTAGCTCTTCTCGCTCCCGAGCCCAGAACGCAATACAAACCAAGGCAGGAGTAGGGTTTTACGCATCCGTGCGGCCCGAACCTGGGTAAACTGCTCGCGTGTTCACCTCGATCTGCTCTTTGTGCATCCTCCGCCCCTTGCCATACCGAAAAGGGGCTCCGGTCCCATAGGTGTTCGTGGGCGATCAGTTTCCCCGACATCTTTGGCGCGCCAGGTAGGGGTTGCGTCAAGGTTGTGTGAACCCGATCCGGCGTTCACGCGAGCGAAATCTCCAACGTCTTCATCGACATGCCGCCGAAGAAGAAGGCTTCGGAGGCAGCAGGCCCGTCCGCGTCAATCCCGCCACCGCCGGAGCCAACGGCTGGTGGGGTAGACGCCGGCGGAAGGACGGACGTCGGCGAGGAAACTCACGGCGCCGCCAAGTCCAAGGACAAGACGGACGACCGGGCGCACTCCAAAACCTCGGCGTCCGTACATGCACCGCGCCCGTCTCAGGAGGCGCGGGACCGGCAGCGTCGTGGTACTCAAGGTACCATATGCTTGCTGGGCCAGGGACAAGCCGGCGGATCCCGGGACCTTGGCCCTCTTCGCCGCCCTCTGGGCCAGAGTTCTGAAAAGGACAGGATCGGAGTTAGGCATAAGAGATGCAAGAATCAACATAAAATCGAAGAAAAACAAAAATTGCGAAGACTTACTCTTCTTCCTCCTCGTCGGAGCTGAGCGCGGAGAAGTCAAAATCCGGCTCGCGCGCCCCGGTGCGAGGAGGCGGAGGAGTGGGCCCCCTCGGCCGCTTGGCGGGAGCAGGGACGGTGGTCTGGGAAGACCCCGTTCCGGTTGCCGCCGAAGCATGAGGAACAGCGGGAGCAGGGGCGCTAGCCCGGGAAGATCCCCCTCCTATTGCCGCTGAAGCACGAGGCGCTCCCTTGGCGGCCTTGCTCGTCGCGGTGGCGCGTGTCGGGCGGCGCTGCGGCTGCTGGCCCGCTGGCCGCCCCGCCACGTCTGCGGCCTTGCGGAGGCGCCTCCTTGTTTGAGCTGGAGGACTTGCTGGTGGCGGTGAGCTACCCGAGGACGAAGAAGAGGAGTTGAGGCCCAGTGAGCCGCCCGAGTCCTCGGCAAGATCGCTCGACCCGACGCCCTGCTCGGCGGGCCCGCTTGACTCGGCGCCCTACTCGGTGGGCTCGCTTGTCCCGGTGAGTCGCCCGGCAAGCTTACCCGCTTTGCGAAGCTCTTCCTCCTCGGCGAGGCTTGTCGCCTCCGCTGCCTCTGCTTCCTCCACAGTATACCCGAACTCGCCCGCGGCCCTGGCTGCCGCTGCCTCTTCCAGCCTGGTGGCAATATATGCCATCTCCTGGTCGGTGGTGTCGCGGGTGAGGCCCCTCTTCTCGTCGGCGTTGACTGGCAGTTCCACCAGGTTGTCGAAGAACGTCTGCACGGCTTCGTCAGAAGGCTCTTGCCAAGTGGGGTCGATCCCGTGGGAGTCGCACAGCGGCATCGCCGTGCGGATGGCACTGAGCGCCGAGCTATTGCACAGCGGGACGACACCTTGCGGCAACGTGAACCATTCAGGATGGGCAAAGTCGTACTTGAATAACGCTTGGAGCATTGCGTTGAGCTCCAGGACAGTAAAGTTGTAATTGAGGCCCGGGCGCAGCCTCATGATGTCCGCCGCGTTCTCGAACTCCCAGGCGGCCCTCTTCCTCTCCTGCAAGGGGGCGATGCGGCGGCGGAGAAAATCTGCTCCAACTGCGCCTACAGTGAGCTTGGCTTGCCGGAGGCGAAGGATCCGGGTGGTGGCTATCTTTAGCCTGTCGTCTTCAGGGGCCAAATCGCTCCAGTCGTTGCCGCGTACTACTGGGGCTTGGCGCCGGGAAGTGAATGGCTGCGGGTCATCCTCTACGATCCAACACCAGTTGGCTCTCCACTCATCCCACTTGCCGCGGAGCTCCCCCGTCAAGTAAGCTTCTTTCTTATGGGTCCTAGAGATCCAAGAGATTCCGCCAGACAGAGGCGACCCTGCCTCGACTCGAAGTGTGAAGTAATGGCGGAAAAGAGCTACATTGAGATAAACTCCGACAAAGTTTTCGCACAAATGCGCGAAAACGGCCATGGTCAAGACGGCGTTGGGGGTGAAGTCAAGGAGGTGGAATCCATATGTGTTCATGACATCGCAGAAGAACTCGGAATAGGGCGGGCATAGCCCGCAGTAGAAGAACAGGGCAAAGAAGGCGTAGCCGTTCGGGTACATCTCGTAGGCTACGGCGGGGAGTACCTTGGTGCGCGGGTGCGCCTTCGTCTCCCTCGACCAGAAAAGGTAGAAGGTGTCTTTCAGCTCCTCCGCGTCAAGCTTTGGCGGGAAGACCGCCATCTTCTTCCGCATTGCTGCTAGCCGCAGCGCCTCGGCGGACTTCGCGGCCTTCGCCTTCTCGCCTTTCGGAGCCATGGCGGGGACGGCGGGGGAAGTCGACGGCGCTGGTGATGCTGGTGGCGGCGGATGGGGGGGGGCGGAGCGCTGCTCTCTTTCGACCTTCGGGGAGGAGGGGAGCGGCGGGGGTTTCTGAAGGATGAAGAAGCAACGGGCGAATGGAAGGAACTGCCCCTGTTTCCCCCGCTTTTAAGGGGGAAGAGGGGGACGTTCCGCATTTCCCATTAAAGAATCAGGCCACGATCTCTCCCACGACGCCACCATTGACGCGTGTCGTTAGGGAGGGGCGCGGTGGATACGGAGTGGGATACGGCGAGCCGCAGGCCGTGCGCGGGCCCGTGCACTGTTTTGGGCCTGGCCCAACAGCGCTCGGCACCGTGTGTGGCCAGGCCCGGGGGCTCATATCGGTGAACTAAAGTAGGGGTACCTTAGTATCCCGAACTTGTGCACGTGCAGTTGTAGCGTCCCGCGGCAGGGCTAGCCAGGAGACCGCCAAGACCCCTCGTGGATCCTTTAGAGCCATTCAAGAACAAAGTATCCAAGTCCAGAAGACAAGGCCCCGGCAAGAGGAGCTTGCCGGGAAGGCCACTCAAGGCACAGTATCACTCAAGACACGAAACCCCGGCGAGAGGAGCTTGCCGGGAAGGCTATCCAAGGCATATCAAGAAACTTGCCGCGACGCGCCACGCGTCCCGGCAAGGACCGGTGAGCGACAAGCTCCCGGCAGCGACAAGCTAGCCACCGCGGCAAGGCGTTTGCCGCGGCAAGCTTCCACTCAGTACCCACGCTCCAGCTCATCCACCCACGTGTCGCCCTGGGACCCTCCCAGGCGCACGTGGCGAAAGGCTGTGCAGCCAGGGGAATACGGTGGCGAGCTGCGATGACAAGGCCACCGTCGTGGCGGACGGAGGCGCCCTTGACGGTCACTTTTTGCACTTTTTGGGCGACGGTGATGGGCATTTAATGCCCTTGTCCCCTGCCGTCAGGGTTAGGTATAGAGCACTATACAAACACTGTTCCAACTACCACCCATTTTACATTTTTACCCTTGACTGCGTTGCCACCTGTCGGTGACCCCTTTGACCTATAAAAGGAGGCCCATGCGCAACGTAGAAGGGGTTCCGATCATCGATCACTCTCACGCTCGGTACTGCTAGCGATAAGCACTGTAGCTCTTCTCGCTCCCGAGCCCAGAACGCAATACAAACCAAGGCAGGAGTAGGGTTTTACGCATCTGTGTGGCCCGAACCTGGGTAAGCTGCTCGCGTGTTCACCTCGATCTGCTCTTTGTGCATCCTCCGCCCCCTTGCCGTACCGAAAAGGGGCTCCGGTCCCATAGGTGTTCGTGGGCGATTAGTTTCCCCGACAACAAGGTACGGCGACTCCCCTCGCACCAATCTGCCGCGATCTGTGGACCATGTGGTCGAAGCTGCGGTGCTCACTCTCGCTTTTCTCTGTCGTGTGCAGGCGCGTGTGCAGGCGAGGATGGAGGAGAGGCTGCATCGATGGCAAGCTGGAGTGCCTCTACCATGGATGGCAGTTCGATGACCAGGGCAAGTGCGTCAAGATCCCACAGGTCCCACCATCCCACACTTTTTTCTAATCAAGTTCAGTCATGGATGAGTACAAACGCATGAGAAAACTCACGATTGATTGTTCTCATGAATAATCATCTGTCCAATACATGATGTGATCTGTGAAATCGTGCTACTTGTTTAGTTTCGCCAGGTTAACTATCTACATCAGATCTATCATTCATACTCAGGTTGACTGTAGGACATACTACTGAAATTTGCACTAGCTAGCTCTGATTTTTTTTGCTAGGAATAGAATTGACATGCATAGCTGAACTGATTGGAAAGGGATGGACAGAAAGTGTTTAGAGTCATAAAAACAATAGACATGATAATGACCAGAGAGTGTTCTTAAACAACACTTCTTTTATGGTAGTATGTACTTGCTATTATGTAGTAGCATCGGCTCTTTATCTAGAAAAAGAATACTATCAAGTCTTTAGCTAGCTAGTTACTAGTACAAGCTGTAACCCAATAAGAACAGTAGCTTTCCTGCACACATCTAGCTAGCTAATTACACTAGTAGTATTCAGAAACAACTTCACTTTGAAACTCTAAATCACTTCTCCCTAACAAACACAACATGCACACATCTTGCAGGTTAATGGAGCAATGGTGTGGTGGTATAACATATATGCGCGTCAAGGACTCGGATGACGAGACGCACGTCCCACTTCCCCGACCATGAGCCCGAGCGGGAGAGCCCATGAAGACATGGCGGCGCTGCGAGTAGAATCGGCGTCCCAAGGGCAAGGCTCAAGCCAAGTGAGTGCTCCCCCCAATTTCTTAGAGGCTCGGTACCAATGTCAGTCTCTGTCAGATTGCTTGCTTGCTACCAATTGGTGTGTTCTGCATTGTATAGTATTAGACCATGTGGTGTTAGTCTGATGGTTTAGATTGGAGGCTGTTGCAAGGTGCCAAAGTGGCCGAATGAACAACTTAACTTTGTTTGTTTATAAAATTTCTTAAGAGACCTAATAACACTGTCAGTTTGTCAGCTTGCTTGGTAACTATTGGTGTCTGCTCCATTGTGCACTAATAATTTAACAATGACCAACGGCACTACTTTGTGGTGTTTTCAGATGTGTCTAGAATTTTATTGATGATGCCATATCACCAATTGTGTGAATTGTAAGTGGGATGCACAGTCCTAGCCATGGGTCCATGCTGTGAAATGTAACTGCGACGCACAGCCCTAGCCATCGGTCCTTGCTGTGTGATCCTGCTGCAACTTGGCTCTGCTCTTGTGTTTCTGGGGCAGCAACTATTCATATGATTTTGTGTCTCCTGTCTTGATATTCTGATTGCTTGATTAAATTCATGTGTTGAAACTTTGCCAAAGAGGGTTTGTTTGGGTGTTATAGCTGTCGATGCAAGGGTTCATGCGGGTATTTATGTCTCTACATGTTGCTGATTGTGATGTCTGGGTTTCTCAAATTCAATCTGCTCCAGGTTGCAAGGTAGTTTTTCTGGCCAATATGTATGTGTATTCTATGCAAGACTTTATGCATTTTATAGTTTGTCCAGCGCATGAGGTAGGCATGCCATATTGCCTTGTAACACTACTCCTTGTAGTGACCATAATAGTTGCAAAGCTTCCATGTCTTTAGATGACGCTGAAGAATTATTGACTATTTCTTCTGTTTCTTGTGAACATCTCAATGCCAACTGTTTTATTTTCTTTGTTTATTTTTAGCACACATATGAAAATGATCAATAATCAAGGGAGTAAGATTAGACATGCACCCTTTCTATATGGCTTGTTTATATTGGCAATTATACATTGTGATGTTCCATACATTTGTTGCTGGTTGAACACGATCCTTGGTTCTATATAAAAGTAGAATTGTTCATTATTAGTTTAATTCTTCAGCATCGATAAGACACGCTACATGCTTGCTGACTCGTACCTTGCTTGATTGTTCTCGCATATCTGATGAAGCTATGATGCTTACCTCGCTCAAGCGCATCAACCCCGGCCATGGCACCACATTCTCAGTCTCGAGGTCACTGCGCTGCAACCGCAACAACATTGTCTTCTCTGGATTAGATAAGTCTTCAGTATCCCATTCTTTTCATTTGTTACTTGGTTGATGGGCCATGACATATCATTGTGTTGATTCACTATCTGATTTTGAAGCTAAGATACTTTGTTTTGAGTCTGTTGTAATTGATATTGATTTGTGTAAAATTAGCGAAGAATGTCATGTTATCTTAGCTTGTTCACATGTGCCCAATGAACCATCTGAGATTGAATCATTTTCTATGTACAACAACATCTTGAACCATTCTGGCCGTTTTGGTATTCATGCAACAACTGTGATTTCTTGTTTATAGCTGTGTATCGTGATGATATAATCTCTTGTCCCTTGTCTGTCTGCTAGTCATTGTGGTTGTTATTGTGACATGTACACATGCTTCATGATTTAGTCCCTAGCTGTTTGTATATATGTTTTTATTTTGTTTCTAACTATTTTGGTTTATTGTTAGATGCCTTCCTTCAGCCTCTATGAACATACCCGGAAATGGTGTTTCCTCTCATTTACAAGAGCTACAACCTCAAAGTGAAGTAGGAAGTATATTTGAAGCTCGAAGCAGTGTAGCAAAGAGTTGTCTCTTCTATTCATGTGTAATAGACTATAAAGATTATAACAATATTGTAATAGACTATGTACAGATTGTAGTAGACTTATTTAGCATTCTTTGATCAACTACATTTGTTATGTTCTGTTTGAAATATTGATTATGTGATTTGAAAACGTGTGGAATGGAAACCTGGCTCGTGGGACCCACTTATGAAAATAATCTGAGTAGTTTTGAAATTTCTGTCAAGTGGGCCCAATGTGTGAGATGATGACAAGTGGGACTCATCTGATTGGTGGGTCCATCTCCAAAATATAATGGCCCAAACAATGTTAAAAGGCCACGGCCCAAAAATAAATAAAAGGCTGAATTGTTGGTCCAGGCCCAAGTAGCTAACAAAAACTAGCAGGAAAAAATATATATAAATGGGCTGAATTAATGGGCTCGGCCCATATAAACACCGAATTGGACCGGGCTGATTCTTGTGCCACATCAGGTTGCCACGTCGGATGCCTACGTGGCCTGGGGAGGCTGCTAGTGACCAAAACAAGACAGTAGGCATATTTTGGTCGTAAACGTCTACGACCTTCTCACAGAGAAGGTCGTTAATTTTAGTTTACGACGGCCAACTTTTGACAATCTGTTTTTAGTCACAAAAACGTCACAAATGGAAAATAATGACCATTCAGTGACCAATAGTCAAGGTCACAAGTTGACATATTTCTTGTAGTGTAAGGACCTCCCCATTTAGAGAGAAGTTTTCCTGCAAAAAAATCTTAAACGAGAATTGTATAGCAAGACATAATCACCTACGTTAAACTCACGCTTTTGTATCCTTTTGTCATGCCATCTTTTAACTTTTTCTTTAAACAGCTTGGCATTCTCATAAGCGTGGGTTCTCCATTCATCAAGAGATCTAATGTCAAATAACCTCTTCTCACCGGCAAGTTTGAAATCATAATTAAGCTCTTTAATAGCCCAATAGGCCTTATGTTCTAGCTCGAGAGGTAAGTGACAAGCTTTTCGATAAACCATCTTATATGGAGACATACCCATAGGATTTTTGTATGGAGTTCTATAGGCCCATAATGCATCATCTAGTTTCTGGGACCAGTTCTTTCTAGACCTATTAATTGTCTTTTGCAAAATTAATTTCAGCTCTCTATTACTTAATTCTACTTGACCACTAGTGTGTGGGTGATAAGGGGATGCAACTCTATGATTAACATCATACATTGCAAGCATTTTATGAAAAGCACCATGAATAAAGTGTGAACCACCATCAGTCATTAGGTATCTAGGGACTCCAAACCTCGGAAAAATAAATTCTTTAAGCATCTTAATAGAGGTGTTGTGATCAGCACTACTAGTTGGAATAGCTTCTACCCACTTAGTAAAGTAATCAACAGCAACTAAAATGTGTGTGTACACATTAGAGGAAGGAAACGGTCCCATATAAATAAAGCAACAGACATCAAATGGTTCAATAACAAGTGAATAGTTCACAGGCATTTCATGACGTCTACTAATATTACCAATTCTTTGACATTCATCACAAGATAAGAAAAACTTACAGGCATCCTTGAAGAGAGTAGGCCAATAAATACCAGATTGCAATACCTTATGCGCAGTTCTATCTCCAGCATGGTGTCCTCCATAAGTTTCGGAGTGGCACTTGCGTACGATCTGTTCCTGTTCATGCTCAGGTACACAACGTCTAATAATATCATCTACTCCTTCTTTATAAAGATGTGGATCATCCCAGAAGTAATGTCTCAAATCATAGAAGAACTTTTTCTTTTGCTGGTATGTGAAGCTAGGTGGTATAAACTTAGCAAGAATGTAATTAGCATAATCAGCATACCATGGAGCAGTACGAGAAGTATTTATGACAGCTAATTGTTCATCAAGAAAGCTATCATCAATAGGTTGTGGGTCATCAAGTATATTCTCTAGCCTAGACAAGTTATCTGCAATGGGGTTCTCAGCTCCCTTTCTATCAATAATATGCAAATCAAACTCTTGCAGCAAGAGAACCCATCTAATAAGTCTAGGTTTAGCATCTTTCTTTTCCATAAGGTATTTGATAGCAGCATGATCAGTGTGAATGGTTAATTCAGAATCAACAATATAAGGTCTAAACTTATCACACGCAAATACAACTGCTAAAAATTCTTTCTCAGTAGAAGCATAATTTCTCTGGGCACTGTCTAGAGTGTTACTAGCATATTGGATAACATTCAATTTCTTATCAACTCTTCACCCTAAAACAACACCTACAGCGTAATCACTAGCAGCGCACATAATCTCAAAGGGTAAATTCCAGTCAGGAGGCTAGACAATAGGTGCAGAGATCAATGCTTTCTTAAGTATTTCAAATGCTTCTAGACAATCATCATCAAAAACAAAAGGAATATCTTTTTGTAAGAGGTTAGTCAGGGGCCTGGAGATTTTGGAGAAGTCCTTAATGAACCTCCTATAAAACCCGGCATGACCAAGGAAACTTCGTATACTTTTGATGTCCTTGGGACATGGCATCTTTTCAATAGCATCAACCTTAGCTTTGTCAACTTCAATACCTCTTTCAGAAATTTTATGTCCCAAGACAATGCCTTCATTAACCATAAAGTGGCATGATGGCTTCTCGCCCCTCGTTGGTTACCCCAAGTGGAAGGTTTGAGATGCAGTGTAGCGGAAGTTTTCCCTTGGCAAAGATACCAAGGATCGATTTCCCATGAGACTTCTAGTTTCAACAAGAAGGTGTCAACTGCTAACGGCGCCAGATATTAGCAATCAACGTGGACCTGCACACAGATACAAATAACTTTGCTCCCAACGAGTACAGAGAGGTTGTCAATCCCTCCGGCCTTGTCGTTTACAAAGGATCAAACGCAAGTGATAATAATGATAGGTATAATTGCAATAGTAAGTAAAAGCGGAAAGTAAATAGCGGATGTGATCAATGATGGTAATATGGACCGGGGTCCCATGATGTTCACTAGTGATGTGTCTCTCCCAAAAGACGATAAAACAGCTATGTGAGGTAAACGAATTACAGCTGGGCAATTGACAGGACCATGTGCGCAAACCAATGCTGACTATGTTGCAAGAAAGGCAGAGGTTCAAAGCATGGGCGGTACGCCAAGGCAAGTAGACCGAAATCCATCTGCATCTACTACTAATCATCCACCTTGAGATATCTATCCAGAACATCTCGCTGGTATTAAGTTGCGAGTCCCATCCATAGTTTAAACTCAAAGCAACAGACAACTGCATTAAAAGAACTTTGCGTAAAGTAAACAGTCCTTGCACCCGCGGGCACAAGCACCGTTGTTTTCCCCCTTGTGGCAACAGCACATCCCCTAGACTCATGTTTCTGTCACTCAAACTAGTCATTGAGTGGCATGAACCCACAATCGAGCATAACGTTCCCTCTTGGAGTCACTACCTACTACTTGGCCAAAGCAATAAATAACAACGGAGAACATGCAAGAATTACTTACAAACATAAATATAAAAGAGGTAGATCAAATATATTACTCAAACACAATCTGAACATAATCTCACAATCCATCGGATCCCAGCAAACTCATCATAGCAACAGCATAAGGATTACATATGTGCCTCGATCATGTAGGGCAGCTCACGAGGACTAATTAGTGAAGCACAAGAACGGGAGGAGAACATCACATAGCTACTGGTCATGGACCCATGGTCCAAGGGAGACTACTCACAACTCATCCGGGAGGCGTCCATGGTGGTGGAGAGGCTCCCGGTGGTGATCCTCCCCTCCGGTAGGGTGCCGGGAAGAGTTCTCCTGGTGCTCCCGATCTTGGAAGCGCGGCGGCGGCGGAACAGAGATGAGATCGCGAAAAAGAGTTCCCGTCTCGAGGGTTTCGGGACACGATACAAATATATGCCAAAGGGGGGCATCAGCGGAGGCCTGGGGGGCCCAGGCGCCCCCCCCGGCGCGGCCAGGAGAGGGGCCGCGCCACCAGGGCGCCTGGAGCCCTGGTGGCTCCCCTCCGGCTCTACTTAGGGTGCCGGGAAGCTTCTGGAACGCTGATTTTTTATATAATTTTCCGGGATTTTTCTGGCAGTTTACGTAATGGGAAAACCTGAAATACAAAAACAACAGAAAACAGAAACTGGCACTGGGGTGCACTGGGTTAATAGGTTAGTCCAAATATGATCAAAAGTGTATGTAAGTGTATAAATATCATAGCAATATCACCCAAAAGAGGCATGGAGCAAGCAGAAATTATAGATACGTTTTGGACGTATCAACATCCCCAAGCTTAATTCCTGCTCGTCCTCGAGTAGGTAAATGATAACAAGAATAATTTCTGTGGTGACATGCTATTAACCATATAGGACTTTTCATAGTCATATGACAAAAGCTTACTGAGACAATGAATCTGTAGTAATTAAGTTGCCTCATGAGAAAATCACAAAGAACTGAAAGTTCTACATTATGATATTGAAACATCAAATAGATTTGTAATGAGCATGGTGTGCAAATATGATAAAGTGATATCTCGCTTGCCCCCTTTAGTGAAGCAAAACATAAATGCAGGGGCACCTCCAAGGTTTAAGTGATGACTAGATACAATGATTTCAAAATAAACGATATCACAATCATGCAAAAGACAATGCTACTTTGGGACAATGCACATTACACTCAGAATGACAATCATGCTCTCAGTAGTTGGTGCTTTAAAATAAGGTGGAGACTCTCGAACCGTGGCTTTTGTTGGCAAGGTTGAAAACCCGTAGTCAAAAACAAAGACAAAACATGTACCAGAGCTCTTGGTTTTAAAAACAGAGGTAATAATTATTTTTTTGATTATGCATGTTCCGTCAACGAATGCTAGCAGAGAACTCAATCACTTCTTGAGATGGACAAGTTTCGAGGAACGGCTCCCGAATGAGGACGATCACATCCTCTTAATCTCCTTTGTTTATCACTGCCAAAGTTTTCTGATTTCTCGTGAACAAAGCGTGAAGGAGGGTTTGTTTGTTATATTATTTTTGAGCCGGGCGCACTCAATGCCAGTTCCTTCTCGTATTATGGGTTTGCACATTATACATGCAATCCCGGGGTGAAGCTTGTCCAACTTAAAAATATCATGAATTAACTACTACTTCCTCATGAACTTAAAACAGAGGCACAAAATAGGAATGCATTTTTTTTGAATAATTTCGAGATGGTACATGCAAGTCTCCGTTAGGAATGGCAGGTAAATACCATGTAGGAAGGTATGGTGGACTCATATGGCATAACTGGTTTAAAATATTTTGGATGCACAAGCAGTCAGTCCGCTTAGTACAGGCGTAGGTTAGCAAAAGATTGGGAGCGACCAACTAAGAGAGCAATGACGGTCATAATCATGCAGAGCGACAAAGCAACATTGAATCAGGCATGGAAGTTATATCGCTACTCAGAAACAAAAGATCATCAAGGCTTGACAGACTTTCTTTACAGTCTTAAATATGCGTGAGCATACGCCAAGTCAATCAAAATAAATTCTCGAAGGAAGATAAAACTAAACCATACCACATCATAGGCAAACAAATCATGTTGGTACTCCAATAACACATTGGGAACCCCCCAGCTATTTGAGACTAACCATAAGAAAACATGAACTACTAAGCACCATTATGCACGTAGCATTTTTATCATAGACATATCAACCAATGCAACAGAAGCAAACTCTCTTAATAAGATAAGCATGATAACTAAAGAGAGTTCAAGCAACCAACTAAACAAAAGCTCTTTAAAAAGATAAGCATGAAAACTAAGAGCTGAAAATGATAGTAGCTATTGAAAGACAAAGAACACACACAGCAGAGATAGACATGAAAATTCTATGTTATGTTCTAGGTAGAAGTTGTCGGTGTACTAAGGTAGGGGTACCTCAGTACCCCAACTTGTGCACGGGCAGTAGCAGCTCCCCGCGGTAAGGCTTACCACGTGCTCGTCGGAGACCTTTCTGATCCATATGAAGCCATTCAAAAACAAAGTATACAAGACAGAAGATCAAGGCCCCGGCAAGTGGAGCTTGCTGGGAAGGCCGTCCCAGGCCCAAGACCACCACATTAGCACGAGACCCTGGCAAGAGGAGCTTGCCAGGAAGACTAGAAGACTGCATCTCAGAAGATATGCCTCGGCGCAACATGCGCCCCGGCAGGGCCCGGGGAGCGACATGCTCCAGGGCCCGGCAAGGTCAAGGCCCCGGCAAGGTGCTTGCCGGGGAGAGTTACGCTGTGTGCCCGCGCTCCAGCTCATCGATCCACGCGTCGCCCTGGGGCCATTCCAGGGACGCGTGGTGGATGGGTGTGCATCCTGGGGGACACGGTGGCACTCCACGGTGACAAGGCTATCGCCGTGGCAAAAGGAGACGCAAGGGCGGGCGCTTTTGGGGTCGACGGCGACGGGCATTAAATGCTCTTGTCCCCCACTGTCAAAGTAGGTGATGACCACTGTTCATCCACTGTTCATCCACTATTCCCGCACTGTTACAACTACCACCAAAGTTACCTTTTTACCCCTTCTTCTACGTTGACACCTGTCGGTGACCCCTTTAGCTATAAAAGGAGGCCCATGCACAACGTAGAAAGGGTTCGGAACCTAGATCGCTCATTTCGCTCGGTGAAGCTAGTTCTTCAAGCTCCCGAGCTCCCCAACTCAATACAAACCAAGCAGGAGTAGGGTTTTACGCGTCCACCGCGGCCCGAACCTGGGTAAACTCCCCGCGTGCTCACCTCGATCTGCTCTTTGTGCTCCCTCCGCTCCCTTACCGCACGAACAAAGGGGCTCCGGTCCCATAGGTGCTCGTGGTGGACAGTTTCCCCCGACAGAAGTGGAGCGTGTTTCTCTCCCACATAAAGAAAGCTGAGTTCCGACTCGTTATGAAAAGCTAAAGAAAACTAAAAAGGATACTAAAAGCAAGACGCTCCAAGCATAGCACATAACACATGAAGTGATAAAAATATAGTGGAACGAAAGATGAACTGATAATGTTGATGGAGAAGGGGATGCACGGGGGCATCCCCAAGCTTAGACGCTTGAGTCTCCTTGAATATTTCTTGGGGGTGCATGGGGGCATTCCCAAGCTTGAGCGTTTGACACTCCTGAATCTTTTTATCATCTTCCCTCGCACACTTGAAAACTCCCTTCATACATAACTCATCATAATCTGATTAGCGAGGTTAGTACCCATAATAAAATAATTGTTCCTTGCTGGAAATAAAGATATTCTTGAAGGTCTACTGTTTCTCAAGATTGCCAAAAGGTTTTTGCAAAGAAAAAGCAAGCTCAAGGTTTGCAAAATGAAGGAAAGGCAAAACAGGACAGAATCTGTGAAAAACAGAACAGCAGGTAGTAAATGATTTTTTCGGGGCACTTCTGCAACTCTAATCAAAAAACTCAGAACAGACGCACGAAATACAATTATATAGAGCACGCTGTCGGAAAAATTCAGACCAAAAAGATGATCTGGTGATTTTATACGAATTTTTCTATCCAAGGACAGAATCTGTTTCCTGGACAGCACGTCACAACTTTTGAACTTTCTTGCAATCAGAGGCTACACTTGGCACAATGTTGAAAAGTAAAGATACAATGATGATTCTACTGTAGTAACAACATCAAGACACAACAAAAACAAAATAAAATTTATTCATGTGGGTTGCCTCCCAAAAGCGCTTTCTTTTATGCCTTTAAGCTAGGCATAATGCATAGAGATCAAGTTTTATCAAGAGTAAAAGAATAGCTAGCCCGTATAACGGACTCAAAAGGTAACTTAATCTTCTTTCGAGGGAAGTGTTCCATCCCTTTCTTGAGAGGAAACTGGAATTTTATATTCCCCTCTTTCATGTCAATGATAGCACCAACGGTGCGTAGAAAAGGACGTCCCAAAATAATTGGACACGAAGGTTCACATTCAATATCCATAATAGTAAAATCAACGGGAACATAGTTGTCATTGACAATGATAAGAATATCGTCGATCCTCCCCAAAGGTTTCTTTATGGAAGAATCAACGAGACGAACACCAAAAGAACAAGAATCAAAAGGTTTCAATTTAAGCATATCATATATTCTTTTGGGCATAACAGAGGTACTAGCTCCAACATCACATAAAGCATAGCAAGAGAAGTTATTCAACTTAATTTTAATCATAGGATCCCAACCATCTTCTAGCTTTCTAGGTATGGAGGCTTCTACTCTAAGTTTCTCCTCCCTAGCTTTGATGAGAGCATTAGTGATATGCTCTGTGAAGGCAAGATTAAGCGTGCTAGTGCGGGGATCTCTAGACATCTTGTGAAGGAAATCAATAACTTCGGTAAGAGTGCAATTATCAAAATCAAGGTCACTACTATCAAGTAAAGTGGTAGTGGTGTCCTTTAGGTTCACTTGTTTGGTAGTTTCTATAGTCATAGCATCACCATTAATAGGTCCAATGGGACCAGGAGTGCATTGGGTGCTAAGAGTTTGGATATCCTCAACAACTTGGATAGTAGCGACAGTGTGGTGGGTAGGAAGGTTCTTAATTCTAGCTTCTTCCTCCCTTAGGGGTGCAACCACTTCGGGTTTAGCTGCCATTTGGTTTATCAAAGTGGCTTGTGTGTGGGACATATTGGGAACTTGGGTCTCAGTGATAGTGAGCCTAGTCTGGAGGTTAGAAATCTCAATATTTAGGTTCTCTAATTGTCTACTAATGTCTTGCAAGATAGTAGTATGCTCATTTAATTGCCTCGAGAAGGTTTTGTTTTGTTCATATTGGGTGTGCATGTAATTCTTAGTGGCCTTCTCTATTTCTAGAAGTTTCTCATAACCAGGCAAGTCTCTATCTTTTTGGGTGGAGTTCTTGGTGCTAGGATAAGCATTGTTGTTCCCATAGGAATTAGAGGGGAACGGTATAGGATTGCTACCAAAATTACTCCTATAAGCATGAGCGATCACAGAATTTAAAGGATCATCACGAGGATCAATAGAAGATTGCTTGGAAAGTAGGGACATGATTAAGTCAGCTTTTTCATTTAAGGAGGAAATCTCCTCGACAGAGTTTACCTTCCTACCCGTGGGAGCGCGTTCGGTGTGCCATTGGGAATAGGTGGTCATCATCTCATCGAGAAGCTTCGTGGCAGCACCAAGTGTAGTTGACATAAAGGTTCCTCCCGTGGCCGAATCTAACAAGTTCCGCGAGGTAAAGTTCAAGCCTACATAAAAAGTTTGGATAACCATCCAAGTAGTCAAACCATGAGTAGGGCAGTTCTTGACAAGAGATTTCATACGTTCCCAAGCTTGGGCAACGTGTTCATTATCCAATTGTTTAAAATTCATTATGTTACTCCTCAGTTGGATAATCTTAGCAGGTGGATAGTATTTTCCAATAAAAGCATCTTTGCACTTGTCCCACGAATCTATGGTATTTCTAGGCAAAGACTGAAACCAAATTTTAGCTCCTCCTCTCAAGGAGAAAGGAAAAAAGCTTAAGCTTAACAATATTACCATCTATTTCTTGGTACTTTTGCATATCACAGAGTTCAACAAAATTGTTTAAGTGTAAAGCAGCATCATCTCCAGCACCGGAGAATTGATCTTTCATGACTAGGTTCAGTAAAGTAGGTTTAATTTCATACGAAGGTGCTGAAGTGGCAGGTGTAGTGATAGGTGTGCAGATAAAGTCATCGTTGTTGTGACTATTGAAGTCGCACAACTTGGTGTTCTCGGTGGAACCCATAGTAGCAAGCAAGCAAGATAACTATTTTTGTGATTTTTGATAAAAGATACTAAAGCAAAACTGAAAGGTAAACTAACAAGACTAAAAAGCAAAGGTAAAAGATAGCGTGCAACTCCCCTATCCTGAAGAGTGGAGTCCCCGGCAACGGCGCCAAAAAACTTTGCTTGATGGCTTCTCGCCCCTCGTTGGTTACACCAAGTGGAAGGCTTGAGATGCAGTGTAGCGGAAGTTTTCCCTTGGCAAAGATACCAAGGATCGATTTCCCATGAGACTCCCAGTTTCAACAAGAGGGTGTCAACTGCCAACGGCGCCAGATATTAGCAATCAACGTGGACCTGCACACAGATACAAATAACTTTGCTCCCAACGAGTACAGAGAGGTTGTCAATCCCTCCGGCCTTGTCGTTTACAAAGGATCAAACGCAAGTGATAATAGTGATAGGTATAATTGCAATAGTAAGTAAAAGCAGAAAGTAAATAGCGGATGTGATCAATGATGGTAATATGGACCGGGGTCCCATGATGTTCACTAGTGATGTCTCTCTCCCAAAAGACGACAAAACAGCTATGTGAGGTAAACGAATTACAGCTGGGCAATTGACAGGACCATGTGCGCAAACCAATGCTGACTATGTTGCAAGAAAGGCAGAGGTTCAAAGCATGGGCGGTACACCAAGGCAAGTAGACTGAAATCCATCTGCATCTACTATTAATCATCCACCTTGAGATATCTCCAGAACATCTCGCTGGTATTAAGTTGCGAGTCCCACCCATAGTGTAAACTCAAAGCAACAGACAACTGCATTAAAAGAACTTTGCGTAAAGTAAACAGTCCTTGCACCCGCGGGCACAAGCACCGTTGTTTTCCCCCTTGTGGCAACAGCACATCCCCTAGACTCATGTTTCTGTCACTCAAACTAGTCATTGAGGGGCATGAACCCACAATCGAGCATAACGTTCCCTCTTGGAGTCACTACCTACTACTTGGCCAAAGCAATAAATAACAACGGAGAACATGCAAGAATTACTTACGAACATAAATATAAAAGAGGTAGATCAAATATATTACTCAAACACAATCTGAACATAATCTCACAATCCATCGGATCCCAGCAAACTCATCATAGCAACAGCATAAGGATTACATATGTGCCTCGATCATGTAGGGCAGCTCACGAGGACTAATTAGTGAAGCACAAGAACGGGAGGAGAACATCACATAGCTACTGGTCATGGACCCATGGTCCAAGGGAGACTACTCACAACTCATCCGGGAGGCGTCCATGGTGGTGGAGAGGCTCCCGGTGGTGATCCTCCCCTCCAGCAGGGTGTCGGGAAGAGTTCTCCTGGTGCTCCCGATCTTGGAAGCGCGGCGGCGGTAGAACAGAGATGAGATCGCAAAAAAGAGTTCCCATCTCGAGGGTTTCGGGACACGATATAAATATATGCCAAAGGGGGGCATCAGCGGAGGCCTGGGGGCCCAGGCGCCCCCCCGGCGCGGCCAGGAGGGGGGCCGCACCACCAGGGCGCCTGGAGCCCTGGTGGCCCCCCTTCGGCTCTACTTCGGCTGCCGGGAAGCTTTTGGAACGCTGATTTTTTATATAATTTTTCCGGGATTTTTCTGGCAGTTTACGTAATGGGAAAACCTGAAATACAAAAACAGCAGAAAACAGAAACTGGCACTGGGGTGCACTGAGTTAATAGGTTAGTCCAAATATGATCAAAAGTGTATGGAAGTGTATAAATATCATAGCTATATCACCCAAAAGAGGCATGGAGCAAGCAGAAATTATAGATACATTTTGGACGTATCATGGCACTTCTCCCAATTCAAGACAAGATTAGTGTCTTCACATCTCTACAAAACTCGATCAAGGTTGCTCAAGCAATCATCAAAAGAAGTTCCGTAAACAGAGAAATCATCCATGAAAACCTCAACAATCTTTTCACAAAAATCAGAGAATATAGCCATCATGCATCTTTGAAAGGTAGCAGGTGCATTACATAAACCAAAATGCATATTTCTATAAGCAAAGCTACCGAAGGACAAGTAAAAGTGGTCTTTTCTTGATCCCCTTTTGACACAGGTATTTGAGAGAAATCAGAATAACCATCTAGAAAGCAAAAATGAGTATGTTGGAATAACCTTTCTAGCATTTGATCAATAAAAGGCAAAGGGTAATGATCTTTCTTAGTAGCTTTATTTAATTTGCAGAAATCAATTACCATCCTATAACCTGTAACAATTCTTTGTGCAATCAATTCATCCTTACCATCAGGAACAACAGTCATACCTGCCTTCATAGGGACACAATGGACAGGACTTACCCACTGGGTATCAACAACTGGATAGATAATACCTGCCTTTAGAAGTTTTAGTATTTCTTTCCTTACCACTTCTTTCATCTTAGGATTTAACCGTTGTTGATGATCAATAACCGGTTTAGCGTCCTCTTCCAATTTTGTCTTGTGTTGGCATAAAGTGGGACTAATGCCCTTAAGTTTATCCAGACTATATCGAATAGCAACACGGTGCTTCTTCAGAGTTTTCAATAATTTTTCTTCTTCCTGCTCTGAAAGGTTAGCACAAATAATAACAGGATATATCTTCTTTTCATCAAGATAAACATACTTAAGATTATCAGGTAAGGGTTTAAGTTCAAACACGGGATCACCCTTGGGTGGAGGAGGAACCCCTAGGATTTCAACATGCAAATTGTTTTTCAATACGGGTCCCTGCTTAAAGAATATTTCATCTATTTCCCTTCTTTCATTCATATACATATCATTTTCATGGTCTAGCAGATATTGTTCTAAGGGATCATTAGGAGGCACAGCAATAGAAGAAATACCAATAATTTCATCCTTACTAGGTAATTCTTTGTCATGGGGTTGTCTACAAAATTTAGCAAAGTTAAAATCATGAGGCATATCCCCAAAACCAACAGTAACAATATCTTTAACGCAGTCTATCTTAGCATTAACAGTATTCAAGAACGGTCTACCAAATATAATGGGACAAAAATCATCTTGTGGGGAACCAAGAACAAGAAAATCAGCAGGGTATTTAACTTTCCCACACAAGACTTCAACATCTCTAACAATCCCAATTGGTGAAATAGTGTCTCTATTAGCAAGCTTAATAGCGACATCAATACCTTCTTGCTCAGCGGGTGAAATATCATGCATAATTTCATCGTATAAGGAAATGGGCATTACACTCGCACTAGCACCTACATCACATAAACCATGATAGTAATGATCTCCTATTTTGACAGAAATAACAGGCAAGCCTACAACATGTCTATGTTTATTCCTAGCATCGGGTTTGGCTATTCTAGCAGCTTCCTCTTGGAGGTAAATAACATGTCCATCTAAATTTTCAACCAAGAGGTCTTTAACCATAGCAACACTAGGTTCAACTTTAGTTTGCTCAGAGGGTGTAGGTGTTCTAGTACTACTCTTACGAATCACAGTTGAAGCTTTAGCATGATCCTTTATTCTAACAGGGAAAGGTGGTTTCTCAATATAAGCAGTAGGAACAATAAGATCAACATTATAAGTGATAGTCTTTTCTTCAACTTTAACAGGTCCAACTAATTTTACTTCAATGGGAGAACGGTATTTAAACCACTTCTCCTTGGGAAGATCAACATGAGTAGCAAATGATTCACAGAAAGAAGCTACTATCTCAGAGTCAAGTCCATATTTAGTGCTAAACTCACGGAGAACATCGGTATCCATAAAAAGCTTTAACACAATCAAACATAGGGGTCATATCTGACTCCTTACATTTGTCGAGATCCCAATCTTCAGAGTTGCGTTTAATTCTTTCCAATAAATCCCATTTGAATTCAACAGTCTTCATCGTAAAATAACCAGTACAAGAATTATCGAGCATGGTGCGATTATTGAGAGAAAGCCGAGCATAAAAAATTGGAGTGATCATTTCTCTTGAGAGCTCATGATTGGGGCATGAATATAACATTGACCTAAGCCTCCCCAAAGCTTGAGCGATGCTTTCTCCTTCGCGATGCCAAAAATTATATATATAATTACGATCACGATGAACCTGGTGCATAGGGTAGAACTTCTGATGAAATTCCAACTTCAGACGATTATAGTTCCATGATCCAATATCATCACATAGACTAAACCATGTCAATGCATCTCCCTTCAAAGATAAAGGGAACACCTTCTTGTTGATAACATCCTCGGGCATACCTGCAAGCTTAAATAATCCACAAACTTTATCCACATAGATTAGATGTAAATCGGGATGCAGTATTCCGTCTCTTGTAAAAGGATTATCTAGCAGTTTCTCTGTCATACTCGAAGGAATTTCAAAGCAAACATTTTCAGTAGGTGCAGTAGGTTGAGGAGCAACTCTTTGCTCTTCTGGTCGGGGTGAAGATACCCCGAACAAGCCCCTCAAAGGATGATGAGCCATAGTAACAAGTGACAGTAAATTTCAGCACACTATATAAATTTTTCCTTACCAAATTCCACTTACCAAAGGCGCTTCACTCCCCGGCAACGGCGCTAAAAAAAGTCTTGATGACCCACAAGTGTAGGGGACCTATCTTAGTCCTTTCGATAAGTAAGAGTGTCGAACCCAACGAGGAGCGGAAGGAAATGATAGGCAGTTTTCAGTAAGGTGTTTTCTGCAAGCACTGAAATTATAAGTAACAGATAGTTTTGTGATAAGGTAATTGGTAGCAAGTAGCAAAAGGTAAAAGTAAATAAGGTGAATCAAGATGGCCCAATCCTTTTTGTAGCAAAGGACAAGCCTGGACAAACTCGTATATGAAGGAAAACGCTCCTGAGGACACATGGGAATTATCATCAAGCTAGTTTTCATCACGATCATCTGATTCGTGTTTGGTACTTTGATAATTTGGTGTGTGGGTGGACCGGTGCTTGGGTGTTGTCCTTACTTGGACCAGCATCCCACTTATGATTAACCTCTATTGCAAGCGTTCGCAACTACAAAAGAAGTATTAAGGTAAACCTAACCATAGCATGAAACAAGTGGATCTAAATCAGCCCCTTACGAAGCAACGCATAAACTAGGGTTTAAGCTTCTGTCACTCTAGCAACCCATCATGTACTTATTACTTCCCAATGCCTTCCTCTAGGCCCAAATAATGGTGAAGTTTCATGTAGTCGACGTTCACATGACACCACTAGAGGAGAGACACCATACATCTCATCAAAATATCAAACGAATACCAAATTCACATGACTACTTATAGCAAGACTTCTCCCATGTCCTCGGGAACAAAAGTAACTATTCACAAGGCATAATATTGTTCATGATCAGAGGGGTATTAATATGCATAATGGATCTGAACATATGATCTTCCACCAAGTAAACCAACTAGCATCAACTATAAGGAGTAATCAGCACTACTAGCAACCCACAGGTACCAATCTGAGGTTTGGGTACAAAGATTGGATACAAGAGATGAACTAGGGTTTGAGAGGAGATGGTGCTGGTGAAGATGTTGATGAAGATAACCCTCCCCAAGATGGGAGAGTTGTTGGTAATGACGGCGGTGACGATTTCCCCGTCCCGGAGGGAAGTATCCCTGGCAGAACAGCTCTCCCGGAGCCCTAGATTGGTTTTCGCCAAGGTTCCGCCTCGAGACGGTGGCATCTGGCCCCGAAAGCCTCCTCCTGATTTTTCCAGGTCAAAACACCTCATATAGGAGAAGATGGGCATCGGGGGACCATCGTGTGGCCCACGAGACAAGGGGCGCGCCCAGAGAGGGGGGCGCGCCCGCACCCTCGTGGACAGGTGGTGGCCCCCCTGGTGATTCTCTTTCGCCAAATATTTTTTATATTTTCTGAAATGGTGTCCCGTGGAGTTTCGGAGCTTTTTGAGTTGTGCAGAATAAGTTTCCAGTGTTTGCTCCTTTTCCAGCCCAGAATTCCAGCTGCCGGCATTCTCCCTCTTCATGTAAACCTTGTAAAATAAGAGAGAAAAGGCATAAGTATTGTGACATAATGTGTAATAACAGCCCATAGTGCGATAAATATCAACATAAAAGCATGATGCAAAATGGACGTATAAAGAGGTATTAAAGTTGACAAGGCTAAGGTTGATGCTATTGAAAAGATGCCGTGTCCCAAGGACATCAAAGGTATACGAAGTTTCCTTGGTCATGACGGGTTTTATAGGAGGTTCATTAAGGACTTCTCCAAAATCGACAGGCCTCTGACTAATCTCTTACAAAAAGATGTTCCTTTTGTCTTTGATGATGATTGTTTAGAAGTAGTTGAAATACTTAAGAAAGCATTGATATGTGCACCTATTGTCTAGCCTCCTGACTGGAATTTACCCTTTGAGATTACATGCGATGCTAGTGATTATGCTGTAGGTGTTGTTCTAGGACAAAGAGTTGATAAAAATTGAATGTTATCCAATATGCTAGTAAAACTCTAGACAGTGCCCAGAGAAATTATGCTACTACTGAGAAAGAGTTTTTAGCAGTTGTATTTGCATGTGATAAGTTTAGGCCTTATATTGTTGACTCTAAAGTAACTATTCACACTGACCATGTTGCTATCAAATACCTTAAGGAAAAGAAAGAAGCTAAACCTAGACTTATTAGGTGGTTCTCCTACTACAAGAATTTGATTTGCATATTATTGATAGAAAGGGAGTTGAGAACCCCATTGCAGACAACTTGCTAGGCTAGAGAATATTCTTGATGACCCACTACCGATAGATGATAGCTTTCTTGATGAACAATCACTACACAAGAACCCCCCTTCAGCAACGCATCGATGTGTTGTCGTATATCCATATAAGCGTTGCTATTGTCTACACCAACGGATCTGTATGCGTTGTCGTTGGTGGCGTTGCAAAGGTCTACAACAACATATATAAATGCGTTGGTAACCAGCATGAAAATGTGTTGTAAGGCAGCAACTTGTAGAGCTAGAAGCTAACAACACTTCGTATGCGTTGGTGTCTGCCCAGGAAAAGATCCTTATGATTCCTAGAAGCATTGTCGCATAGCTTGAAGAATTAATGTATTTTTTGTATATCAAAATTCTAAATTATTATGTCAATGCTGATAGTGCATAGGAGACAAAAACATAATAATTAGAAAGGTCACATATATTAAATCAACTCGGTTGCTTTACAAAGAACATGATACAAAGAATACAGTATGTGAAACTATCTAGTAGTAATCTGATTCTCAACCTTGCAATCAACATGTCGGCCATCTATAACATATTGTTTGAAACATTGACCTGAATGACATTCTAATAACCTAATCTAAAACTATCTAGTAGTAGCCACCTTCTTGATCTTGCAATCAACTTCCGAGCCATGGATCACTGATTTATCTTGGCAATCTACAACAACAAAGAAATGAGAAAAATAACGTGTCATCAAATAACATCGAGTTAATAGGTAGTAAAATTCAAACAAAGAACAACATATGAAGCTTGAAGGCCATGTGATAGTTCATCTTGCTATATGACCAATAGTTTTGTTTTAGTTGTTGCATCAGCCAAGAATCAATTCCCAAGTTTGACACCCTCAATTTTTGTTTTATATTCTAGGTTGGTACTTTTTAGTGTAGCAAGAGCAACATTCTTGCTTAAATTTCCCAAGCTAAGCAGGAACTACAATGAGCATTCATATCGCAAAAAGAATGATCGATAATAATTTTTTTGCTCAACCATGTTGAATTCCAAACAGTAGAGAAAATGAGCATACCTTATCATTAGATGGATATTAGTTTGATGCTCATATCTCCGTATCAAAGAGGAGTTTTCACTTCAGATACAGTATGTTGCTTCACTAAACACGTTAGTTGAAGTTTTACTTCTCTAAACACCCAATTCAAAGCAAGCAGCGGAACAGAATAATCATTCCATCATCCTACATATGTCATCACCAGTGAAGGGCTTTGATATATCATAGTTTGAACACTTTCTTACAGTCCAGCCATAGCACTCAACTCTGTAGACCGAGAAAAGAGAGCCTCAATTATGAACAGACCATTCATATGTTAATTGAGTTAATAAATACCTTACAAATAATATAACGAACATACAGAGTGAGGTAAATGCCCAAAAAATATGTGCGCCGACAAATAGAGCATGCTTCATGGCAAACACAGTTCTGTAGTTACCAAAAACAGTGGATATATAAATGCAGAGATTTAAAAATTTCTAGAAATACTTGAAGTTGATAGAAAATATTCCGCACAAAGCTAAATCGATCAGGTGGCTGCATTAAATGTTAATAAGTGTGTTTTCTAGTGATTTTGATTTTTATATATGATTGACAACAATAGTAATCTGAGTGAATACAAAATCTTTTTCAACATGATTTTTTGAATTACACTGTAGATGATGTCACTTAAATCACCTACATCTTTACAAACCAACATTATTCATGCAGTCATACCTCCTTCTACAGAAGTAGCGCGCTATATATGCCCTGAACTTTCTCCCAAAGATGAATATGTAAGAATTTATGCCCCGTAAAGAATAATGGATTCATTTCATAAGCACTTGCAAGCACATTTAAGTAGATCGAACAAAAACACTGACCAGCAATCTTTAAAAGTTCTAATAACAATATTAATTTGTAATGATATACCTTAAGTTTAAGGTTGACTCACATGAGTTGTGACGACGGGTTCCAAGAATCCGAGGATCAATGCGTCGTGAAAGACGGCGCACAACAAGCACACTGTTGTGAAGACCAATGCTGCGGCGCTGCACCAAGTGCTCAAGTGTTAGGCTGCTGGCAGCAGCTGCTACTATGCTCTAGTATGACGGCGAGAGTCAAATCTGAACCAAAGTTACTATATATCCAGCCGGTGAAAGTGCAGAACATGCACATACACAGGTCACGATCTGATCGATTCATCGATCAAAATAAACCAGCCACGATCGTACATGGGATATTGCCTACTAGCTTTGGGATTCTCTAATTTCGTGCTAGTTCATTAACATATTGGCTAATGAGTAATTAGCTGTGTACATACACAACGGTGAAAGCCAACAACGTGGATCAGGAATACTATAATACATAAAGGAAATTGCTAGATGATTGGTAAATTTTCTACAAGGCAGACACCTTAATGTTTACTGAAAGTCGGTCATCAGCAGAACATATAAAAACGAAAATGTCCAAACAGCATACTTATTTTAAGGTATATCAGATGAAATCCACCATATTACTAAGCACAAGTAGAATCTCTATTCCAAAGGATTGGGAATATACATGTTCCATCAACCAGCCACTGTCAGAAACTAGTACCACATACCTACATAAACACCCAGAATTGGAAGTCTCCATTTTAATAGCCATCATGAGTGTCTGCATGTCTCGCAAATACGAACAACCTAGGCCGATCGAGTGATCTGATACGTCCAAAACGTATCTATAATTTCTGTTTGCTCCATGCCTCTTTTGTGTGATATTGCTATGATATTTATGCACTTCCATACACTTTTGATCATATTTGGACTAACCTATTAACTCAGTGCACCCCAGTGCCAGTTTCTGTTTTCTGCTGTTTTTGTATTTCAGGTTTTCCCATTACGTAAACTGCCAGAAAAATTCCGGGAAAAATATATAAAAAATCAGCGTTCCGGAAGCTTCCATGCGGCCAAAGTAGGGCCGGAGGGGGGCCACCAGGGCTCCAGGCGGCCTGCCCACGCGGCCCCCCTCCAGGCCGCGCCGGGGGGGCGTCTGGGCCCCCCTTAGCTCCCCTGGCGACCCCCTTTGGCATATATTTAACACCCGTTGAGGAAACCCTGATTCCAGACCCCTTTTCTCCAGACGCAATTCCGATCTCCGCCGCCATCGCCATCAAGCTTCGGGGGACCAGAAATCATGTGCCGGCACCCTGCCGGGACGGGGAAGTGCCCCCGGATTCATCTCCATCGACGTTGCTTCCTCCCTCCATGATGCGGGAGTAGTTCCTCCTCGGGGCTGAGGTTTCTACCAGTAGCTATGTGGTTATCTCTCTCTCCCATGATGTGATCTTCGTTGTGATCATAGGCTATGTTAATCTAGGGTGATCCCATGATGTTTCCCCTTCCTCTATGTATTGGATTGATGTACTCACTTGTCTTTTTATCTAGTATAATCCCCGAGACCAAGGTGACAGCGGTCTATTGGACATGGATTAGAAAAATATTTTCATGAGTGATTTCCTCTCTTTTGTGTTGATTGAAGATTGAGTGTCTCTTGGTGCTTGTCTTTGACTATCCTTTAGATATGTTGTGGTGATTGTGGGACTCTCTTTGGATGGCCGCGGTGACATTGGGAAATCCTTAGATTGAGAACTACGAACTTTGAGGTGTGCTTTTGTAGCCCTAAATAATTCTCGTCCTCTCTTGACCATGAAGGAATGACCTCCGGGTGCGTCTCCATTGCATGTTTTATGGGAAATATCATGTGATTCGATTATGTTAATGTTGTTGGGAGTTGCCACTAGTGAAAGTATGAAGCCTAGGCCTTGTTTCCACCATTGCAATACCATTTGTGCTCACGTTTACCACTTGTTTGCTTGCTGCACTTTTTATGACAGATTTATATTACTTTGCTTTGCCACTCCTATCATCCATATTTTACCATCTCTTCGCCGAACTAGTGCACCTATACAACTCCTAGTTGTATTAGGTGTGTTGGGGACACAAGAGACTTCTTGTATCTTAGTTGCAGGGTTGCTTGAGAGAGACCATCTTCAACCTCTACTTCCCTGACTTCGATAAACCTTAGGTCATCCACTTGAGGGAAATTGCTGCTGTCCTACAAACCTCTGCGCTTGGAGGCCCAACATAGTCTACAGGAGTAGAAGCGTGCGTAGACATCAAGCTATTTCTGGCGCCGTTGCCGGGGAAGTGAGTGCTTGAAGGTATATCTTTAGATCTTGCAATTAAATCTTTTTGTTTCTTGTTTTTATTTTGACTAGTTTTGCTTAATGGAAAACAACAAAAATATGAGAGAGCTTTATAAGCTCTACCTTGAACTTGGACATGATGTGTTCGAAGAGAAAATTAAAAAACCTTTGGAACTTTATTATTTGCATAACAATCATGATGGTGGTGATGTTATTAGTATGTTTCTTTTTAATATCAATATTGCTAATGACATGGAAAGCTCTAAGCTTGGGGATGACACGTTTGATGAACATGATATTTTTAGTCCCCCAACTTTTGAGGAGAAAATTTACTTTGATGATACTATGCCTCTTATATATGATGATTACAATGATGAATATGATATTTTCAGTCCACCTACTATTGAGGATAAAATTTATTATGATTATGATATGCCTCCTAAATATGATGATTACCATGATGGTTATGATTGCTTTACTCTCACTATTCCTAATAAGAAAGATTTTGCTTATATGAAGAGTAATGATACTTTTATGCTTTTGGATCATGGAAATAATGCCTTATGTGATAGTTATATTGTTGAGTTCATCCATGATGCCACTGAAATTTATAATGAGAGAGGGAGACATGGTTCTAAATATCTTAATAATAAGAAGTTTCCTCTCTTTATGGTGAATATTTTGAAGTTATGCTTGTTTTGCCTTCCTATGCTAGTTGCTTTATGCTTCAATAATTTATTTTCTTACAAGATTCCCATGCATAGGAAGCATGTTAGGCTTAAATGTGTTTGGTATTTGCTTCTTGATGCTCTCTTTTGTTCTTCAACTCTTATTCCTACGAGAGCATCATTAAAGCCTTAAGCCTATCTTTATGGCTATAAAGAAAGAGCTCTAGGGAGACAACCCTTGTTATCTTTGCTTTCAGTTTGTTCTTTCAGTTTTTAGTGGTCTTTATGTTTGTTACTACTGTAGCAACATCATTGTATCTTTACTTTTCAGCTTTGTGCCAAGTGTAGCCTCTGATTGCAAGAAAGTTCAAAAGTTGTGACGTGCTGTCCAGGAAACAGATTCTGTCCTTGGATAGAAAAATTCTTATAAAATCACCAGATCATCGTTTTGGTCTGAATTTTTTCGACAGCGTGCTCTATACAATTGGCTTTCGGGCGTCTGTTCTGGGTTTTTTGATTTGAGTTGCAGAAGTGCCCCGAAAAAATCATTGACTACCTGCTGGTCTGTTTTTCACAGATTCTGTCCTGTTTTGCCTTTCCTTCATTTTGCAAACCTTGAGCTTGCTTTTTCTTTGCAAAAACCTTTTGGCAATCTTGAGAAACAGTAGACCTTCAAGAATATCCTTATTTCCAGCAAGGAAGACTTATTTTATTATGGGTACTAACCTCGCTAATCAGATTATGATGAGTTATGTATGAAGGTTGTTTTCAAGTGTGCGAGGGAAGATGATAAAAAGATTCAGGAGTGTCAAACGCTCAAGCTTGGGGATGCCCCCATGCACCCCAAGAAATATTCAAGAAGACTCAAGCGTCTAAGCTTGGGGATGCCCCCGTGCATCCCCTTCTCCATCAGCATTATCAGTTCGTCTTTCGTTCCACTATATTTTTATCACTTCATGTGTTATGTGCTATGCTTGGAGCGTCTTGCTTTTAGTTTCCTTTTTAGTTTTCTTTAGCTTTGCTTGCTTTTCATAACGAGTTGGAACTCAGCTTTCTTTGTGTGGGAGAGAAACATGCTCCACTTCAACCTAGAACATAACATATAATTTTCATGTCTATCTTTGTTGTGTGTGTTCTTGGTCTTTCAATAGCTACTATCATGTTCAGCTCTTAGTTTTCATGCTTATCTTTTTAAAGAGCTTTTGTTTAGTTGGTCGCTGGAACTCTCTTTAGTTATCATGCTTATCTTGTTAAGAGAGTTGGCTTCTGTTGCATTGGTTGATATGTCTATGATAAAATGCTATGTGCATAATGATGCTTAGTAGTTCATGTTTTCTTATGGTTAGTCTCAAATAGCTGGGGGGTTCCCAATGTGTTATTGGAGTACCAACATGATTTGTTTGCCTATGATGTGGTACGGTTTAGTGATATCTTCCTTCAAGAATTTATTTTGATTGACTTGGCGTATGCTCACGCATATTTAAGACTGTAAAGAAAGTCTACCAAGCCTTGATGATCTTTAATTTCTGAGTAGCGATATAACTTCCATGCCTGATTCAATGTTGCTTTGTCGCTCTGCATGATTATGACCGTCATTGCTCTCTTAGTTGGTCGCTCCCAGTCTTTTGCTAACCTTCGCCTGTACTAAGCGGACTGACTGCTTGTGCATCCAAAATCCTTTAAACCAGTTATGCCATATGAGTCCACCATACCTTCCTATACATGGTATTTACCTGCCATTCCTAACGAAGACTTTCATGTACCATCTCGAAATTATTCAAAAAAGCATTTCTATTTTGTGCCTCTATTTTAGTTCATGAGGAAGTAGTAGTTAATTCATGATCTTTTTAAGTTGGACAAGCTTCACCCCGGGATTGCATGTCTAATGTGCAAACCCATAATACGAGAAGGAACTGGCATAGAGTGCGCCCGGCTCATTAAAAAAATAATACAACAAACAAACCCTCCCTCACGCTTTGTTCATGAGAAATCAGAAAACTTTGGCAGTGATAAACAAAGGAGATTAAGAGGATGAGATCGTCCTCATTCGGGGGCCATTCCTCGAAACTTGTCCATCTCAAGAAGTGATTGAGTTATCTACTAGCATTCGTTGACGAAACATGCATATCTAAAAATAATAATTATTACCTCTGTTTTTAAAACCAAGAGCTCTGGTACATGTTTAGTTTTTGTTTCCGACCATGGGTTTTCAACCTTGCCAACAAAAGCCACGGTTCGAGAGTCTCCACCTTCTTTAAAGCACCAACTATTTAGAGCATGATTGTCATTCTGAGTGTAATGTGCATTGTCCCAAAGTACCATTGTCTTTTGCATGATTATGATATCATTTATTCTAAAATCATTGTATCTAGTCGTCACTTAAACCTTGGAGGTGCCCCTGCATTTATTTTTTGCTTCACTAAAGGGGGCAAGCGAGATATCACTTTGTCATATTTGCACACCATGCTCACTACAAATCTATTTGATGTTTCAGTATCATATTGTAAAACTTTGAGTTCTTTGTGATTTTCTCATGAGGCAACTTAATTACTACAGATTCATTGTCTCAGTAAGCTTTTGTCATGTGACTGTGAAAAGTCCTTATATGGTTAATAGCATGTCACCACAGAAATTATGCTTGTTATCATTTACCTACTCGAGGATGAGCAGGAATTAAGCTTGGGGATGTTGATACGTCCAAAACGTATCTATAATTTCTGCTTGCTCCATGCCTCTTTTGTGTGATATTGCTATGATATTTATGCACTTCCATACACTTTTGATCATATTTGGACTAACCTATTGAAAGCACATTTGCTCCCCGGGTGGTTTTGGTAATTAATGACAACATACTTTGTGGTTGGACTAATGCTTTTATCAAGTATGTTTCAGGAAATTCAATCACATTGGCATGGCAAAAGGACTAAAGAAGTGGACCCCTCAAAAGGCTAAGGCAAGCATTGGCAAAAGCTCAAGACTCCATTTTTGGTTTAGTGATCCAAGATCACATTGAGTCCATAGTAAAAGCCAATACTATTAAAAGGGGATGAGGTTATGATGATGATCTGGTTGCTCAAGTGCTTAGTGATACATCTCCTAAACTATCAGCAACTTTCACTGCCATATACACTCATAAGTAGTCTCGGTCCCACCGATATTCCAAACTCAGTCACACCGAGATGAACCACCTCAGCCATAAGCCAAACCCTAGTAAACTCGGATTTTCCGATTCTGAACTCGGTCTCACCGAAACATGAGTTGCCAAGGTTCTATAACCTTCTGTCATCAAATCGGTGTCACCGAGATGATGAAGTCGGTCCCACCGAAACTGGTATGCTCTTGTCATTGCACGAATCGGACTAACCAAGATTGTATTTTCGGTCCCACCGAAAACCCCAACGTTCACATTATTTGAACTATCGGTCTCACCGAGTTGTCCACTTCGGTCCCACCGAGATTGCTCAAATGTGTGTAACGGTTGGATTTTGTGTGGAGGCTATTTATACCCCTCCACCCCCTCTTCATTCGTGGAGAGAGCCATCAGAAAGAACTACCACTCCTACCTTACATTTCTGAGAAGAGAACTACCTACCCTTGTGTTGAGATCAAGTTGCTCCACTCCCACCATATGAAGCTTGATCTCTAACCTTCCCAAGTTGCTTTCCACTCAATCCTTTCTTCCACCACAGCCAAATAAGTGAGGAGAGTTGAGTGTTGGGGAGATTATCATTTGAAGCACAAGAGCAAGGAGTTCATCATCATCTACAACATCTATTACCTTTTGGAGGGTGGTGCCTCCTAGATTGGTTAGGTGTCGCTTGGGAGCCTCCGTCGTCGAGATGTGGAGTTGAACCAAGAAGTTTGTAAGGGCAAGGAGATCGCCTACTTCGTGAAGATCTACCCCGAGTAAGGCTAGCCCTCCGTGGGCGTAGGCCATGATGGAATAGACAAGGTTGCTTCTTCGTGGAGCCCTCCGTGGACTCGCACAGCCGTTACCCTCCGTGGGTTGAAGTCTCCATCAACGTGGATGTACGATAGCACCACCTATCGGAACCACGGGAAAAATCATTGCG
Source organism: Secale cereale (assembly GCA_902687465.1). Taxonomy (NCBI): domain Eukaryota; kingdom Viridiplantae; phylum Streptophyta; class Magnoliopsida; order Poales; family Poaceae; genus Secale; species Secale cereale. The sequence continues at coordinate 529,606,310 of LR738714.1, read as the reverse complement.
TCTCCAAATTGCGTTTGATCTTCTCCACTTCTCTTTACTACTTGTGCAATTTACTTTCCGCTGCCCATACTCTAGAATTGCATGTGTAGTGTGCTACTTGACTTGTGTGTTATGCAAAATCTGCCAAAATCTGTCCTTGATAAAAGACAGAATTTTTATCTTGTCGAGTAGTCTAATCACCCCCCCTCTAGACACTCTCACCTTCTTCGATCCCTCAATTGGTATCAGAGCATTGGTCTCCATTGCTTTGGTTTACACACCATTGGAGGAAGATGGACGTGTCTACGTTTGGGAGTGTTAGCCATAGAGTGCCTTTTCTTAATGGAGTGTCCTATAACTCGTGGAGGATTGAAATGCTTAGTATCTTTAAGACGTACAATTTGTTCAAATATGTTGAGACCCCCTATGTGCCTCCATTCGACCCCTTGCACCCTACCATGGATGAAGAGCTTGATTTGCTTCGTAACCTTAGGACTGTAAATCTTATCATTAGAGGGTTACTCGATAACTTGCTTAAGCTCGTTACAAACTTTGAGTGCGCCTATGCTATGTGGAAGTTCTTGGAAGAACTTTATCCGGACTACTCTTTGAGAGGTCTTGATGAAATTCTATACAAGACTATTGAATTTGATATGATGCGCCCCAATGATCCCAACTTTGATAAATGCTTCTTTGAGCTTCGTGATCTTATGAAAAAGAAGGGTGATCCCGGTTTTATCAATGTTTTAATTAGAAATGCTCTTGTATTGCATTCCGAAGATTATTGTCACATTGACAAAACTAATGCAAGTAGTTATCAAATTGACCTAGGTGTTGATGATGAACAATCTATGGGTCAATATGATGATGAGCATGAGCATGATGATGATTACTCCGATTCGGACACCGAGCTAGACAAGATCATGAAGAGTCTCAATCTTATGGCAAATCTGAGAGACTACATGTCCGGCGGAAAGGAGTGGATTCTTGATAGTGGATGCACCGACCACATGACCAGAGACAAAGACATGTTTCGAGAGCTTGCAAAGAACGATGGTCCACGCAAGTATGTGACTTTTGGAGACAACTCCAAGGGTAAGGTACTTGGCCTTGGTAAGGTGGCCATATCTCATGATAGCTCTATTCAAAATGTCATGCTTGTAGAATCTCTTGGATACAATTTACTTTCCGTGTCTAGATTAGCTGACTTTGGATTCAATGTGCTATTCACCAAAGTAGATTGCCAAGTCTTTCGTCGTGACAATCATAACATGGCGTTTACCGGTATCCGTAGAGGTGATCTATATATTGTTGATTTCACTAAGAAAGCCCAACCTAGAGCTTGCTTCATTGCTAAATCCTCTAAAGGTTGGTTATGGCATAGAAGGCTTGGACATGTTGGTATGCGTAATCTAGACAAGCTGATCAAAGGTGATCATATTCCTGGCGTTAAAGATGTTTTCTTTGACAAAGATAGACTTTGTAGTGCTTGTCAAGCAGGAAAACAAGTAGGTGGAAGTCATCCCGTGAAGAACATCGTGACCACAAGGAGACTGCTTGAGCTTCTTCATATGGATCTCTTCGGTCCCAATGCTTACAAAAGCCTTGGTGGTAACTCCTTTGGTCTAGTTATAGTTGATGATTATTCCAGATTTACGTGGGTATTTTTCCTTGATGACAAATCGCAGGTTCAGAGAATCTTCAAAACCTTTGCCAAAAAGGCCCAAAATCAATTTGAGGTGAAGATCAAGAAAGTTCGGAGTGACAATGGAACGGAGTTCAAGAACATCAATGTAGACTCTTTTCTCGATGAGGAAGGGATTCTACATGAGTTCTCGGCTACGTACACTCCTCAACAAAATGGAGTTGTTGAGAGGAAGAACCGAACGCTCATAGAGATGGCAAGAACGATGCTTGATGAATACAAGACACCGAAGCATTTTTGGGGGGAAGCGGTCGAGACAGCTTGTCATGCTGTCAACATGCTTTATCTTCATAAGCTCCTCGGCAAGACATCATACGAGCTCCTCACCGGTAACAAACCCCAAGTGGGATACTTTCGTGTCTTTGGTTAGAAATGCTATATCCTTGATAAGCATCGTCGGTCTAAATTTGCTCCTAAATCTCATGAAGGCTTTTTCCTTGGTTATGGATCAAACTCCCACACCTACCGTGTCTACAATAATTTCACCCGAAAGGTTGAAGAGACGGTAGACGTGAAGTTTGATGAATCTAATGGCTCGCAAGTAGAGCAAATGCCTATTGATGTAGGAGACAAGGACCCATCGGAAGCTATCCAAGATTTATCTATTGGAAAGATCCGTCCCATGGAAGTGAAGGAGAGTACCTCATCTACATATGTGGAGCCCCCTACCTCACGGCAAGATGAACCTCAAGGCAACATGGAGGCCTCCACAAGTGGAACTCACCAAGATGAGGAAGTGCAACAAGAAGATCCACCACAACCTCCTTCTCCACCACCTCAAGACAACACCAACAACAATGAAGAAGAAGAAGAGGAATATGAAGATGATGAGGAAGCTCAGCCACAACCTCAACAAAAGCTATCCCGAGTCCGAGCAAGAGTCAAGAAAAATCATCCCGTGGAACAAATGATGAACGACATCAACTCCGGGAGAATTACTCGCTCTAAAACTCGCTTAGCTAACTTTTGTGAGCATTACTCATTTATCTCTAGTATTGAACCTATGAAGGTAGAAGAAGCACTTGAAGACCCGGATTGGGTGAACGCTATGCACGAAGAACTACACAACTTCGAGAGGAACAAGGTATGGACTTTGGTAGAGAAGCCCAAGGATGATCAAAACGTCATTGGAACCAAATGGGTGTTTCGGAACAAGCAAGATGAAGATGGACAAGTCATCCGCAACAAGGCTCGTCTCATAGCTCAAGGTTACACACAAGTCGAAGGTATGGACTATGGTGAGACCTATGCCCCCGTTGCTAGACTTGAGTCCATTCGCATTCTTCTTGCTTATGCCAATCACCATGATATTACTCTCTATCAAATGGATATCAAAAGTGCTTTCCTAAATGGCGAAATTGAGGAGGAAGTATTTGTGAAACAACCTCCCGGATTTGTGAATCCCAAAAAGCCTAATCATGTTTACAAGTTGCACAAAGCTCTTTATGGTCTTAAACAAGCTCCTAGAGCTTGGTACAAATGCTTGACTAGCTTTCTTCTTGAAAAAGGCTTTGAGATTGGAAAGATAGACTCAACGCTGTTCACGAAAAGGGTTAATGGTGAACTATTTGTGTGCCAAATATATGTTGATGATATTATCTTTGGTTCAACTAACCCTCATTTTAGCAAGAAGTTTGGACAGCTCATGTCGGAGAAGTATGAGATGTCCATGATGAGTGAACTCAAATTCTTCCTTGGGTTGCAAATCAAGCAATCTAAGGAGGGTACCTTTGTCTCACAAACAAAGTACACCAAGGATCTCTTCAAGAAGTTCAACATGCAAGAAAGCAAAGGTATGAGAACCCCCATGCCTACTAGTGGACATAATGACTTGACAAAAGATGCAGAACCCGTTGATCAAAGGGTTTACCGATCTATGATTGGTTCTCTACTATATCTTTGTGCTTCTCGTCCTGACATAATGTTGAGTGTATGCATGTGTGCTCGATATCAAGCAGCCCCTAAAGAATGTCATCTTATAGCCGTTAAAAGGATTGTGAGATATTTGATTCACACACCAAACTTTGGCATTTGGTATCCTAAGAGGGCCTCTTTCGACCTTGTTGGCTATTCCGACTCGGACTATGCCGGTGATAGGGTTGATAGAAAGTCAACTTCGGGTACGTGTCAATTCCTTGGTCGATCCCTTGTATCTTGGTCCTCCAAGAAACAAAATTCGGTATCATTATCCACTGCCGAAGCGGAATATATTGCTGCTGGTTCGTGTTGTGCTCAATTGCTATGGATGACACAAACACTTAAGGATTATGGGATACATGTGAGACATGTTCCCTTGCTTTGTGACAATGAGAGTGCGATTAAAATTGGACACAATCCCGTGCAACACTCTCGAACGAAGCATATTGAAGTTCGTCACCATTTCATTCGTGATCATATTGCCAAGGGTGACATCAATCTTAAGCATGTTCGTACTGACAAACAACTCGCTGATATCTTTACAAAACCTCTTGATGAGAAGGTGTTTTGTCGCTTAAGGGGTGAGTTGAACATCATTGATGCTTCAAACTTGGAGTGAGAACTCCATTGATGCATGCAAGGCATGAGCCCACTTGACTAATCCTTGATATTTCTCTTATGATGGTGATCATATGTCTTGGACACATTTGCCTCCTTGTATTGCATCTAACTCCTTGCAGGTACTTGGATGATCTACATTCCACAAGATTACCACACACTCAAATCATGAGTAATCTTGTCATTGACCAAGTATCTAGCTCTTTGGGATGTTGAGTTCAAGGAACAAAATTCCACATATCCTTTTTGACATCTTATACATCTAGTATTTCACTCTTGTCATCTTGGATATCCTTGAGTATTTCCTTGCTTGTCTAACCCATGTAGGAAGATGAACTACACAAGTGGAAATGGCGCTCCAACTTCACATTCAATGAGCACCTACATCAAGTTTACCTACATGAGTAAAGCAACAACAAGCCCAAGGTATGTTCTTCACATTTTTAAGGAGCTTTGCTCAAAGTCATGAGTACAAGCAGCTTCATAAGATGTGATCACATCGAATGCTTAATCGAAAAATGGCAACCCCATTTTGAGCTTAAATGATGAGTATGACCTATGATCAAATGTCCTCATTTGACTCCTAAGTCAATATACTCAAACATAGGTGACCTTGTCGCCGACCTTTATCTAGATGAAGTACATAATCATCTAGGTTTTTTTTTATTTCTATTCTTCTGTCTTTGTGAATATCCTTCTGGCTCTGATCAATTCCTCGAAAATCTTTCACAAATTCAATGCAAATCCTTTGAAACATTCCTCGCAAAGTGAGCTGAATTATTTCTGTATTTCCTTGGAATTAAACTCGGCGTCACCGATTTAAATATTTCGGTCTAACCGAAAAGGATCTACCCTAAGTCCGTGACTTTCGGACCCACCGATCCATCTCAATTCGGTGTCACCGATTTATTTCTTCCAGGATATCATCTTCTGCAGCTCCACTCAATGATTCTCTATGCATGTTCCTTTTTGCCCTATTGTGATTCTTAAAGATCCCACTCCTTTCTTTCCATCTTCCCTGACCTTCCTAGTTTGCTGTCCTTTTCGGCACTTGATGTCAAAGGGGGAGAAGACTTAGGGGGAGAAGAGAAGATTTAGGGGGAGAAGAAGAGCAATCTTACCTTAAGGGGGAGAGAATCACATCAAAGTTTTGCCGTGTTTTTTCCTTATAAGAGAATTTCTTGTCGTGTTTCACATTGGACATTACAATTGGCGTCATTCTCATTTGGCATCATTCTTTTGATTTTGCTCTTTCCATCAAACCCCTTGATCTGAGAGAACTCAAAGGGAGAGGAATCTTCAAAATTGATATCTTATGGAAAGCAAAATCTCTCAGAGTTCATTGAAAATCTTTTAGTTTCGGAGACATGTTTGCTGATTCAAGCTTGTGCTCAATATGAGACACTCTTTATACATGTCATCCCTGGCTTGGTACTCTTGATGTTCTTGCAGTTGGTTGAAGAAATACTCTTGTGTTATCTAACCTTGTTTTCCCAAGTTTATCTCTTTAGGTACAATGCCAAGGAACCTCAAGGTAAGTATATGCACTTTGCAGAATGTGCATGATGGTGACTTGCTTGTGAATACTTGTTTGCAAGAAATCACCATGCACATATGCATTATCACTCACTTCTTTTCATCTGCTCGGATGCATATAGCCAAGCTGCATGTAGCACATCTTGCTTATCTCTCTTGTGTGCTTGTGGTAGTCCAAAACCATAATTTATGAAAATCTTGCACACTTGTAGGGGGAGCCTGTGTACTACATGTTTGTCAAAGCTTTCGTGATAATTCTGTCTTTCTTTCAATAAGCTTTGATGTCTTGTTTAGTGTGTTGCCATCAATTACCAAAAAGGGGGAGATTGAAAGCACATTTGCTCCCCGGGTGGTTTTGGTAATTAATGACAACATACTTTGTGGTTGGACTAATGCTTTTATCAAGTATGTTTCAGGAAATTCAATCACATTGGCATGGCAAAAGGACTAAAGAAGTGGACCCCTCAAAATGCTAAGGCAAGCATTGGCAAAAGCTCAAGACTCCATTTTTGGTTTAGTGATCCAAGATCACATTGAGTCCATAGGAAAAGCCAATACTATTAAAAGGGGATGAGGTTATGATGATGATCTGGTTGCTCAAGTGCTTAGTGATACATCTCCTAAACTATCAGCAACTTTCACTGCCATATACACTCATAAGTAGTCTCGGTCCCACCGATATTCCAAACTCAGTCACACCGAGATGAACCACCTCAGCCATAAGCCAAACCCTAGTAAACTCGGATTTTCCGATTCTGAACTCGGTCTCACCGAAACATGAGTTGCCAAGGTTCTGTAACCTTCTGTCATCAAATCGGTGTCACCGAGATGATGAAGTCGGTCCCACCGAAACTGGTATGCTCTTGTCATTGCACGAATCGGACTAACCGAGATTGTATTTTCGGTCCCACCGAAAACCCCAACGTTCACATTATTTGAACTATCGGTCTCACCGAGTTGTCCACTTCGGTCCCATCGAGATTGCTCAAATGTGTGTAACGGTTGGATTTTGTGTGGAGGCTATTTATACCCCTCCACCCCCTCTTCATTCGTGGAGAGAGCCATCAGAAAGAACTACCACTCCTACCTTACATTTCTGAGAAGAGAACTACCTACCCTTGTGTTGAGATCAAGTTGCTCCACTCCCACCATATGAAGCTTGATCTCTAACCTTCCCAAGTTGCTTTCCACTCAATCCTTTCTTCCACCACAGCCAAATCAGTGAGGAGAGTTGAGTGTTGGGGAGATTATCATTTGAAGCACAAGAGCAAGGAGTTCATCATCATCTACAACATCTATTACCTTTTGGAGGGTGGTGCCTCCTAGATTGGTTAGGTGTCGCTTGGGAGCCTCCGTCGTCGAGATGTGGAATTGAACCAAGAAGTTTGTAAGGGCAAGGAGATCGCCTACTTCGTGAAGATCTACCCCGAGTAAGGCTAGCCCTCCGTGGGCGTAGGCCATGATGGAATAGACAAGGTTGCTTCTTCGTGGACCCTTCGTGGGTGGAGCCCTCCGTGGACTCGCGCAGCCGTTACCCTCCGTGGGTTGAAGTCTCCATCAACGTGGATGTACGATAGCACCACCTATCGGAACCACGGGAAAAATCATTGCGTCTCCAAATTGCGTTTGATCTTCTCCACTTCTCTTTACTACTTGTGCAATTTACTTTCCGCTGCCCATACTCTAGAATTGCATGTGTAGTGTGCTACTTGACTTGTGTGTTATGCAAAATCTGCCAAAATCTGTCCTTGATAAAAGACAGAATTTTTATCTTGTCGAGTAGTCTAATCACCCCCCCCCTATAGACACTCTCACCTTCTTCGATCCCTCACCTATTAACTCAGTGCACCCCAGTGCCAGTTTCTGTTTTCTGCTGTTTTTGTATTTCAGGTTTTCCCATTACGTAAACTGCCAGAAAAATTCCGGGAAAAATATATAAAAAATCAGCGTTCCGGAAGCTTCCATGCGGCCAAAGTAGGGCCGTAGGGGGGCCACCAGGGCTCCAGGTGGCCTGCCCACGCGGCCCCCCTCCAGGCCGCGCCGGGGGGGCGCCTGGGCCCCCCTTAGCTCCCCTGGCGACCCCCTTTGGCATATATTTAACACCCGTCAAGGAAACCCTGATTCCAGACCCCTTTTCTCCAGACGCAATTCCGATCTCCGCCGCCATCGCCATCAAGCTTCGGGGGACCAGAATTCCTGTGTCGGCACCCTGCCGGGACGGGGAAGTGCCCCCAGATTCATCTCCATCGACGTTGCTTCCTCCCTCCATGATGCGGGAGTAGTTCCTCCTCGGGGCTGAGGTTTCTACCAGTAGCTATGTGGTTATCTCTCTCTCCCATGATGTGATCTTCGTTGTGATCATAGGCTATGTTAATCTAGGGTGATCCCATGATGTTTCCCCTTCCTCTATGTATTGGATTGATGTACTCACTTGTCTTTATCTAGTATAATCCCCGAGACCAAGGTGACAGCGGTCTATTGGACATGGATTAGAAAAATATTTTCATGAGTGATTTCCTCTCTTGTGTGTTGATTGAAGATTGAGAGTCTATTGGTGCTTGTCTTTGACTATCCTTTAGATATGTTGTGGTGATTGTGGGACTCTCTTTGGATGGCCGCGGTGACATTGGAAAATCCCTAGATTGAGAACTACGAACTTTGAGGTGTGCTTTTGTAGCCCTACATAATTCTCGTCCTCTCTTGACCACGAAGGAATGACCTCCGGGTGCGTCTCCATTGCATGTTTTATGGGAAATATCATGTGATTCGATTATGTTAATGTTGTTGGGAGTTGCCACTAGTGAAAGTATGAAGCCTAGGCCTTGTTTCCACCATTGCAATACCATTTGTGCTCACGTTTACCACTTGTTTACTTGCTGCACTTTTTATTACAGATTTATATTACTTTGCTTTGCCACTCCTATCATCCATATTTTACCATCTCTTCGCCGAACTAGTGCACCTATACAACTCCTAGTTGTATTAGGTGTGTTGGGGACACAAGAGACTTCTTGTATCTTAGTTGCAGGGTTGCTTGAGAGAGACCATCTTCAACCTCTACTTTCCTGAGTTCGATAAACCTTAGGTCATCCACTTGAGGGAAATTGCTGCTGTCCTACAAACCTCTGCGCTTGGTGATGGGCCTCGAACCCCTCGTTGGTTACCCCAAGTGGAAGGTGTAAGATGCAGTATTGTAGAAGTGTTTTCCCTTAGCAAAGATGCCAAGGATCGAATCCCCAGAGACTCCTAGGTTCAACAAGTAGGTGTCAACTGCTACGGCGCCAGATTAGTAGCAATCAACGTGGACCTGCACACAGATACAAATAACTTTGCTCCCAATGAGTACAGAGAGGTTGTCAATCCCTCCGGCCTTGTAGTTCACAAAGGATTAAAAGCAATGATAGTAGTGATAGATAGTGTTTTGCAATAGTAAATAATAACGGAAAGTAAATAGTGGATGTGATCAATGATGGTAATATGGACCGGAGTCTCATGATGTTCACTAGTGATGTCTCTCTCCCAAAAGACGATAAAACAACTATGTGAGGTAAACAAATTACAGCTGGGCAATTGACAGGACCACGAACGCAAACCAATGCTGACTACATTGCAAGAAAGGTTGAGGTTCAAAGCATGGGCGGTACGCCAAAGTAAGTAGACCGAAATCCATCAATATCTACTACTAATCATCCACCTTGAGATATCTATCCAGAACATCTCGCTGGTATTAAGTTGCGAGTCCCACCCATAGTGTAAACTCAATGCAACAGACAACTGCATTAAAAGAAATTTGCGTAAAGTAAACAATCCTTGCACCTGCGGGCACAAGCACCGTTGTTTTCCCCCTTGTGGCAACAACACATCCCCTAGACTCATGTTTCTGTCACTCAAGCTAGTCATCGAGGGGCATGAACCCACAATCGAGCATAACGTTCCCTCTTGGAGTCACTACCTACTACTCGGTCAAAGCAATAAGTAACAACGGAGAACATGCAAGAATTACTTATGAACAAAAATATAAAAGAGGTGAATCAAATATATTACCCAAGATCAATCTGAACATAATCTCATAATCCATCAGATCCCAGCAAACTCAACATAGCAACAGCATAAGGATTACATAGGTGCCTCGATCATGTAGGGCAGCTCACGAGGACTAATTAGTGAAGCACAAGAACGGGAGGAGAACATCACATAGCTACTGGTCATGGACTCATGGTCCAAGGGAGACTACTCACGAGTCATCCGGGAGGCGTCCATGGTGGTGGAGAAGCTCCCGGTGGTGATCCTCCCCTCCGGCAGGGTGCCGGGAAGAGTTCTCCTGGTGCTCCCGATCTTGGAAGCGGCGGCAGCGGCGGAACAGAGATGGGATCGCGAAAAGAGTTCCTGTTCTGAGGGTTTCGGAGGAGCCTTTAAATATATGCCAAAGTAGGGCATCGGGGGAGCTTCGGGGGGCCCAGGCGCCCCCCCGGCGCGGCCCAGGGGGGCGCGCCGCCAGGGCGCCTGGAGCCCTGGTGCCCCCCCCCCCCCAGGCTGCCCTTCGGACGCAGTGTTGTTTCCGGAACGCTGATTTTTATATAATTTTTCTGGATTTTTCTGGGCAGTTCTCGAAACGTGAAAACCTGAAATACAAAAACAGCCGAAAACAGAAAGTGGCACTGGGGTGCACTGGATTAGTAAGTTAGTCCAAATATGATCAAAAGTGTATGGAAGTGTATGAATATCATAGCAATATCACCCAAAAGTGGCATGGAGCAAGCAGAAATTATAGATACGTTTTGGACGTATCAACATCCCCAAGCTTAATTCCTGCTCGTCCTCGAGTAGGTAAATGATAACAAGAATAATTTCTGTGGTGACATGCTATTAACCATATAGGACTTTTTCATAGTCATATGACAAAACCTTACTGAGACAATGATTCTAAAGTAATTAAGTTGCCTCAAGAGAAAATCACAAATGACTAAAAGTTTTACAATATGAAACTGAAACATCAAATAGATTTGCAATGAACATGATGTGCAAATATGATAAAGTGATATCTAGCTTGCCCCCGTTAGTGATGCAAAACATAAATGCAGGGGCACCTTCAAGGTTTAAGTGATGACTAGATACAATCATTTCAGAATAAACGATATCACAATCATGCAAAAGACAATGCTACTTTGGGACAATGCACATTACACTTAGAATGACAATCATGCTCTCAGTAGTTGGTGCTTCAACATAAAAGTAAAAGAAAGGTTATGTGCTAGAGCTTTTTATTTTGAAAACATGGAAGCAATTGTGTCAACGGTAGTAGTCCTTCATATGTGTCATGCAGAAAACATCCTATAAGTTGCAAGCCTCATGCATCGTATACCAATAGTGCTCGCTCCTTATCCTAATTAGCTCGGATCTCCATGGGTTATCATTGTATTACATATGTTTCAACCAAGTGTCACAAAGGGGTACCTCTATGCCACCTGTACAAAGGTCCAAGGAGATAAATCGCATTTGATTTCTCGTTTTTGATAGATCTCAACTTGAGGACATCCATACCGGGACAACATAGAAAATAGATGATGGACTCCTCTTCAATGCATAAGCATATTCTCATAAGAGATTGAGGATTAAGGTCCAAGCTAAAACTTCCACCATGATGCATGGCTTTGGTTGGCGGCCCAATGTTCTTCTCTAACAATATGCATATTCATACAACCCACGGTAAATCACCCTTACTTCAGACAAGACGAACATGCATAGCAACTCACATGATATTCAACAAAAGTGCGACAGTTGATGGCGTCCCCAGAAACATGGTTACCGCTCAGCAAGCAACTTATAAGAAATAAGATACATAAGCAACATATTCTTTACCACAATAGTTTTAAGGCTACTTTCCCATGAGCTATGTATTGCATGGTTAGTTTGCTTAGTACAGGTGGAGGTTAGCAAAAAGACTGGGAGCGACCAACTAAGAGAGCAATGACGGTCATAATCATGCAGAGCGACAAAGCAATATTGAATCAGGCATGGAAGTTATATCGCTACTTAGAAATAAAAAAACATCAAGGCTTGACAGACTTTCTTTACAGTCTTAAATATGCATGAGCATACGCCAAGTCAATCAAAATAAATTCTCGAAGGAAGATATTACTAAACCATACCACATCATAGGCAAACAAACCAAGTTGGTATTCCATTAACACATTGGGACCCCCCAGCTATTTGAGATTAACCATAAGAAAACCTGAACTACTAAGCACCATCATGCAAGTAGCATCTTTATCATAGACACATTAACCAGTGCAACGGAAGCAAACTCTCTTAATAAGGTGAGCATGGTAATTAAAGAGAGTTCAAGCAACCAACTAAACAAAAGCTCTTTGAAAAGATAGGCATGCATACTAAGAGCAGAGCATGATAGTAGCTATTAAAAGACAAAGAACACACGCAGCATAGATAGACATGAAAATTCTACGTTATGATCTAGGTAGAGGTGGAGCGTGTTTCTCTCCCACATAAAGGAATGCTGAGTTCCGACTCGTTATGAAAAACTAAAAAGAAAACTAAAACCAAGACGATCCAAGCATAGCACATAACACATGAAGTGATAAAAATATAGCGAAACGAAAGACGAACTGATAATGTTGATGGAGAAGGGGATGCACGGGGGCATCCCCAAGCTTAGACGCTTGAGTCTCCTTGAATATTTCTTGGGGGTGCACGGGGGCATCCCCAAGCTTGAGCGCTTGACACTCCTGAATGTTTTTATCATCTTCCCTCGCACACTTGAAAACTCCCTTCATACATAACTCATCATAATCTGATTAGCGAGGTTAGTACCCTTAATAAAATAATTATACCTTGATGGAAATAAGGATATTCTTGAAGTTCTACTGTTTCTCAAGATTGCCAAAAGGTTTTTGCAAAGAAAAAGCAAGTTCTTGATTTGCAAAGTGAAGGAAAGGCAAAACAGGACAGAATCTGTGAAAAACAGAACAGCAGGTAGTAATTGATCTGTTCGGGATACTTCTGCAACACAAATCAAAAAACTCAGAACAGATGCACGAAAGACAATTATATAGAGAACGCTGTCGAGAAAATTCATACCAAAAAGATGATCTGGTGATTTTATACGAAATTTTTCTATCCAAGGACAGAATCTGTTTCCTGGACAGCACCTCACAACTTTTGAACTTTCTAGCAATCAGAGGCTATACTTGGCACAAAAATGAAAAGCAAAGATACAATGATGATGCTACAGCAGTAAGCATCATCAAGACACAACAAAAGCAAAAAATTTATTCATGTGGGCTGCCTCCCGAAAGCGCTTTCTTTTATGCCTTTAAGCTAGGCATAATGCATAGAGGAATCAATAACCGTCATAATAATCGGAGTTATAAATTGCTTCAAATGGCTCCTCAACAAGTTCATTCTTGTTCCTTCTAGGAAAGGGGTACACACCTTTTGCCTTCCCGCGTAAGCGGATTTGTCCCTTACCTATATCGATGAAGCCTTTAACTGCTCGGAGGAAGTCCCTTCCAAGCACTATATTTCCTTGGTTTGGCTCCATGATGAAGAAATCAATCATTGCAATCCCTTTAAGGAATTTAACTGGCACGTCTTTTATTTTTCCCTGTATTTCAGAAATATCTCCATTAGTATGTTCATGATAAGATGGTAATCTATCCATGTTAAATTTTACAGAATCATGAACAATTTTTGGCATAGTAGAAACCATAGATCCAATATCACAATAAGCAAGGAAGTCTTGATTAGAGATGCTAATCCTAACAAAAGGTTCCCAATCATTGTCTATTTCCAAAATGTCTTTCTTAGTGGGTTTAGGTTTCTCTACCTTCATCAAGTCTAGAGCATCCATTCTTTTCTCAATAGTAGCAAGTCTATCTATGATAGTATCAAAGTTGTGATCATAAACAAAGTAACTAGATAGACCATGTATAATTTCAAGAGCTCTAGCTTCATCACATTCTAGGAAATCTTCCTCAGCTATAATGTCAAGGGAGTGTTTACACCATTTAAAAAGACCATGGTAAAAATTCCTAAGCACAATTTTTATAGGTATCCAAGGCATAATTCTCCTATGTGCATCAGAAATTCTGTCCCATGCCTTCTTCATATTTTCTCCATCCCTTTGATGGAAATCTAAAACTTCGGATTCCCTCAAAGCACCAAATCCTAACATGTTTGGCTAAACAGAAAGGACTACTAATAAAAAGGCAAATAATTTTTTGTGATTTTTGATAAAAAGGTACTAAAGCAAAAATGAAAGGTAAACTAACAAGACTAAAAAGCAAAGGTAAAAGATAGCATGCAACTCCCCTATCCTGAAGAGTGGAGTCCCCGGCAACGGCGCCAGAAAATACTCCTTGATGGGCCTCGAACCCCTCGTTGGTTACCCCAAGTGGAAGGTGTAAGATGCAGTATTGTAGAAGTGTTTTCACTTAGCAAAGATGCCAAGGATCGAATCCCCAGAGACTCCTAGGTTCAACAAGTAGGTGTCAACTGCTACGGCGCCAGATTAGTAGCCATCAACGTGGACCTGCACACAGATACAAATAACTTTGCTCCCAACGAGTACAGAGAGGTTGTCAATCCCTCCGGCCTTGTAATTCACAAAGGATTAAAAGCAATGATAGTAGTGATAGATAGTGTTTTGCAATAGTAAATAATAACGGAAAGTAAATAGTGGATGTGATCAATGATGGTAATATGGACCGGAGTCTCATGATGTTCAGTAGTGATGTCTCTCTCCCAAAAGACGATAAAACAGCTATGTGAGCTAAACAAATTACAGCTGGGCAATTGACAGGACCACGAACGCAAACCAATGCTGACTACATTGCAAGAAAGGTTGAGGTTCAAAGCATGGGCGGTACGCCAAAGTAAGTAGACCGAAATCCATCAATATCTACTACTAATCATCCACCTTGAGATATCTATCCAGAACATCTCGCTGGTATTAAGTTGCGAGTCCCACCCATAGTGTAAACTCAATGCAACAGACAACTGCATTAAAAGAACTTTGCGTAAAGTAAACAATCCTTGCACCTGCGGGCACAAGAACCGTTGTTTTCCCCCTTGTGGCAACAGCACATCCCCTAGACTCATGTTTCTGTCACTCAAGCTAGTCATCGAGGGGCATGAAGCCACAATCGAGCATAACGTTCCCTCTTGGAGTCACTACCTACTACTCGGCCAAAGCAATAAGTAACAACGGAGAACATGCAAGAATTACTTATGAACAAAAATATAAAAGAGGTGAATCAAATATATTACTCAAGATCAATCTGAACATAATCTCATAATCCATCGGATCCCAGCAAACTCAACATAGCAACAGCATAAGGATTACATAGGTGCCTCAATTATGTAGGGCAGCTCACGAGGACTAATTAGTGAAGCACAAGAACGGGAGGAGAACATCACATAGCTACTGGTCATGGACTCATGGTCCAAGGGAGACTACTCACGAGTCATCCAGGAGGCGTCCATGGTGGTGGAGAAGCTCCCGGTGGTGATCCTCCCCTCCGGCAGGGTGCCGAGAAGAGTTCTCCTGGTGCTCCCGATCTTGGAAGCGGCGGCGGCGGCGGAACAGAGATGGGATCGCGAAAAGAGTTCCTGTTCTGAGGGTTTCGGAGGACCCTTTAAATATATGCCAAAGTAGGGCATCGGGGGAGCTTCGGGGGGCCCAGGCGCCCCCCGGCGCGGCCCAGGGGGGGCGCGCCGCCAGGGCGCCTGGAGCCCTGGTGCCCCCCCCAGGCTGCCCTTCGGACGTAGTGTTGTTTCCGGAACGCTGATTTTTTTATATGATTTTCTGGATTTTTCTGGGCAGTTCTCGAAACGTGAAAACCTGAAATACAAAAACAGCCGATAACAGAAACTGGCACTGGGGTGCACTGGATTAGTAAGTTAGTCCAAATATGATCAAAAGTGTATGGAAGTGTATGAATATCATAGCAATATCACCCAAAAGTGGCATGGAGCAAGCAGAAATTATAGATACGTTTTGGACGTATCACTTGGAGGCCCAACATAGTCTACAGGAGTAGAAGCGTGCGTAGACATCATGAACCGACGGGAAGCAAAGAGTGAGGGGAGAAAATACAAAATTACCATGGCGTTGAGGTTGGAGAAGTCCTTGCCGAGGATGTGGTACTGGTGGAATAGATGGACAAGCACGAACAAGCAGACAGTGGCTACGAGGATGGAGATGACGGAGCTGCAGGTGGTCTTGCCTCCGATGAAGACTCTCATGCTCCAGAAGGTTCCGCGCCATCTGGTTCAGCAAGTCACCGCCTCGCCGGCTTGCACCGCCGCCGCGGTCGACATGGCCACGCTCCTTCGATGCTGCAGGGTTGGCATTTAGGGGGGGTATCCTAGATTGGTATGGGTGGGAGGGGAGCTACTGGAGAGATGGGGAAGCCCTCGACATCGGGATCACGGGGCGCAGTTGAGGTGGCCGAGCATCGAGGACGGAGACGAATTCGAGGAATCTGAATCAGGAGATAGAACGAAGGTAGGCGGCAACGGCGACGTGCGCGGCGTGCGTACCTATTGGGAGGAAGTGGGTTGTCTCCTTTACTTTTTATTTTGGAAAATGATATTTCCCTAATTATCGTAGGGAGTGGTCAATAGTCGTGGGAAGTGGGAGCTGTAATCCCAGCAACACATGGCTATTTCGTTGGAATGTATGCGTAGCTATAGAGGAGTTTGTGGTCTAGTGAATTAGCTGTCATAAATACTTCTCGTACTACTCCATGGTATGCTGATTATGCGACTTACATTGTTGCTAAGTTTACACCACCTAGTTTCACATACCAGCAAAAGAAAAAGTCCTTCTATGATTTGAGACATTACTTCTAGGATGATCCACACCTTTATAAAGAAGGATTAGATGGTATTATTAGACATTGTGTACCTGAGCATGAACAGGAACATATCCTACACAAGTGCCACTCCGAAGCTTATGGAGGACACCATGCTGGAGATAGAACTGCACATAAGGTATTGCAATCTGGTTTTTATTGGTCTACTCTCTTCAAGGATGCTCGTAAGTTTGTCTTATCTTGTGATGAATGTCAAAGAATTGGTAATATCAGTAGACTTCAAGAAATGCCTATGAATTATTCACTTGTTATTGAACCATTTGATGTCTGGGGCTTTGATTATATGGGACCGTTTCCTTCCTCTAATGGGCACACACACATTTTAGTTGTTGTTGATTACGCTACTAAGTGGGTAGAAGCTATTCCAACTAGTAGTGCTGATCACAACACCTCTATTAAGATGCTTAAGGAAGTTATTTTTCCGAGGTTTGGAGTCCCTAGATACTTAATGATTGATGGTGGTTCACACTTTATTCATGGTGCTTTCTGTAAAATGCTTGCTATGTACGATGTTAACCATAGAATTGCATCCCCTTATCACCCACAGTCTAGTGGTCAAGTAGAACTACGTAACAGAGAGCTGAAATTAATTTTGCGACAGTTAAGGTCTAGAAAGAATTGGTCCAAGAAACTTGATGATGCATTATGGGCCTATAGAACTGCATACAATCCTATGGGTATGTCTCCATATAAAATGGTTTATGGAAAAGCTTGTCACTTACCTCTTGAGCTAGAACATAAGGCATATTGGGCTATTAAAGAGCTCAATTATGATTCAAAGTTGCCGGTGAGAAGAGGTCATTTGAGATTAGCTCGCTTGATGAATGGAGAACCCAAGCTTATGAGAATGCCAAGCTATTTAAAGAAAAGGTTAAAAGATGGCATGACAAAAGGATACAAAAACGCGAGTTTAACGTAGGTGATTATGTCTTGCTATACAACTCTCGCTTAAGATTTTTTGCAGGAAAACTTCTCCCTAAATGGGAAGGACCTTACGTTATCGAGGAGGTCTATCGTTCTCGTGCCATAAAAATCAACAACTTCAAAGGCACAAATCCGAAGGTGGTGAACGGTCAAAGAATCAAACATTATATCTCAGGTAACCCTATAAATGTTGAAACCAATGTTATTGAAACCGTAACCCCAGAGGAATACATAAGGGACACTTTCCAGAATGATTCAGACCCCGAAAAGGAAGAGGTATGTGGTACGGTAAGTAAACCGACTCCAAAACACTTATAATGGCAATTTTCACCGTTTTGGAATATTTCTAAAAATAGAAAAATAAGTGGCAGTCCGGAAAGTACACGAGGCATCTACGAGGGTGGAGGGCGCGCCCTATCCCCCTAGGCGCACCCTGCCTCATGGGCACCTTGTGTGCCTCCCGGACTCCGATTTCCTGCACATTACTTCTTTTAGTCGGTAAAAATTCACTATATATTCGCCTGAAGGTTTTGACCACCGTATCATGCTAAAATCCTCTGTTTTTGTTTCAAGCTATTTTTGTCGCAGATAAGAGCAATATTTCGTCTCAGGATTCGGAGGGAGAAAGCTATGTGGCTGATCTCCTTGCTGACCCTAAGGTCTATGGGGACTGGGAGCATTATGGTTGGGCCACGGAGGAAGAAGAAGTCCATGATCCCAAGGGAAAGGATTGGACGAGCTCAGATAAAGACGAAGTCCCACTACCTCAACCTGGGGACATGCATGTGGAGTTCAAAAAGTCAAGCCTCCCCAACAGAGCAAAGAAACTTAAGATCGAGTTTATCCCTTTTCGCCTCTTGCAGGAAAACAAGCAGGAACTATGCAAGAAGATATTAAACCTTGAGCAAGAGATCAATGACATAAGGAAGCAAAATTCTAAGCGCAAGTTAAGGAACAAGCCAACTCCATCACCACCTCCGAAGAAGGAGACATAATCATATGGGTATGGGCACTCCCTGTAATGCCCAGTATGAGATTATACCTCCTACGTGTCGAGGCATGACTTAAAGGCATAAGCTCATACTAGAATGATGTCAAGTATGGTATCTTTGCACGACTCATGTAAAATAGGGATGAAATTGCAAAAGAGTAGTTGGCTTACACTCGCCACTTCACACAATGTATTACATAAACATTCATCATCCAAATAACATCACAGTCCGACTACGGACGAAGATCCAAATGAAAGATGCCCCAAATAAACTACACAAGGTCCCGATCGCCCCTAGTAGGAACCACTACTGATCATCGAAAACGTCACATACATACGACCCAGCTCTTCATTGAATTCCCATTGAAGTTCCGATACATCTCCTGCATTGTTCTCGGCGGTACCTGCATCTGGTGTGTGTAGAAACTGTGAGCCACAAAGGACTCAGCAATCCCGTTCCCGGGTATCAAAACTAACAAAGCCTTATAGGTGAGGGAAGGCTTTAAAAGTGTTTGCAGCAAGCACTAAGCAACTAACTTACGAGTTCAGAGCGAGAAGAGAGTAAGAGCCAACGATCGTCAAAGTGATCACGAAGTGATCCTAACTACTCATGTCAATCATAACCCCACCGTGTTCTTCTTCTCGAAACCCCTTCGAGAAGAGACAATCACGGAACTCACACAGGTAGTGTATTCTTAAGGATAGAGTGTCATGTTTTCTAAAACCGGATATTAACAAATTCCCATCTGCCAGATAACCGCGGGCACGGCTTTTGAAAGATCAAAACCCTGCAGTGGTGTCCCAACTTAGCCCATCACAAGCTCACGATCTGCGGAGTCGCAACTCCAAGGTGGGAATACCCGAGTATTTTCGGAATCCCGTGCTCAAGATATTCCGACTAAGGTAAAACTAATCCAGCAAGACCTCCCGGCGTGCCGACACCCTGACAGTAGCCGCGCGTATCTAGTCTCAGGCCACGACCGGATGAGTCATCCTACACGTGTATACCAAATACCTCGGGTTTCCCCAAGGCGGCCCCGTAGTCTGCTCAGTTTGGACAAACACTCAAAACGAGCACTGGCCCAGGGGGTTGATTAATAAATCCTCGAGTTAATTACTCCCTCGACAAGTTTTAGTTGTTAGGCAAATGTAGAACCAAAGTTGGGCCTTGCTGGAAAAGCTTTAGCGCTAAGCGGGTTATCGAGGGGGGCCCATAAACCCCAACCGTGTTAGGAACGCAAAATCCGGGAACATAACACCAGTTTATCGGGTCCTAAGGTGGCATGAGTGGAACAAAACACCGAGCGAAAGGCCAAGCCTTCCACCCATTGCCAAGTATATAGGTGATTTAGTTTAACATTTTATATATTGTGATATCCCAACAATAACTTCAGCATGATGCAAGAATCTTCAAGTCTTCACCTGCAACTAACAATGCTATAAGAGGGGCCGAGCAAGCGGGTAACATAGCCAAACAACGGTTTGCTGGGAAGGTGTCAAAGGTTAGAGGTTTCATGGCAACAATAGGAGGCTGACAAACAGGAATAGGCATCGAGGCAATAAGCTAAAGAGCGGGACATCTAGCATAGGCAAAGATAGTAGTGAGATCTGGGAATGGTCATCTTGCCTGGAATTCTGAAGGAAGAAGAACGAGTCCATGCAGTAGTCGAACAAATCCTCACAACTCCGGAACGGAACCAAAGCTAAAGATAGAAGCAAACCGGAAAGAAGCAAACAACACGGTAAACACACGTATCATGACATGGCATGATGCACAAACAAATATGATGCATGTCCGGTTCAATTCAACATGGCATGGCAAAGTGCACAAACAAATACTACAAGTTAAGTGGAGCTCAATATGCAACGAGTTGCATATTGACGAAACACCACTTTATATTTATTTAGTTGACTCCCGTTTATTTACAAGACAAGGTTAAATGTTTTTATTAAACATGGCAAGAGGTGAAGCTTAAACAAACTACACTATCCAGACATTTTAAATGAGGCCGGAAATAACAACAACAATTCCGGAAAATCCCCATGTGCATATTTAGCAATTATTAAGCAACAACAATTTAACATTTAAAGGTTGTTATCATGATGCGGATGGCATGATCAAGTTTTATGCAATTTTATTAAAAGTTGACATAAGGGATATGAAGCATTTGTCACCGTGGTGGAAAGGGGTGCCACGGCGACGATAACCGAAAATGGTGCCGCAACAACATTTCGGTACCGGTAACTCGTCGAGAGACCGGTGCATAAGAAAGGTGGCGTGAGCGTGTCATGCAAGAGATGGGGTGCTCCCGGTTATTGGGTTCCCACGGGTCGGCGACAAGGCAACGAAGGTCAATGTGCAATAACAATTCGGACACGGTGCAACAACCGGAAGATCTCATACAACACACATTCATCCGTTCTCGGGTGTCATCTCGAGGTATACCTTCGGAGCGTGCGTTTCGAAGCGGTTGGAGTTCGTAGTGGAAGTAGTCGTACACGGCGCCGGTAGTTGTACATGGGTCTTCGGCGACGGTAGCGGGATACGTTTTCTTAGATGTCACTGCGGCGGTAGTCGTACACGAGTCGTAGAGGAACTTGGCGGTTCCGAGGGCTCCAGGCGTCGTGGTACTTGCCGCGTTCCGGATGAGTGGTCGTTCACGAGTCCTCGGCGAAGGAAGTCGTTCACATTTCGTTTCAGAGAGGTACTTGACGAATCCATCGTTTTCGGGGCGACGGTAGTCAAACTTGGAGGGGTAAAGGTAGTCGTTCACGATCGTCTTGTCATTTGGCGCCATCTTGGTCTTGGCGACGGTAGTGGTACACGGCGATGGTAGTAGTCGTTCACGGTGCTTGTGACCCACGGTTCCTCGTACGCATCCGTTGATGTACAAGTTGTCGTAGCCGTTCGTAGACGACGGGGTTGAACTTGACAAACCCGAAGGTGTACTCGGCGGTCTTGGGGTCCCTCTCATTCGATGAACTTGGCATCATGGCAGCAATTGGCTGGACGAAGGCAAGGTCGACGGGGCACGGAAGCAAGCAAAAGAGGCGCATGCATCATGGCAGCGCCATGGCCGGCGGGAGTAGCAGCGACCTCGGCGGGGCGTGGGCGTGCTGGACGCAGAGGCTGGTCGCGATCAACGCGTCCATGACCACGACGAGCAGAGCTCGTACCGGTTGCAGAAGAGGCCGGAGTCGGGTCGAGGCAGGCCAAGGCGGGGCACTCCGATGAGGAAGATGGCCGGCGACCGGAGCAGGCGGGGACGACGGCGTTAGCGGTCAGGAGGCCGGCGATGGAAGGGGCGACAGGAAGGTGGTGCGGGACCTCCTGGTGGTCGTCGATGGCGGCGCTGTCGCGGTGGAGTAGAGGAGGGGTCGCGGCGGTGCGGCGTGGGCGCGGCCCGGGATAAGGCGAGGCGGAGGAGGGCCGGCAGGGAAGAAGTGGTCGGCGCGGAGGAGGCCGTGTGCGAGGCCATCGGCGGCGGTTGCTGGACGGCGAAGGCGGCGCTCGGTGGCGGGCTGCGGCGCCTGGCGGCCCTGGCGATGCGGCGGGACAGCGAGCTCGGGACGAGGATGGAGGGGGACGAGCACGGCGCGAGGGAGGGGACGAAGGAGCGAAGGAGCGAGGGAGCTGGGCGTCGAGAGAGATGGGGATTGGGCAGAGGAGATGTGCGGCGCTGGGAGGGGACGAGGGACCGAGGGAGATGCAGGGGGGTCGAGGCTAGGTTAAGATAACCAGGGGCCGGATGGGCCTAAGTGGTGAGAGGCCCAGCTGGGCTGCATGGAAGGATTAGGTGGGGGTGGCTGGGCCGGCCTGGTGATGGGCTTAACAGCTTCTCCTTCTCTCTTCTTCTTCTATTTTTCAGTTACAGAATAATAGCAAGAAGAAAAGAGAAGAAAGGAAGGGTTAGGTACGGAATTTGGGCATGGGGATAAAATTCCTAGACTTGCAACAATGTCCACGGTCCACGAAAAATAGGAGAGGCAAGGATGCAAGAGTTAAATTCAAATTCATTTGAATTTAATTCAAATGGTTTGAATTAGGACAAGGTTTAGGAAGTGTCCAAAAATGTTGAGACTTTAGGAGGAGCCTCGATAAAAGAGATAAGAATTGTTGCCAAGGTTTGGAGGTGAAACTTGAAGCAAAAGAGGCCTCGAGAATATTTGCCAGTGTGTTTGGTGATTCCAAAAAAATGGAATATTTTATTATAACACCCTAAAATATTGGGAGTATATGTTATAAAGAGAAAGCATCCTTCCCTCGATTTAAATGGATCGAAGATCCACACAATTTATTTAGTTAAGTTTTAAAGATTAAAGACATGATGGCATGATGACATGATGCAATGCAAAAAATAAATAAAGCAAGCAAAAGAAACATACAGCGAAACCCGGAATATCTGGAAATCTTCTGGAGCATCGGTCTTCTGGCGTCACAACTCTCCCACACTAACAGAGGATCTCGACCCGAGATCCTGGAGATGGCACCGGATAAAACGGAAAAGGAAGAGGTAAAACAAAGTTGCTTCTTGACAAACGAGTGAAACCACAGACCTTGAGAGGTTGACCAAATTGAAAGAAGAATACAACGGAGATGAACGAAGATGAAAACACCCCGTTAGAAAAAGAAGGAACAAGGTACGTTACGAGAACCTTGTAGGTTGAAAGGCATGAAACAAGAGCTTAACGAACCAAAAGAATTTGAAACTGCACCGTTATAGCCAATGAATAAGAATGACAGAATTTGGACAGCACTCCGTCTGAAATGGAAGGAATTAACATGCGCTTGAGGAGATGGTATGATACTTGATGAATTAACAACACACTGCCTATGAAACAGTTGAAAGACTGACACAATGGGTAAGAAGGATTCAGACAGCACTCCGGTTGAAAAGAGAGGAAAAACTTGATAAGATGACGGAACTTGAATGGAGGACACAACACTCTGGATAAATAGATAAACAAGGAAACGAACATGATCTTGACAAAGCGAGATTATGGGATGAAGAGAGCAATATCCGCCTCCGGAATGAAAGAATAGATGCTAGATCGTTGGAAAGAAAAGAACGTATAAGAAAATGACAGCTTCTCCCACAATGAATTTGAAAAAGCATCCTTATGAAGAAGGGTTGAACGGAGTTGTTGGAAAAAATCAACAACAAAAAGAATAAGCTTGTTGTGGGCTTATGGAAAACATCTCAAAACTATGAGGTGACAACCGGCCACTAACGGAAACGATTGCTTTGATTGAAGGCACCAAAGAGATGAAAAAAAATTATATCACTGGAAGGATAGATGAAGAAGTTGGGTCATTTATATGCACCATAATAGCAACAATCCTTAGGAAAAGCTTTAAGGTGAATACAACCCAAGATAACTCCAACGAATAAAATTGAAGGGTTGGAAAGATCTCCTAAACAAAGAAAATGATGGGTTTAAATATCTCATTCTTGACAACTTGT
Organism: Secale cereale; assembly: GCA_902687465.1. Taxonomy (NCBI): domain Eukaryota; kingdom Viridiplantae; phylum Streptophyta; class Magnoliopsida; order Poales; family Poaceae; genus Secale; species Secale cereale. The sequence goes on along the minus strand of LR738714.1, from coordinate 529,582,280 downwards.
GAATCATGAAACATGAAGGGAAATTGGCAAAAATGACATACCACCATCTCAAACGATAAGGTAGAAAGAATTTCACTTCAGAATGCAAGAAGAAGAATACTTGAGCTCATTGATCAAGAATCATGAAGAAGACTTCGAGGATGAATTAAATCATGATGAACCACCATGACGAACTCCGGTAACAAAAGGATGAAAAGTGAAGGATGAAAAGAATAAGATTGAAGCCTTGCAATGATTTAGATAGAGCTTTGTGATGAGATAAAGAGAAAACTTGGAACTCCGAAAAGGAAGATGAAACACTCTGAACCTAGAGTTTATTAATCATGAACAAACTCCGAACAAGGAATTAATCACTTGGATGAAATAAGAATAAGAATTATGTTGTGCGTATCCTTCACCAATTTAAATTGGTGACAAACAATGGATTCGGCATACTACTTATTCTTGTTGCAAAGAAATAAAGAGAGATCTCGCACAAACTTGGGTAAAGTATTCAACGAATCACCGATAGGATTATGAAAAGAACAAATGAATTGATATGATAACAACGAAAGAGTAATCTTGAATGAACCACCGTAAAATTATGGAGACGAACGAGGAGGCATCAATTAAGAATAGTTGGAGGACGAAGTTGAAAACTAGGAACGAAGAAATCTTCTGAAATGATGGCCTTCGGAGGATCACAATGAAAAGAATTCATGAAATGCTTTGGATGGGTATAAAAAGAATTCCTCACAATCGTAACAATAATGAGGATGGCATGAATCTGGAACCACGAATCTTCAAGAGACCGGGCCAAGATTTAAGAGAAACTTTTCTCCGGTCTCTAAATATTGAGAATGACAAGGAGAAAGACCTTGAAGAATTGCGAGATACTCCGGAAGAATAAAAAGATGGAAGGTTTAACCAACCATGAAAAGAATTTGAAAGCGATCAGGGAGAAGGCATATGACTGATGGAATCCATACTTACGTCACACTTTGAAAAGAATTTGAGTATAACTCCAGAAAAATTAGAAGAGTCAGGTAAGATCCTGGAAAAAGACCTATGGGTTAGGGCCCACTAAAGAAATCACCGTTGACAAAAGATTGCTTAAGAGATATTGCACCGGTTGAATTAAATGGCTTGAATGAGATAACAATCTCAAAATAACTTGAACGGATTAAGAATTGAAACACGAATCTTCTGAGATACCTTGTACACTCCGGATAAGAATTAGAGAGAGTAGAATAAACAAGAGAGACTTCGGATAAGAAATTCCAACATGTGAAAACATGTGAAACAAAAAGGAAGAGATATGATCAACACCAAAGCCTGAATTTAGTCCACCGGAGAAGAAACGAGAACGGAGAATGATAAACTTGACGCTCGGGAGCATCTTCATGAGAAATCACCGGATGAAACATTAAAGAAGATTGATGAAGTGGTATCACAAGAATATAAGGACACTTAATTAAGGACTCAGGCTCCATTAAGAAAAAGGGTGGGAGGGTGGGGAAAAATAGAGACAACTTGGGATGAATGAAACAGGCACCGTTGAGAAAAACCAAGACTTGGTCTTGCACATTTAAAAGGATCGGGTTAACTTGAAGAGAAGCACGCCGGTTGAAAAGAATTTAACATGACAATCTCGATGATCAAGAAGGACTAGCACTCTCATAGAAATATGAGAACACCGCTTAGGAAAGGTATAGAATCTACACTTGACATCGAAGCAACTCGAATACCAGAATCAAAACAAAAACAAATGATAGATATGTTGCAAGATAAACTTCACAATATCATTCGAACAGAGAATTGAACGAATGAATTCCACAGTTAAATGGTACAACAATCTTCTCGAGAAGCCACTTGGGAGAACAAAAGGTAAATAAAAACAACAAGGAGCAGATAGAACAAATACATGATAGAAGCTTCGTCCCACATGTTCGTGCTGAAAGCTCATGGAACGTGTTACAAAAGGGTTTTGCAATCCCCGGATCAGCATAGCCAAGGACCCTTTAAGATGCAACTCCCGATTGGAACAACGCCCATAAAACCACTTCACTCAATGTAGAACCCCGAACTCCATATCATGCACTCATTGGAAGAATGCCTACGAGCTACTAGATGAACCCACCTATTAATTTCCGAAAGTTTCCAGTTATGCAATCGGGTGTTGGGGATACAGGGGAAGCATCGCGCACTCAACTCTAATCCTACATCCAGCTGTATCCATCCTTCAACACATAACCAGTTATTTTCGGAAACCGTTTACCTTGGACCTTCGAAACGCATCTGCTATACAAGCTATGGCAATACTCCCGAACTACCTCCCCAGTACTGGGTGATGTCGGGGTTATCTTGCCACTAACCGCATAGAAGAGTTTTCGATGTCGGCCGTCTTAAGTATTCCAGAACTGCTGCGATATATTTGTGACGACAACACCTCAGAGCTCAACTCCCCGGGACACTGCCACAACCCCTAAATGACAGGAGGCATCGAGAACAATGTTCTCGTCACAAAGACATCGGAACAATCCAAACAATACTCGCGTGATCCTAAAAAAGAAAATTTAGTGAATTTTGAGAGTAGAAGAGATAGAATATCGTCAGGAGTCCTCACCAGAGTGATAAAGGGATGAGGAGTAAAAAGAAATCCTACTCTCCGATATATATAGGACTCAAAACATTTTCAAGTGTGTGTCTAGACTCAACCGTCAACGATTCGATCAATCAGTGGGGCCTTCTAGGTCGGAGAAGGCTCTGAATACCAACTTGTAATGCCCAGTATGAGATTATACCTCCTACGTGTCGAGGCACGACTTAAAGGCATAAGCTCATACTAGAAAGATCTCAAGTATGGTATCTTTGCACGACTCATGTAAAATAGGGATGAAATTGCAAAAGAGTAGTTGGCTTACACTCGCCACTTCACACAATGTATTACATAAACATTCATCATCCAAATAACATCACAGTCCGACTACGGACGAAGATCCAAATGAAAGATACCCCAAATAAACAACACAAGGTCCCGATTGCCCCTAGTAGGAACCACTACTGATCGTCGAAAACATCACATACATACGACCCAGCTCTTCATCGAATTCCCATTGAAGTTCCGATCCATCTCCTGCATTGTTCTCGGCGGTACCTGCATCTGGTGTGTGTAGAAACTGTGAGCCACAAAGGACTCAGCAATTTCGTTCCCGGGTATCAAAACTAACAAATCCTTATAGGTGAGGGAAGGCTTTAAAAGTGTTTGCAGCAAGCACTAAGCAACTAACTTACGAGTTCAGAGCGAGAAGAGAGTAAGAGCCAACGATCGTCAAAGTGATCACGAAGTGATCCTAACTACTCACATCAATCATAACCCCACTGTGTTCTTTTTCTCGAAACCCCTTCGAGAAGAGACAATCACGGAACTCACACAGGTAGTGTATTCTTAAGGATAGAGTGTCTTGTTTTCTACAATAGGATATTAACAAATTCCCATCTGCCACATAACCGTGGGCACGGCTTTCTAAAGATCAAAACCCTGCAGGGGTGTCCCAACTTAGCCCATCACAAGCTCACGATCTGCGGAGTCGCAACTCCAAGGTGGGAAGACCCGAGTATTCTCGGAATCCCGAGCTCAAGATATTCCGACTAAGGTAAAACTAATCCAGCAAGACCTCCCGGCGTGCAGACACCCTAATAGTAGCCGCGCGTATATAGTCTCAGGCCACGACCAGATGAGTCATCCTACAGGTGTATACCAAATACCTCGGGTTTCCCCAAGGCGGCCCCATAGTCTGCTCAGTTTGGACCAACACTCAAAACAAGCACTGGCCCAGGGGGTTGATTAATAAATCCTCGGGTTAATTACTCCCTCGGCAAGTTTTAGTTGTTAGGCAAATGTAGAACCAAAGTTGGGCCTTGCTGGAAAAGCTTTAGCGCTAAGCGGGTTATCGAGGGGGGCCCATAAACCCCAACCGTGTTAGGAACGCAAAATCCGAGAACATAACACCGGTTTATCGGGTCCTAAGATGGCATGAGTGGAACAAAACACCGAGCGAAAGGCCAAGCCTTCCACCCATTGCCAAGTATATAGGTGATTTAGTTTAACAGTTTATATATTGTGATATCCCAACAATAACTTCAGCATGATGCAAGAATCTTCAAGTCTTCACCTGCAACTAACAACGCTATAAGAGGGGCTGAGCAAGCGGGTAACATAGCCAAACAACAGTTTGCTGGGAAGGTGTCAAAGGTTAGAGGTTTCATGGCAACAATATGAGGCTGACAAACAGGAATAGGCATCGAGGCAATAAGCTAAAGAGCGAGACATCTAGCATAGGCAAAGATAGTAGTGAGATCTGGGAATGGTCATCTTGCCTGAAATTCCGAAGGAAGAAGAACGAGTTCATGCAGTAGTCGAACAAATCCTCACAACTCCGGAACGGAACTGAAGCTAAAGATAGAAGCAAACCGGAAAGAAGCAAACAACACGGTAAACAAACGTATCATAACCATGGCATGATGCACAAACAAATATGATGCATGTCCGGTTTAATTCAACATGGCATGGCAAAGTGCACAAACAAATACTACAAGTTAAGTGGACCTCAATATACAACGAGTTGCATATTGACGAAACAACACATTATATTTATTTAGTTGACTCCCGTTTATTTACAAGACAAGGTTAAATGTTTTTATTAAACATGGCAAGAGGTGAAGCTTAAACATACTACACTATCCAGACATTTTAAATGAGGCCGGAAATAACAACAACAATTCCGGAAAATCCCCATGTACATATTTAGCAATTATTAAGCAACAACAATTTAACATTTAAAGGTTGTTATCATGATGCGGACGGCATGATCAAGTTTTATGCAATTTTATTAAAAGTTGACATAAGGGATATGAAGCATTTGTCACCGTGGTGGAAAGGGGTGCCACGGCGACGATAACCGAAAATGGTGCCGCAACAACACTTCGGTACCAGTAACTCGTCAAGAGACCGATGCAAAAGAAAGGTGGCATGAGCGTGTCATGCAAGAGATGGGGTGCTCCCGGTTACTGGGTTCCCACGGGTCGGCGACAAGGCAACGAAGGTCAACGTGCAACAATAATTCGGACACGGTGCAACAAGCGGAACATCTCATACAACACACATTCATCCGTTCTCGGGTGTCGTCTCGAGGTATACCTTTGGAGCGTGTGTTTCGAAGCGGTTCGAGTTCGTAGTGGAAGTAGTCGTACACAGCGCCGGTAGTTGTACATGGGTCTTCGGTGACGGTAGCGGGGCACGTTTTCGTAGATGTCACTGCGGCGGTAGTCGTACACGAGTCGTAGAGGAACTTGGCGGTTCCGAGGGCTCCGGGCGTCGTGGTACTTGTCGCGTTCCGGATGTGTGGTCGTTCACGAGTCCTCGGCGAAGGTAGTCGTTCACATTTTGTTTCGGAGAGGTACTTGACAAATCCATCGTTTTCGGGGCGACGGTAGTCAAACTTGGAGGGGTAACGGTAGTCCTTCAGGATCGTCATGTCATTTGGCGCCATCTTGGTCTTGGCGACGGTAGTGGTACACGGCGACGGTAGTAGTCGTTCACGGTGCTTGTGACCTACGATTCCTCGTACGCGTCCGTAGATGTACAAGTCGTCGTAGCCGTTCGTAGACGACGTGGTTGAACTTGACGAACCCGAAGGTGTACTCGGCGGTCTTGGGGTCCCTCGTTCGATGAACTTGGCATCATGGCAGCAAGTGGCTGGACGAAGGCAAGGTCGACGAGGCACGGAAGCAAGCAAAAGAGGCGCAGGCATCATGGCAGCGCCATGGCCGGCGGGAGCAGCAGCGACCTCGACGGGGCCTGGGCGTGCTGGACGCAGAGGTTGGTCGCGATCAACGCGTCCATGACCACGACGAGCAGAGCTCGTACCGGTTGCGGAAGAGGCCGGAGTCCGGTCGAGGCAGGCCAAGGCGGGGCACTCCGGGGAGGAAGATGGCCAACGACCGAAGTAGGCGGGCACGACGGTGTTAGCGGTCAGGAGGCCGGTGATGGAAGGGGCGACAGGAAGGTGGTGCGGGACCTCCTGGTGGTCTTCGACGGCGGCGCTATCGCGGTGGAGCAGAGGAGGGGTCGCGGTGGTGCGGCGTGGGCGCGGCCCGGGATAAGGCGAGGCGGAGGAGGGCCGGCAGGGAAGAAGTGGCCAGCACGGAGGAGGTCGTGTGCGAGGCCATCGGCGGCGGTTGCTGGACGGCGAAGGCGGCGCTCGATGGCGGGCGGCGGCGCCTGGCGGCCCTGGCGATGCGGCGGGACAGTGAGCTCGGGACGAGGAAGGAGGGGGACGAGCGCGGCGCGAGGGAGGGGACGAAGGAGCGAAGGAGCGAGGGAGCTGGGCATCGAGAGAGATGGGGATTGGGCAGAGGAGATGTGCGGCGCTGGGAGGGGACGAGGGAGCAAGGGAGATGCAGGGGGTCGGGGCTAGGTTAGGATAGCCAGGGGCTAGATGGGCCTAAGTGGTGAGAGGCCCAGCTGGGCTGCATGGAAGGATTAGGTGGGGGTGGCTGGGCCGGCCTGGTGATGGGCTTAACAGCTTCTCCTTCTCTCTTCTTCTTCTATTTTTCAGTTACAGAATAATAGCAAGAAGAAAAGAGAAGAAAGGAAAGGTTAGGTACGGAATTTGGGCATGGGGATAAAATTCCTAGACTCGCAACAATGTCCACGGTCCACGAAAAATAGGAGAGGCAAGGATGCAAGAGTTAAATTCAAACTCATTTGAATTTAATTCAAATGGTTTGAATTAGGACAAGGTTTAGGAAGTGTCCAAAAATGTGAGACTTTAGGAGGAGCCTCGATAAAAGAGATAAGAATTGTTGCCAAGGTTTGGAGGTGTAACTTGAAGCAAAAGAGGCCTCGGGAATATTTGCCAGTGTGTTTGGTGATTCCAAAAAAATAGAATATTTTATTATAGCTCCCTAAAATATTGGGAGTATATGTTATAAAGAGAAAGCATCCTTCCCTCGATTTAAATGGATCAAAGATCCACACAATTTATTTAGCTAAGTTGGAAAGATTAAAGACGTGATGGCATGATGACATGATGCAATGCAAAAAATAAATAAAGCAAGCAAAAGAAACACACAGCGAAACCCGGAATATCTGGAAATCTTCTAGAGCATCGGTCTTCGGGCGTCACACTCCCCTTGGAAACTGCCAAGCTTGGGGGAGTTGCCCCGGTATCGTATCACCATCACACTCCTATCTTTACCGTTTTTCTTAGTTCGATCCTTTTGGTAATATTTTGATCTAGTAGAATAAAGTTAGCATGATCTAGTTGTGAGCTTTTGCTTTATGATCTTTACCTTTGTAATCGAGTCCGTGAGCTATATAATAAAGATTAGTGTTGAGTCAAGGGCTTGGTTTCCTCGCTATGGTCATGAGAGAATAAAAGAAAATATAAAAAGTATCGAAGAGATCATATTGATCTTATGGGAGGTAATGACTTCACATACAAAGAGTACGATGAATAAAAGTTGTTGAGAGTTGACAAACATAGTTTTGGTCATCGTTACAATTAATAGGGAGTAATAAAGAAAGGGAGGTTTCACATACAAATATACTATCTTGGACATCTTTTATGATTGTGAGCACTCATTAAAATATGACATGCTAAAGAGTTGATGTTGGACAAGGAAGACAACATAATGGGTTATGTTTTCTTATATGCAAAAAAAGTATATTGTCATGGATCATCCAACATGTTGAGCATGCCTTTCCCCCTCATGCTAGCCAAAACTCCTTGAACCAAGTAGAAATACTACTTGTGCTTCCATACATCCTTAAACCCAGTTTTGCCATGAGAGTCCACCATACCTACCTATGGATTCAGTAAGATCCTTCAAGTAAGTTGTCATGGTTAAAAACTCTCTAAAAATACGTATGATTTATTAGTGTGGAGGAAATAAGCTTTATATGATCTTGTGATATGGAAGTAATAAAAGCAACGGACTGCATAATAAAGGTCCCTATCACAAGTGGCAATATAAAGTGACGTTCTTTTGCGCTAAGACTTTGTGCATCCAACCATAAAAGCACATGACAACCTCTGCTTCCCTCTGCGAAGGGCCTATCTATTATTCTTGCCTTATAAGAGTCAAGGTGAAAATCAACTTTCCTTTTTACATTTCATCCTTTATCAAGCACATTGTGTTAGAAAGATCCTGACATATATACCCGATTGGATGTAAGTTATCATGGTCTATTACTGTTGACATTACCCTTGAGGTAAAAGGCTGGGAGGCAATACTGCTACCTCTTGAGCTTGCGTTGTATTCCCTCGAAGAGGAAAGGGAGATGCAGCACAGTAGCATAAGTATTTCCCTCAGTTTTTGAGAACCAATGTATCAATCCAGTAGGAGACCACGCGCCAGTCCCTCGCACCTGCACAAACAAATAAGAACTTCGCAGCCAACGCGATAAGGGGTTGTCAATCCCTTTACGGTCACTTACGATAGTGAGATTTGATAAAGATGATAGTTTATATTTTTGGTATTTTTAGTTTAATAAATCAGCAAATAAAAGCGGTAAAAGTAAAGTAGATGTAGATTGATATGTTGAGAATAGACCCGGGGGCCATAGTTTTCTCTAGTGGCTTCTCTAATGATAGCGATATTCTACGGCGGGTAAACAAATTACTGTCGAGCAATTGATAGAAAAGCGAATAATTATGAGACTATCTAGGCATGATCATTGTATATAGGCATCACGTCCGAGAGAAATAGACCGACTCCTGCCTGCATCTACTGCTATTACGCCACACATCGACCGCTATCCAGCATGCATCTAGTGTGTTGAGTTCATACGAACAGAGTAACGCCTTAAGCAAGATGACATGTTGAAGAGGGATAAACTCAAGCAATATGGTGAAAACCCCATCTTTTTATCCTCGATGGCAACAATACAATACGTGCCTTCCTGCCCCTACTGTCACTGGGAAAGGACACCGCAAGATTGAACCCAAAGCCAAGCACTTCTCCCATTGCAAGAACTATAGATCTGGTAGGCCAAACCAAACCAATAATTCGAAGAGACTTGCAAGGATATTATGAGCACACATAAAAAATTCAGAGAAGAACCAAATATCTTTCATAGATAACGTCGATCATAAACTCACAATTCATCGGATCTCGACAAACGCACCGCAAAAAGAGAATACATTGAATAGATCTCCTCGAAGACCGAGGAGAACTTTGTATTGAGATCCGGAGAGAGAGAAGAAACCATCTAGATACTAGCTATGGACCCGAAGGTCTGTGGTAAACTACCCACAACTCATGGTGAGGGCGATGATGATGATGAAGAAGGCCTCCGTGATGGATCCCCCTCCCGGAACAGGCTCCAAGATGGGATCTCCACGGGAACAGAAGCTACGGCGGTGGAATTAGGGTTTTCTCTCTGTGTATAGAGTTTCTGGGGTACGTAGGTATATATAGGAAGAAGGAGGGCACCGGGGGCCGTGTGGGCCAGCCTCGAGGCAGGGGGCGTGCCTTGGGAAGGGGGGCGCGCCCCCCACCCTCGAGGGCAGGTTCTACGTCCCCTGACTTGGCCCCGAAGACTCCCGAGCGTGATTTCCTCCAAAAATATCTCTCGCGAAGGTTTCATTCCGTTTGGACTCCGTTTGATATTCTTTTTCTGCAAAACCCTGAAATAGGCAAAAAAACAGCAATCTGGACTGGGCCTTTGGGTTAGTAGGTTAGTCCCAAAAATGATATAAAAGTGAATGATAAAGCCCATTAGACATCCAAGACTTCGTAAATAATAGCATGGAACAATCAAAAATTATAGATACGTTGGAGACGTATCAAGCATCCCCAAGCTTAATTCCTGCTCGTCCTCGAGTAGGTAAATGATAAAGAAAGAATTTTTTATGTGGAATGCTAACCAATATAGTTTTTCAATGTAATTCTCTTAATTGTGGCATGAATGTTCAGATCTGAAAGATTCTACATAAAAGTCTATATTGTCATAAGAAATAACAATACTTCAAGCAATACTAACAAAGCAATCATGTCTTCTAAAAATACTATGGCTAAAGAAAGTTATCCCTACAAAATCATATAGTGTTGGATATGCTCCCTTATTATCACACTAAATATTCATATCATGCACAACCCCGATTTCAGCCAAGCATTTGTTTTCATCGTCTATCTTTTCAAACCTTTCAACTTTCACGCAATACATGAGCGTGAGCCATGGATATAGCACTATGGGTGGAATAGAGGTGGTTGTGGAGAAGACAAAAGAGGGACATAGTCTCACATCGACTAGGCGTATCAACGGGCTATGGAGATGCCCATCAATAGATATCAATGTGAGTGAGTAGGGATTGCCATGCAACGGATGCACTAGAGCTAAATATGAATGAAAGCTCAACAAAACAAACTAGTGGGTGTGCATCCAACTTGCTTGCTCACGAAGACCTAAGGCATTTGAGGAAGCCCATCGTTGGAATATAAAAAGCCAAGTTCTATAACGAAAATTCCCACCAGTATATGAAAGTGACTAAGCATGAGACTCTCTACAATGAAGAACATGGTGCTACTTTGAAGCACAAGTGTGGAACAAGATAGTAGCAATTGTCCCTTTTTCTTTTTCTTTTCTTTTTTTTCTTTTTTTCTATTTTTTCATTTTCTCTTTTTTTTGGCCTTTTTTTTCCTTGGCCTTTCTCTTTTTTTTTGCGGAGAGGCTTTATAGATTCACCCTTTCCTCCCATGGGACAATGCTCTAAAAATGATGATCATCACACTTTCATTACAACACGAAATTACAACTCGATACTATAACAACGAAGTATGACTCTATATGAATGCATCCGGCAGTGTACCGGTATGTGCAATGAAACAAGAGCGATATGTATGATAAATTATGCATGGTGGCTTTGTCACAAATACGATGTCAACTACATGATCATGAATGGCAATATGACAATATGATGGGTGTCATATAAACGGAACGGTGGAAAGTTGCATGGCAATATATCTTGGAATGGCCATGGAAATACCATAATAGGTAGGTATGGTGGCTGTTTTGAGGAACAATATGGTGGCTGATTTGAGGAAGGATATATAGTGGTTTATGGCACCGGTGAAAGTTGTGCGATACAAGAGAGGCTAGCAATGGTGGAAGGGTGAGAGTGCGTATGATCCATGGACTCAACATTAGTCATAAGAACTCATATACTTATTGCAGAAATTTACGAGTCATCAAAACAAAGCAATCAACGCATGCTCCTAGGGGGGAGGTTGGTAGGAGTTAACCATCGCGCACCCCCGACCTCCACACAAAGGTTGACACTCGACAAATACCTCATGCTTTAACTTAGTCACATAACGGTTCACCATACGTGCATGCTACGGGATTCAATAACCTTAACACAAGTATTTCTCAATTTCATAATAACTCCACTAGCATGACTCTAATATCACTATCTCATGTCTCAAAACAATTATCAAGCATCCAACATCTCTTTCTATTCAATGCACTTAGTATGAATTTTTTTACTACATTGACATTGGATGTTTATCATGTGAAGACTAGTTTCTTTAGCCTAAACACTTTACCATACTGTTTTAATGGACTCTCAAATAGATCTAAGTGAAACATGAGAGTCCAAAAATTTCTACAAAATATTACCACCACCATGCTCTAAAAGATATAAGTGAAGCACTAGAGCAAAAACTATTCAACTCAAAAGATATAAGTGAAGCACATAGAGTGTTCTAACAATTTCTAGGACATATTTAACTCTCTCAAATAGGTGTGTCCAGCAAGGATGATTGTGACAAACTAACAAGAAAAGACTCAAATTATACAAGACGCTCCAAGCAAAACACATAGCATGTTGCGAATAAAAATATAGCTCCAAGTATAGTTACCGATGGATGAAGACGAAAGAGGGGATGCCTTCCCGGGGCATCCCCAAGCTTAGGCTTTTTGATTATCTTTAATTTACTTGGGGTTCAATGGGCATCCCCAAGCTTAGGCCTTTGCTACTCCTTGTTCCATAGTCCATCAAAGTAATACTCAAAACTTGAAAACTTCACAACACAAAACTTAGACAAAAATTCTCGTGAGCTCCGTTAGTAAGAGAAAGCAAACCACCACTCAAAGGTACAGCAAGGAATTCATTCTTTGTTTATATTGGTGTTAAAACTACTGTACTCCAAGTTCTCTATGGTTCATATCCTCTAATATTACTCATAGATGCATCGGAATAAGCAAACAACACACGAAAAACAGAATCTGTCAAAAACAGAACAGTCTGTAGTAATCTGCTGGGTTCGCCTACTTCTGGAACTCCAAAAAATTCAAACTAAATTGTTAAATTTGCACAATTTGTCTAAAAATCAGCAGGAAAAATAATCAACTAAAAATCACGCTCCAGTAAAATCTGAAGACTACTTTAGCGAGCAGTAACGATTCTGTTTTTCACAGCAAGATCATATAAACTTCACACAAGTCTTACCAAAGGTTCTACTTGGCACAAACACTAAACAAAACATGAAAGAACATCTAATCAGAGGCTAGATGCAATATTTATTCCCTAACAGCAAAAAAAACAAAAAAACATAAAATTGGGTTGCCTCCCAACAAGCGCTATCGTTTTACTCCCCTGACTAGGCACGATACAAGATAGATCTAGGTATTGCCATCTTTGGAAGGCAATCCATAAGTGGCTCTCATGATAGATTCATATGGTAATTTGATTTTCTTTCTAGGAAAGTGTTCCATGCCTTTCCTTAACGGAAATTGGAATCTAATATTTCCTTCCTTCATATCAATGATTGCACCAATCGTTCTAAGGAAAGGTCTACCAAGAATAATAGGACATGAAGGATTGCAATCTATATCAAGAACAATGAAATCTACGGGAACATAATTCCTATTGGCAACAATAAGAACATCATTAATTCTTCCCATAGGTTTCTTAATAGTGGAATCCGCAAGATGCAAATTTAAAGAACAATCATCAAGCTCATGGAACCCTAGCAAATCACACAAAGTTTTTAGGATAGTGGAGACACTTGCACCCAAATCACACAAAGCATAGCATGCATGATCTTTTATTTTTATTTTGATAGTAGGTTCCCATTCATCATAAAGCTTTCTAGGTATAGAAACTTCCAACTCAAGTTTTTCTTCATAAGATTGCATCAGAGCATCAACTATATGTTTCGTGAAAGCTTTATTTTGACTATAAGCATGCGAAGAATTTAGCACGGATTGCAACAAGGAAATACAATCAGTGAAAGAGCAATTATCATAATTGAATCCCTTGAAATCCAAAGTAGTGGGTTCATCACTATGCAAAGTTTCAATCTCTTCAATCCCACTTTTAGCAGTTTTAGCATCAAGATCTAAAAACTCCGAATCATTGGGACACCTTAAAGCAGAATCATCTCCAATCCTATTTTCATCAAGATTAATACTAGAAAACAAGGATCTAATAGGAGACACATTAATAACTTTTAGATCTTCATCTTTATATTCACGATAACGAGAAGAACACGATTTAATATAATCTTCTCTTTTAGCACACATTCTAGCGGTTCTTTCTTTGCATTCATCAATGGAAATTCTCATGGCTTTGAGAGACTCATTGATATCATGCTTAGGTGGGATAGATCTAAGTTTCAAAGAATCAACATCAAGAGTAATTCTATCCACACTTCTAGCCAATTCATCAACTTTAAGCAATTTTTGTTCAAGCATAGCATTGAAATTCTTTTGCGAGATCATAAACTCCTTAACACTAGTTTTAAATTCGGAAGGCATCTTTCCATAAGAGTTGTTGTAGGAATTACCAAAATTATTAGAGGAATTACTAGGAAAATGCCTAGGATTAAAATTGCCTCTATAAGCATTGTTACCAAAATTATTCCTACCAACAAAATTCACATCCAAAGATTCATTGTTATTCTCAATCAAAGTGGATAAAGGCATATCATTAGGATCAGAAGAAGCATTCTTAGCAGCAAAAAATTTCATAAGTTCATCCATCTTTCCACTCAAAACACTAATTTCTTCAATAGCATACACTTTTTTACTAGTAGATCTTTTGGTGTTCCATTGAGAATAATTAACCATAATATTATCTAGGAGTTTGGTAGCTTCTCCTAAGGTAGTTTCCATGAAAGTCCCTCCGGCGGCCGAGTCTAAAAGATTTCTAGAAGCAAAATTCAAGCCAGCATAAAAGTTCTGAATAATCATCCATAGATTCAAATCATGTGTAGGGCAATTATGTATCATTAATTTCATTCTCTTCCAAGCTTGTGCAACATGCTCATGATATAGTTGCTTAAAATTCATAATATCGTTTCTAAGAGAGATGATCTTAGCAGGAGGGAAATACTTAGAGATAAAACCATCTTTGCACTTATTCCACGAATCAATACTATTTCTAGGCAAAGAGGAAAACCAAGTTTTAGCACGATCTCTAAGTGAAAACGGAAATAACTTCAATTTAACAATATCGTTATCTGTATCCCTTTTCTTTTGCATATCACACAAATCAACAAAGTTGTTTAGATGGGTAGCGGCATCTTCACTAGGAAGGAAGGCCGGAGAATTGATCTTTCATGACAAGATTCAGCATCGGTAATAGGAGCAATCAGAGTGCTAATAAAATCATTGTTGTTGGTATTGGAAAAGTCACACAATTTGGTATTGTTCTGAGCCATAGTGACAAGCAAGCAATCCAACACACAAGAGCAAACAAGAAGCAAGCGAACGAAAAACACACGGCGGAAGAAGGGCGAAAAAACCGGCAAAGGTGAAGTGGGGGAGAGGAAAACGAGAGGCAAATAAATGTAATGTGAAGGATAAGGGTTTGTGATAGGTACTTGGTATATGACTTTTGCGTAAGCCTCCCCGGCAACGGCGCTAGAAATTCTTCTTGCTACCTCTTGAGCTTGCGTTGTATTCCCTCGAAGAGGGAAGGGAGATGCAGCACAGTAGCGTAAGTATTTCTCTTAGTTTTTGAGAACCAAGGTATCAATCCAGTAGGAGACCACGCGCCAGTCCCTCGCACCTGCACAAACAAATAAGAACTTCGCAGCCAATGCGATAAGGGGTTGTCAATCCCTTTACGGTCACTTACGATAGTGAGATCTGATAAAGATGATAGTTTATATTTTTGGTATTTTTAGTTTAATAAAACAGCAAATAAAAGCGGTAAAAGTAAAGTAGATGTAGATTGATATGTTGAGAATAGACCCGGGGGCCATAGTTTTCTCTAGTGGCTTCTCTCATGATAGCGATATTCTACGGCGGGTAAACAAAATAATGTCGAGCAATTGATATAAAAGCGAATAATTATGAGACTATCTAGGCATGATCATTGTATATAGGCATCACGTCTGAGACAAGTAGACCGAAACGATTCTGCATCTACTACTATTACTCCTCACATCGACCGCTATCCAGCGTGCATCTAGTGTATTGAGTTCATACGAACAGAGTAACGCCTTAAGCAAGATGACATGATGTAGAGGGATAAACTCAAGCATATGATGAAAACCCCATATTTTTATCCTCGATGGCAGCAATATAATACGTGCCTTGCTGCCCCTACTGTCACTGGGAAAGGACACCGCAAGATTGAAACCAAAGCCAAGCACTTCTCCCATTGCAAGAACTATAGATCTAGTAGGCCAAACCAAACCAATAATTCAAAGAGACTTGCAAGGATATTATGCACACATAAAAAGTTCAGAGAAGAACCAAATATCTTTCATAGATAACCTTGATCATAAACTCACAATTCATCGGATCTCGACAAACACACCGCAAAAAGAGATTACATCGAATAGATATCCTCGAAGACCGAGCAGAACTTTGTATTGAGATCCGGAGAGAGAGAAGAAGCCATCTAGATACTAGCTATGGACCCGAAGGTCTGTGGTAAACTACTCACAACTCATGGTGAGGGAGATGATGATGATGATGAAGGCCTCCGTGATGGATCCCCCTCCCGAAACAGGCTCCAAGATGGGATCTCCATGGGAACAGAAGCTGCGGCGGTGGAATTAGGGTTTTCTCTCTACGTATGGAGTTTATGGGGTACGTAGGTATATATAGGAAGAAGGAGGGCACCGGGGGCCGTGTGGGCCAGCCTCGAGGTAGGGGGCGCGCCCTGGGAAGGGGGTGCACCCCCCATGCTCGAGGGCTGGTCCCACGTCCCCTGACTTGGCCCCGAAGACTGCCAAGCGTGATTTCCTCCAAAAATATCTTTTGCGAAGGTTTCATTCCGTTTGGACTCTGTTTGATATTCTTTTTCTGCAAAACCCTGAAATAGGCAAAAAAACAACAATCTGGACTGGGCCTTTGGGTTAGTAGGTTAGTCCCAAAAATGATATAAAAGTGAATGATAAAGCCCATAAACATCCAAGACTTCATAAATAATAGCATGGAACAATAAAAAATTATAGATATGTTGGAGACGTATCAAATACCATAAGCCCCTATCTTTCTTTGTGTCCGATTAAAACTCCATACCCATAAATATTGAGTGAGTGTGAGCAATTGTGAAAGACTAGATGATAGTTGAGTATGTGGACTTGCTGAAAAGCTCTTATATTGACTCTTTCCGATGTTATGATAAATTGCAATTGCTTTAATTACTGATATCTTAGTTTGTTGGTTTTCAATGAAGTTTCTGATTCATACTTGACATTGTGAGTGAATTGTTACTTTAGCATAAGATTCATATGACAATATATATATATATATATATATATGTGTGTGTGTGTGTGTGTGTGTGTGTGTGTGTGTGTGTGTGTGTGTGTGTGTGTGTGTGTGTGTGTGTGTGTTGCTGTTATGAGAATGATCATGATGCCCTAATGTCCGTATTTTATTTTTAATCGACACCTCTATCTCTAAACATGTGGACATATTTTTCAATATCGGCTTTCGCTTGAGGACTAGCGAGGTCTAAGCTTGGTGGAGTTGATACGTCCATTTTGCATCATGCTTTTATGTTGATATTTATTGCACTATGGGCTGTTATCACACATTATGTCACAATACTTATGCCTTTTCTCTGATATTTTACAAGGTTTACATGAAGAGGGAGAATGCCGACAGCTGGAATTCTGGGCTGGAAAAGGAGCAAACATTGGAGACCTATTCTGACCATTTCAGAAAATATAAAAAATATCTGGTGAAAGAGATGTGCCAGGGGGGCCACCACCAATCTATGAGGGTGGGGGCGGGCCCCCTGCCTCGTGGGCCAGCCGATGACCCCCCGATGCCCATCTTCTCCTATATGAGGTGTTTTGACCTGGAAAAAATCATAAAGAGGCTTTCGGGACCAGACGCCGCCGTCTCGAGGCGGAACCTTGGCGGAACCAATCTAGGGCTCCGACGGAGCTGTTCTGTCGGGGATACTTCCCTTCGGGAGGAGGAAATCGTCACCGCCGTCATCACCAACAACTCTCCCATCTTGGGGAGGGTTATCTTCGTCAACATCTTCACCAGCACCATCTCCTCTCAAACCCTAGTTCATCTCTTGTATCCAATCTTTGTACCAAAACCTTAAATTGGTACCTGTAGGTTGCTAGTAGTGTGGATTACTCCTTGTAGTTGATGCTAGTTGGTTTACTTGGTGGAAGATCATATGTTCAGATCCATTATGCATATTAATACCCCTCTGATCATGAACAATATTATGTCTTGTGAGTAGTTACTTTTGTTCCTGAGGACATGGGAGAAGTCTTGCTATAAGCAGTCATGTGAACTTGGTATTCGTTCGATATTTTGATGAGATGTATGTTGTCTCTCCTCTAGTGGTGTCATGTGAACGTCGACTACATGACACTTCACCATTGTTTGGGCCTAGAAGAAGGTATTGGGAAGTAATAAGGAGATGATGGGTTGCTAGAGTGACAGAAGCTTAAACCCTAGTTTATGTGTTGCCTCGTAAGGGGCTGATTTGGATCCACTTGTTTCATGCTATGGTTAGGTTTACCTTAATACTTCTTTTGTAGTTGCGGATGCTTGCAATAGATGTTAATCATAAGTGGGATGCTTGTCCAAGTAAGGGCAGCACCCAAGCACCGGTCCACCCACATACCAAATTATCAAAGTACCGAACGCGAATCATATGAACGTGATGAAAACTAGCTTGACGATAATTCCCATGTGTCCTCGGGACCGTTTTCCTTCATATAAGAGTTTGTACAGGCTTGTCATTTGCTACAAAAAGTATTGGGTCATCTTGCTGCACCTTATTTACTTTTACTATTTGTCATTTTCTACCAATTTTCTTATCACAAAACTATCTGTTAACGATAATTTCTGTGCTTGCAGAAAATACCTTTCTGAAAATTGCCTATCATTTCCTTCTGCTCCTCGTTGGGCTTGACACTCTTACTTATCAAAAGGACTACGATAGATCCCCTACACTTGTGGGTCATCAGTGCTCACAATCATAAAAGATGTCCAAGATAGTATATTTGTATGTGAAAACTTCTCTTTCTTTATTACTTCCTATTAATTGCAACGATGATCAAAACTTTGTTTGTTAACTCTCAACAACTTTTATTCATCATACTCTTTATATGTGAAGTCATTACTTTCCACAAGATCAATATGATCTCTTTGATACTTTTTATATTTTCTTTTATTCTCCCATGACCATAGCGAGAAAATCAAGCCCTTGACTCAAAACTAATCTTTATTATATAGCTCACGGACTCGATTACAAAGATAAAGATCATAAAGCAAAGCTCACAACTAGATCATACTAAACTTTATTCTACTAGATCAAGATATTACCAAAAGGATCGAACTAATAAAAACGGTAAAGAGAGGAGTGTGATGGTGATACTATACCGGGGCACCTCCCCCAAGCTTGGCAGTTGCCAAGGGGAGTGCCCATACCCATATGATTATGTCTCTTTCTTCGGAGGTGATGATGGAGTTGTTGATGACGCAGGCTTGTCGTCCATCTTCCAAGGCATGGGCTCACCATCGTAGAAGGATGATCGAGTCCCCGGGATCCTCAAATCTGCAGCCAAACTCATCTTCTTGAATCTATATTCATACTCACAGTTTTGGTTTTGCCAGTCATAGATCTGGGCTTGGAGGTGCTCGATTTTCTCTTGGATCTTGGAGATGGCTTCCCCAATGATCTTGGCGTCCAGCTTGTGGTTGTTGGTGAGATACATGATCATCATGTGGTTGGCGTTGAATCCTCGTTCCACCATGCCTTGGCACTTGAAAACTTGCTGCTCCATTGCTTCGAGTCTTGTCTCCACTCTTCCGATCCTCCTTGGTCCCTCAACATCGCGGATGTGCGGCACCCCGTCATGCACCTTGATGGTTTGAGGGTGTTGCAGCACCTCCACGAGGTAGGGGTTAATGACCTTCTCAAAGAACTTGTCCTTGGGGGTGCTGGAAGACGTCATGATGATCTAGATCTGTCAGAAACAACAGCTTGAAACGAAAACAGAGGATTTTGGCGTGATACGGTGGTCAAAACCTTCGGGATAATATATAGTGAATTTTTACCGACCAAAAGAAGTAATGTGCAAGAAATCGGAGTCTAGGAGGCACACGAGGTGCCCACGAGGTAAGGGGGCGTGCCCAGGGGGGTAGGGCGCGCCCTCCACCCTCGTGGACACCTCGTGTCCTTTCCGCACTGCCTCTTATTTTTCTATTTTTCTAAATATTCCAAAACGGAGAAAAATTGCCATTAGAACTGTTTTGGAGTCGGTTTACTTACCGTACCACATACCTCTTCCTTTTCGGAGTCTGAATCGTTCTGGAAAGTGTCCCTTATGTATTCCTCCGGGGTTACGGTTTCAATAACTTTGGTTTCAACATTTATAGGGTTACCTAAGATATAATGTTTGATTCTTTGATCGTTCACCACCTTTGGATTTGTGCCTTCGAAGTTGTTGATTTTAATGGCATCAGAACGATATACCTCCTTGATAACGTAAGGACCTTCCCATTTAGAGAGAAGTTTTCCTGCAAAAAATCTTAAACGGGAGTTGTATAGCAAGACATAATCACCTACGTTGAACTCACGCTTTTGTATCCTTTTGGCATGCCATCTTTTAACCTTTTCTTTAAACAGCTTGGCATTCTCATAAGCTTGGGTTCTCCATTCATCAAGCGAGCTAATGTCAAATAACCTATTCTCACCGGCAAGTTTGAAATCATAATGGAGCTCTTTAATAGCCCAATATGCCTTATGTTCTAGCTCAAGAGGTAAGTGACAAGCTTTTCCATAAACCATTTTATATGGAGACATACCCATAGGATTTTTGTATGCAGTTCTATAGGCCCGTAATGCATCATCAAGTTTCTTGGACCAATTCTTTCTAGACCTAATAACTGTCTTTTGCAAAATTAATTTCAGCTCTCTGTTACTTAGTTCTACTTGACCACTAGACTCTGGGTGATAAGGGGATGCAATTCTATGGTTAACATCGTACTTAGCAAGCATTTTACAGAAAGCACCATGAATAAAGTGTGAACCACCATCAGTCATTAAGTATCTAGGGACTCCAAACCTCGGAAAATAACTTCCTTAAGCATCTTAATAGAGGTGTTGTGATCAACACTACTAGTTGGAATAGCTTCTACCCACTTAGTAACGTAATCAACAGCAACTAAAATATGTGTATACCCATTAGAGGAAGGAAACGGTCCCATATAATCAAAGCCCCAGACATCAAATGGTTCAATAACAAGTGAATAATTCATAGGAAATTCTTGACGTCTAGTAATATTGCCAATTCTTTGGCATTCATCACAAGACAAAACAAACTTAAGGGCATCCTTGAAGAGAGTAGGCCAATAAAAACCAGATTGTAGTATCTTATGTGCAGTTCTATCTCCAGCATGGTGTCCTCCATAAGCTTCAGAGTGACACTTGCGTAGGATCTGTTCCTGTTCATGCTCAAGTACACAACGTCTAATAATACCATCTACTCCTTCTTTATAAAGGTGTGGGTCATCCCAGAAGTAATGTCTTAAATCATAAAAGAACTTTTTCTTTTGCTGGTATGTGAAACTAGGTGGTATAAACTTAGCAACAATGTAAATAGCATAATGAGCATACCATGGAGCAATACGAGAAGCTTTTATGACAACTAATTGTTCATCAGGAAAGCTAACATCAATAGGTAGTGGGTCATCAAGAACATTCTCTAACCTAGAAAAGTTGTCTGCAACGGGGTTCTCAGCTCCCTTTCTATCGGTAATATGCAAATCAAATTCTTGTAGCAGGAGAACCCATCTAAAAAGTATAGGTTTAGCGTCTTTCTTTTCCATAAGATATTTAATAGCAGCATGATCAGTGTGAATAGTTACTTTAGAATCAACAGCATAAGGTCTAAACTTATCACAAGCAAATACGACTGCTAAAAACTCCTTCTCAGTAGTATCATAATTTTTCTGGGCACTGTCTAGAGTCTTACTAGCATATTGGATAACATTCAGTTTCTTATCAACTCTTTGTCCTAGAACAACACCTACAGCATAATCACTAGCATCACACATAATCTCAAAGGGTAAATTCCAGTCGGGAGGCTGGACAATAGGTGCAGAGATCAATGCTTTCTTAAGTACTTCAAATGCTTCTACACAATCATCATCAAAGACAAAAGGAACATCTTTTTGTAAGAGATTAGTCAGAGGCCTAGAGATTTTGGAGAAGTCCTTATTGAACCTCCTATAAAACCCGACATGACCAAGGAAACTTCTTATACCTTTGATGTCCTTGGGACACGGCATCTTTTCAATAGCGTCAACTTTAGCTTTATCAACTTCAATACCTCCTTCAGAAATTTTATGAACCAAAACAATGCCTTCATTAACCATAAAGTGCCACCTTTTCTAATTCAAGACAAGATTAGCTTCTTCACATCTCTTCAAAACTTGATCAAGGTTGCTCAAGCAATCATCAAAAGAAGTTCCCTAAATGGAAAAGTCATCCATGAAAACCTCAACAATCTTTTCACAAAAATCAGAGAATATATCCATCATGCATCTTTGAAAGGTAGCACGTGCATTACATAAACCAAAAGGCATACGTCTATAAGCAAAGGTACCGAAGGGACAAGTAAAAGTGGTCTTTTCTTGATCCCATTTTGACACAGGTATTTGAGAGAACACAGAATAGCCATCTAGAAAGCAAAAATGAGTATGTTTGGATAACCTTTCTAGCATTTGATCAATAAAAGGCAAAGGGTAATGATCTTTCTTAGTGGCTTTATTTAATTTGCGGAAATCAATTACAATCCTATAACCTGTAACAATTCTTTGCGGGATCAATTCATCTTTATCATTAGGAACTATAGTAATACCTCCTTTCTTAGGGACACAATGGACAGGACTTACCCACTGGCTATCAGCAATTGGATAAATTATACCTGCCTCTAGAAGCTTTAATATCTCCTTCCTTACCACTTCTTTCATCTTAGGATTTAACCGTCGCTGATGATCAATAACCGGTTTCGTGTCCTCTTCCAACTTTATCTTGTGTTGGCATAAAGTGGGACTAATGCCCTTAAGATTATCTAGAGTATATCCAATAGCAACACGATGCTTCTTCAGAGTTTTCAATAATTTCTCTTCTTCCTGCTCTGAAAGGTTAGCACTAATACTAACAGGATATATCTTCTTTTCATCGAGATAAACATACTTAAGAGTATCAGGTAAAGGTTTAAGTTCAAACACGGGATCACCCTTGGGTGGAGGAGGATCCCAACATGCAAGTTGTTTTTCAACAAGGGTCCCTGTTTAAAGAATATTTCATCTATTTCCCTTCTCTCATTAATATACATATCATTTTCATGGTCTAGCAGATATTGTTCTAAAGGATCGTTACGAGGCACAACAATAGAAGCAAGACCAATAATTTCATCCTTACTAGGCAATTCTTTATCATGGGGTTGTCTACGAAATTTAGCAAAGTTAAAGTCATGAGACATATCCCCTAAAGCAACAGTAACAATATTATTTTCGCAGTCTATCTTAGCATTAACAGTGTTCAAGAATGGTCTACCAAATATAATGGGGCAAAAATTATCTTGTGGGGAACCAAGAACAAGAAAATCAGCAGTGTATTTAACTTCCCCGCACAAGACTTCAACATCTCTAACAAACCCCATTGGTGAAATAGTGTATCTATTGGCAAGCTTAATAGTGACATCAATACCTTTTAGCTCAGCAGGTGCAATATTGTGCATAATTTCTTCATATAAGAAATGATGTATTACACTCGCACTAGCACCTACGTCGCATAAACCATGATAGCAATGATCTCCTATTTTAACAGAAATAACAGGCATGCCTACAATAGGTCTATGTTTATTCCTAGTATCGGGTTTGACGATTGTAGCAGCTTCCTCTTGGAGATAAATGACATGCCCATCTAAATTATCGACCAATAGATCCTTAATCATAGCAACACTAGGTTCAACTTTAATTTGCTCATAGGGTGTTGGTGTTCTAGTACTACTCTTACGAACCACAGTTGAAGCTTTAGCATGATCCTTTATCCTAACACGAAAAGGTGGTTTCTCAATATAAGCAGTAGGAACAATAGGATCAACATTATAAGTGATGGCCTTTTCTTCAACTTTAACAGGTTCAACTACTTTTACTTCAATGGGAGGATGGTACTTAAACAACTTCTCCTTGGGGAGATCAAAATGAGTAGCAAATGATTCACAGAACGAAGCTACTATCTCAGAGTCAAGTCCATATTTAGTGCTAAATTCACGGAAAACATCGGTATCCATAAAACATTTAACACAATCAAACTTAGGGGTTATACCTGACTCCTTACCTTCGTCGAGATCCCAATCCTCAGAGTTATGTTTAATTCTTTCCAATAAATCCCATTTGAATTCAATAGTCTTCATCATAAAAGAACCAGTACAAGAAGTATCGAGCATGGAGCGATTATTGAGAGAAAGCCGAGCATAAAATTTTTGAATGATCATTTCTCTTGAGAGCTCATGATTGGGGCATGAATATAACATTGACTTAAGCCTCCCCCAAGCTTGAGCGACACTTTCTCCTTCGCGAGGCCAAAAATTATATATATAATTACGATCACGATGTGAAGGAAATATGCCCTAGAGGCAATAATAAAGTTGTTATTTATATTTCCTTATATCATGATAAATGTTTATTATTCATGCTAGAATTGTATTAACCGGAAACTTAGTACATGTGTGGATACATAGACAAAACAGTATGTCCCTAGTATGCCTCTACTAGACTAGCTCATTGATCAAAGATGGTTATGTTTCCTAGCCATAGACATGAGTTGTCATTTGATCAACGGGATCATATCATTAGGAGAATGATGTGATGGACAAGACCCATCCGTTAGCATAGCACTTTGATCGTTTAGTTTTTCTGCTATTGCTTTCTTCATGACTTATACATGTTCCTATGACTATGAGATTATGCAACTCCCGAATACCGTAGGAACACCTTGTGTGCTATCAAACGTCACAGCGTAACTGGGTGATCATAAAGATGCTCTACAGGCGTCTCCGAAAGTATTCGTGGTGTTGGCATAGATCAAGATTAGGATTTGTCACTCCGAGTGTCGGAGAGGTATCTCTGGGCCCTCTCGGTAACACACATCAAGATAAGCCTTGCAAGCAAAAGACTAATGAGTTAGTCACGAGATGATGTGTTACGGAACGAGTAAAGAGACTTGCCGGTAACGAGATTGAACTAGGTATGGAGATACCGACGATCGAATCTCGGGCAAGTAACATACCGATGACAAAAGGAACAACGTATGTTGTAATGCGGTTTTGACCGATAAAAGATCTTCGTAGAATATGTAGGAGCCAATATGAACATCCAGGTTCCGCTATTGGTTATTGACCGGAGATGAGTCTCGGTCATGTCTACATAGTTCTCGAACCCGTAGGGTCCGCACGCTTAACGTTTGATGACGATCGGTATTATGAGTTTATGAGTTTTGATGTACCGAAGATAGTTCGGAGTCCCAGATGAGATCACGGACATGACGAGGAGTCTCGGAATGTCCGAGACATAAAGATTGATATATTGGACGACTATATTCGGATACCGGAAGTGTTCCGGAAAAGTTTCGGATTTAACTGGATTGCCGGAGGGGGTTACCGGAACCCCCTACGAGGGGGGATGGTCCATAGTGGGCCTTAAGGAAAAGAGAGAGGCAGCCCATAGGGGCTGGCCGGCGCCCCACCTAGGGATCCTAGTTGGACTAGGATTGAGGTGGCGCCACCTCTCCCTCTTTTCCTTTCCCTCTCTTCCTTCTTGATGGACTCCTACTAGGAATAGGATTGCAATCCTATTCCTAGTAGGATTGCCCTAGCCGCACCATAGGAGGCCGGCCGGCCCTCCTCCCTTGCTCCTTTATATACGGGGGCAGGGGGCACCCAAAGACACACAAGTTGAATTGTTCCAGCCGTGTGCGGTGCCCCCCTCCACAGAAACACACCTCGGTCATACCGTCGCGGTGCTTAGGCGAAGCCCTGCGCCGGTGAATACATCATATCCATCACCACGCCGTCGTGCTGACGAAACTCTCCCGTGAAGCTCAACTGGATCAAGAGCTCGTGGGACGTCATCAAGCTGAACGTGTGCTGAACGCGGAGGTGCCGTACGTTCGGTGCTTGATCGGTTGAATCGCGAAGAAGTTCGACTACATCAACCGCGTCACTTGACGCTTCCGCTTCCGGTCTACGAGGGTACGTAGACACACTCTTCCCTCTCGTTGCTATGCATCTGGTAGATAGATCTTGCGTGATCGTAGGAAAATTTTAAAATACTACGTTCCCTAACAGTGGCATCATGAGCCAGGTCTATGCGTAGATGATATGCACGAGTAGAACACAATGAGTTGTGGGCGATACTAGTCATACTGCTTACCAGCATGTCATACTTTGCTTCGGCGGTATTGTGAGATGAAGCGGCCCGGACCGACATTACGCGTACGCTTACGCGAGACTGTTTCACCGTTACGAGCACTCGTTGCTTAAAGGTGACTGGCGGGTGTCTGTCTCTCTCACTTTAGCTGAATCAAGTGTGGCTACACCCGGTCCTTGTGAAGGTTAAAACAGCACATACTTGACGAAACATCGTTGTGGTTTTGTATGCGTAGGTAAGAACGGTTCTTGCTAAAGCCCGTAGCAGCCACGTAAAACTTGCAACAACAAAGTAGAGGACGTCTAACTTGTTTTTGCAGGGCATGTTGTGATGTGATATGGTCAAGACATGATGAGTTATACGGTTTTGTATGAGATGATCATGTTTTGTAATGTTATTGGCAACTGGCAGGAGCCATATGGTTGTCGCTTTATTGTATGAAATGCAATCGCCATGTAATTGCTTTACTTTATCACTAAGCGGTAGCGATAGTCGTAGAAGTAATAGTTGGCGAGACGACAACGACGCTACGATGGAGATCAAGGTGTCGCGCCGGTGACGAAGGTGATCATGACGGTGCTTTGGAGATGGAGATCAAAAGCACAAGATGATGATGGCCATATCATGTCACATATTTTGATTGCATGTGATGTTTATCTTATTATGCATCTTATTTTGCTTAGAACGACGGTAGCATTATAAGATGATCCCTTACTAAATTTCAAGGTATAAGTGTTCTCCCTGAGTATGCACCGTTGCGAAAGTTCGTCGTGCCGAGACACCACGTGATGATCGGGTGTGATAAGCTCTACGTTCAAATACAACGGGTGTAAGCCAGTTTTGCAGACGCAGAATACTCGGGTTAAACTTGACGAGCCTAGCATATGCAGATATGGCCTGGGAACACTGGAGACCGAAAGGTCGAGCGTGAATCATATAGTAGATATGATCAACATAAGATGTTCACCATTGATACTGCTCCATCTCACGTGATGATCGGACATGGTTTAGTTGATTTGGATCACGTGATCATTTAGATGACCGGAGGGATGTCTATCTAAGTGGGAGTTCTTTAAGTAATATGATTAAATTGAACTTTAATTTATCATGAACTTAGTCCTGGTAGTATTAGCATATCTATGTTGTAGATCAATAGCTCGCAATGTTGCTCCACATTTATTTTTTATATGTTCCTAGAGAAAACTAAGTTGAAAGATGTTAGTAGCAATGATGCGGAATTGTTCCGTGATCTGGGGATTATCCTCATTGCTGCACAGAAGAATTATGTCCTTGATGCACCGCTAGGTCACAGACCTATTGCAGGAGCAGATGCAGACGTTATGAACGTTTTGACAAAAGCTCGATATGATGACTACTTGATAGTTTAGTGCACCATACTTTACGGCTTAGAATCGGGACTTCAAAAACGTTTTGAACGCCACGGAGCATATAAGATGTTCCAAGAGTTGAAATTAGTATTTCATACTCATGCCCGTGTCGAGAGGTATGAGACCTCTGACAGTACTTTGCCTACAAGATGGAGGAGAATGGCTCAACCAGTGAGCATGTGCTCAGATTGTCTGGATACTACAATTACTTGAATCAAGTGGGAGTTAATCTTCCAGATAAGATAGTAATTGACAAAGTTCTCTAGTCACTATCACCAAGTTAGTAGAACTTCGTGATGAACTATAATATGCAAGGGATGACGAAGGTAATTCCCGAGCTCTTCGCGATGCTGAAATCGGCGAAGGTAGAAATCAAGAAAGAGCATCAAGTGTTGATGGTTAATAAGACCACTTGTTTCAAGTAAAGGGCAAAGGGATAGAAGGGAACTTCAAGAAGAATGACAAGCAAGTTGTCACTCCCATGAAGAAACCCAAAGCTAAACTCAAGCCTGAAACTAAGTGCTTCTACTGCAAAGGAAATGGTCACTGGAAGTGGAACTGCCCTAGATACTTGGCGGATAAGAAGGATGGCAAAGTGAACAAAGGTATATTTGATATACAGATTATTGATGTGTATTTTACTAGTGTTCATAGCAACCCCTCGGTATTTGATACTGATTTAGTTGCTAAAGAGTAGTAACTCGAAATGGGAGTTGCATAATGAACAGAAACTAGTTAAAGGATGAAGTGACGATGTGTATTGGAAGTAGTTCCAAAATTGATATGATCATCATCGCACACTCCCTATACTTTCGGGATTAGTGTTGAACCTAAATAAGTGTTATTTGGTGTTTGTGTTGAGCATGAATATGATTTGATCATGTTTATTGCAATACGGTTATTCATGTAAGTTAGAGAATAATTGTTGTTCTGTTTACATGAATAAAACCTTCTATGGTCATACACCCAATGAAAATGGTTTGTTGGATCTCGATCGTGGTGATACACATATTCATAATATTGAAGCCAAAAGATGCCAGGTTAATAATGATAGTGCAACTTATTTGTGGCACTGCCGTTTAGGTCATAATGGTGTAAAGCGCATGAAGAAACTCCATAGTGATGGATTTTTGGAATCACTTGATTATGAATCACTTGGTGCTTGCGAACCATGCCTCATGCGCAAGATGACTAAAACTCCGTTCTCCGGAACAATGGAGCGAGCAACAGATTTGTTGGAGATCATACATACAGATGTATGTGGGCCAATGAGTGTTGAAGCTCGCGGCGGGTATCGTTATTTTCTGACCTTCACTGATGATTTAAGCAGATATGGGTATATCTACTTAATGAAGCACAAGTCTGAAACATTTGAAAAGTTCAAAGAATTTTAGAGTGAAGTAGAGAATCATCGTAACAAGAAAATAAAGTTTCTACGATCTGATCGTGGAGGATAATATTTGAGTTACGAGTTTGGTCTTCATTTGAAACAATGTGGAATAGTTTCACAACTCACGCCACCTGGAACACCACAGTGTAAAGGTGTGTCCGAACGTCATAACCGTACTTTATTAGATATGGTGCGATCGATGATGTCTCTTACCGATCTACCACTATCGCTTTTTGGGGTTATGCATTAGAGACAGCTACATTCACGTTAAATAGGGCACCATCTAAATCCGTGGAGATGATACCGTATGAACTGTGGTTTGACGAGAAACCTAAGCTGTCATTTCTTTAAGTTTGGGACTGCGATGCTTATGTGAAAAAGTTTCAACATGATAAGCTCGAACCCAAATCGGAGAAGAATCATAGGATACCCAAAAGAAACTGTTGGGTACACCTTCTATCACAGATCCGAAGGCAAGGTCTTTGTTGCTAAGCGTGGATCCTTTCTAGAGAAGGAGTTTCTCTCGAAAGAAGTGAGTGGGAGGAAAGTAGAACTTGATGAGGTAATTGTACCTTCTCCTGAATTGGAAAGTAGTACATCACAGAAAATTGTTCCAGTGATTCCTACACCAATCAGTGAGGAAGCTAATGATGATGATCATGAAACTTCGGATCAAGTTTATGCTGAACGTCGTAGATCAACCAGAGTACGTTCCGCACCAGAGTGGTACAGCAACCCAGTTCTGGAAGTCATGTTACTAGACCATGATGAACCTACGAACTATGAGGAAGCGATGATGAGCCCAAATTTCACAAAATGGCTTGAGGCCATGAAACCTGAGATGGGATCCATGTATGAGAACAAAGTGTGGACTTTGGTTGACTTGCCCGATGATCGGCAAGCCATTGAAAATAAATGGATCTTTAAGAGGAAGACTGACGCCGATGGTAATGTTACTATCTACA
Organism: Secale cereale; assembly: GCA_902687465.1. Lineage (NCBI taxonomy): Eukaryota > Viridiplantae > Streptophyta > Magnoliopsida > Poales > Poaceae > Secale > Secale cereale. Next base: position 529,552,610 of record LR738714.1, on the reverse strand, counting down.
AAGCTCGACTTGTTGCGAAAGGTTTTCGACAAGTTCAAGATGTTGACTACGATAAGATTTTCTCACCCGTAGCGATGCTTAAGTCTGTCCGAATCATGTTAGCAATTGCCACATTTTATGAAATCTGGCAAATGGATAACGAAACTGCGTTCTTTAATGGATTTATTAAAGAAGAGTTGTATATGATGCAACCAGAAGGTTTTGTCATTCCTAAAGGTGCTAGCAAATTGTGCAAGCTCCAGCAATCCATCTATGGACTGGTGCAAGCATCTCGGAGTTGGAATATACGCTTTGATAAGTTGATCAAAGCATATAGATTTATACAGACTTGCGGTGAAGCCTGTATTTACAAGAAGTGAGTGGGAGCACTACAACCTTTCTGATAAGTATATGTGAATGACATATTGTCGATCGGAAATGATGTAGAATTTTCTGGAAAGCATAAAGGAGTGTTTGAAAGGAGTTTTCAAAGAAAGACCTTGGTGAAGCTGCTTACATATTGGGCATCAAGATCTATAGAGATAGATCAAGACGCTTGATAAGACTTTCGATGAGTACATACCTTGATAAGATTTTGAAGTAGTTCAGAATGGATCAGTCAAAGAAGGAGTTCTTGCCTGACTTGTAAGGTGTGAAGTTGAGTAAGACTCAAAGCCAGACCACGACAGAAAAATATAGAGAGAATGAAAGTCATTCCCTATGCCTCAGCCATAGGTTCTATAAAGTATGCCATGCTGTGTACCAAACATGTTGTGTACCTTGCCATGAGTTTGTCAAGGGGGTACAATAGTGATCTAGGAGTAGATCACTGTACAGCGGTCAAAATTATCCTTAGTAACTGGATGACTAAGGAAATGTTTCTCGATTATGGAGGTGATAAAGAGTTCGTCGTAAAGGGTTACGCCGATGCAAGCTTTGACACTAAATCCAGATGACTCTAAGTATCAATCTGGATGCGTATTGAAAGTGGGAGCAATTAGCTAGAGTAGCTCCATGCAGAGCATTGTGGACATAGAAATTTGCGAAATACATACGGATCTGAATGTGACAGACCCGTTGACTAAACTTCTCTCACAAGCAAAACATGATCACACCTTATTACTCTTGGGTATTAATCACATAGCGATGTGAACTAGATTATTGACTCTAGTAAACCCTTTGGGTGTTGGTCACATGGCGATGTGAACTATGGGTGTTATTCACATAACGATGTGAACTATCGGTATTAAATCACATGGCGATGTGACCTAGATTATTGACTCTAGTGCAAGTGGGAGACTGACGGAAATATGCCCTAGAGGCAATAATAAAGTTGTTATTTATATTTCATTATATCATGATAAATGTTTATTATTCATGCTAGAATTGTATTAACCGGAAACTTAGTACATGTGTGGATACATAGACAAAACAGTATGTCCCTAGTATGCCTCTACTAGACTAGCTCATTGATCAAAGATGGTTATGTTTCCTAGCCATAGACATGAGTTGTCATTTGATCAACGGGATCACATCATTAGGAGAATGATGTGATGGACAAGACCCATCCGTTAGCATAGCACTTTGATCGTTTAGTTTTTCTGCTATTGCTTTCTTCATGACTTATACATGTTCCTATGACTATGAGATTATGCAACTCCCGAATACCGTAGGAACACCTTGTGTGCTATCAAACGTCACAACGTAACTGGGTGATCATAAAGATGCTCTACAGGTGTCTCCGAAAGTATTCGTGGTGTTGGCATAGATCAAGATTAGGATTTGTCACTCCGAGTGTCGGAGAGGTATCTCTGGGCCCTCTCGGTAACACACATCAAGATAAGCCTTGCAAGCAAAAGACTAATGAGTTAGTCACGAGATGATGTGTTACGGAACGAGTAAAGAGACTTGCCGGTAACGAGATTGAACTAGGTATGGAGATACCGACGATCGAATCTGGGGCAAGTAACATACCGATGACAAAAGGAACAACGTATGTTGTTATGCGGTTTTGACCGATAAAAGATCTTCGTAGAATATGTAGGAGCCAATATGAACATCCAGGTTCCGCTATTGGTTATTGACCGGAGATGAGTCTCGGTCATGTCTACATAGTTCTCGAACCCGTAGGGTCCGCACGCTTAACGTTTGATGACGATCGGTATTATGAGTTTATGAGTTTTGATGTACCGAAGATAGTTCGGAGTCCCGGATGAGATCAGGACATGACGAGGAGTCTCGGAATGTCCGAGACATAAAGATTGATATATTGGACGACTATATTCGGATACCGGAAGTGTTCCGGAAAAGTTTCAGATTTAACTGGATTGCCGGAGGGGGTTACCGGAACCCCCTACGAGGGGGGATGGTCCATAGTGGGCCTTAAGGAAAAGAGAGAGGCAGCCCATAGGGGCTGGCCGGCGCCCCACCTAGGGATCCTAGTTGGACTAGGATTGAGGTGGCGCCACCTCTCCCTCTTTTCCTTTCCCTCTCTTCCTTCTTGATGGACTCCTACTAGGAATAGGATTGCAATCCTATTCCTAGTAGGATTGCCCTAGCCGCACCATAGGAGGCCGGCCGGCCCTCCTCCCTTGCTCCTTTATATACGGGGGCAGGGGGCACCCAAAGACACACAAGTTGAATTGTTCCAGCCGTGTGCGGTGCCCCCCTCCACAGAAACACACCTCGGTCATACCGTCGCGGTGCTTAGGCGAAGCCCTGCGCCGGTGAATACATCATATCCATCACCACGCCGTCGTGCTGACGAAACTCTCCCGTGAAGCTCAACTGGATCAAGAGCTCGTGGGACGTCATCAAGCTGAACGTGTGCTGAACGCGGAGGTGCCGTACGTTCGGTGCTTGATCGGTTGAATCGCGAAGAAGTTCGACTACATCAACCGCGTCACTTGACGCTTCCGCTTCCGGTCTACGAGGGTACGTAGACACACTCTTCCCTCTCGTTGCTATGCATCTGGTAGATAGATCTTGCGTGATCGTAGGAAAATTTTAAAATACTACGTTCCCCAACACGATGAACCTGATGCATAGGATAGAACTTCTGATGAAATTCCATCTTCAATCGATTGTAGTTCCATGATCCAATATCATCGCATAGCCTAAACCATGTCAATGCATCTCCCTTCAAAGATAAAGGGAAGACCATCTTCTTGATAACATCCTCAGGCATACCTGCAAGCTTAAATAATCCGCAAACTTCATCCACACAGATTAGGTGCAAATCGGATGAAGTGTTCCATCTCCTGTAAAGGGATTAGCTAGCAGTTTCTCTATCATACCCGAAGGAATTTCAAAGCAGACATTTTCAGTAGGTTCAATAGGTTGAGGAGCAACTCTTTGCTCTATTGGTCGGGGTGAAGATACCCCGAACAATCCCCTCAAAGGATTATGAGCCATAATAACAAGTGACAGTAAATTTCACCACACTATATAATTTTTTTCCTTACCAAATTCCACTTACCAAAGGCGCTTCACTCGCAGGCAACGGCGCCAGTAAAGTGTCTTGATGACCCACAAGTGTAGGGGATCTATCGTAGTCCTTTCGATAAGTAAGACTGTTGAACCCAACGAGGAGCAGAAGGAAATGATAGGCAGTTTTCAGTAAGGTATTTTCTGCAAGGACTGAAATTATCGGCAGATAGTTTTGTGATAAGGTAATTGGTAACAAGTGACAAAAAGTAAAAGTAAATAAGGTGCAGCAAGATGGCCCAATCCTTTTTGTAGCAAAGGACAAGCCTTGACAAACTCTTATATGAAGGAAAGCGCTCCTGAGGACACATGGGAATTACCGTCAAGCTAGTTTTTATCACGTTCGTATGATTCGCGTTCATTACTTTGATAATTTGATATGTGGGTGGACCGGTGCTTGGGTGCTGCCCTTACTTGGACAAGCGTCCCAGTTATGATTAACCTCTATTGAAAGCATCCGCAACTACAAAAGAAGTATTAAGGTAAACCTAACCATAGCATGAAACATATGGATCCAAATCAGCCCCTTACGAAGCAACGCATAAACTAGGGTTTAAGCTTCTGTCACTCTAGCAACCCATCATCTACTTATTACTTCTCAATGCCTTCCTATAGGCCCAAACAATGGTTAAGTTTCATGTAGTCGAGGTTCACATGACACCATTAGAGGAAAAGACAACATACATCTCATCAAAATATCGAACGAATACCAAATTCACATGACTACTTATAGCAAAACTTCTCCCATGTCCTCAGGAACAAACGTAACTACTCACAAAGCATATTCATGTTCATAATCAGAGGGGTATTAATATGCATAATGGATCTGCTCATATAATATTCCACCAAGTAAACCAACTAGCATCAACTAGAAGGAGTAATCAACACTACTAGCAACCTACAGGTACCAATCTAAGGTTTTGGTACAAAGATTGGATACAAGAGATGAACTAGGGTTTGAGAGGAGATGGTGCTGGTGAAGATGTTGATGAAGACAACCCTCCCCAAGATGGGAGAGTTGTTGGTGATGACGATGGCGATGATTTCCCCCTCCCGGAGGGAAGTGTCCCCGGCAGAACTACTCTGCCAGAGCCCTAGATTGGTTCCGCCTCAAGACGACGTCGCTTTGTCCCGAAAACCTCCTTATGATTTTTTTCCAGGTCAAAACACTTCATATAGAAGAAGATGGGCATCGGGGAGTCACCAGGTGGCCCACGAGGCAGGGGGCGCGCCCCCACCCTCGTGGACAGTGGGTGCCCCCCTCTCGTATCTCTTTCGCCAGATATTTTTTATATTTTCTGAAATGGTGTTTCATGGAGTTTCGGGGCTTTTTGAGTTGTGCAGAATAGGTCTCCAATGTTGCTCCTTTTCCAGCCCAGAATTCCAGCTGCCGGCATTCTCCCTCTTCATGTAAACCTTGTAAAATAAGAGAGAAAGGACATGAGTATTGTGACATAACGTGTAATAACAGCCCATAGTGCAATAAATATCAACATAAAAGCATGATGCAAAATGGACGTATCAGACACTTCCGCGTTCAGCACACGTTCAGCTCGGTGACGTCCTCGCCTTCTTGATCCAGCAAGACGGACAAAGTACTAGATGAGTTCCGGCAGCACAACGGCATGGTGACGATGATGGTGATGCTATCTCCGCAGGGCTTCGCCTAGACAGTATCATAATATGACCGAGGGACAAAACTATGGAGAAGGGCGCCGCACACGGCTAGGATAATGTCGTCGGTTGTGTGGCGCCCCCTCCTCATGTATATATAGGTGGGGGAGGAGGGCAGGCAGCGTAGGGTTCCACCAAGTGGCCGGCGGCCACCTTGGGCCTTCCCTAGCCCCCCTTCCTTTCTTAGGGGAAGGCAAGAGGGGCTAGTCCTCCCCTTTTTCCTTCCTAGGGCCGTCGGCCTGGAGGTGAGGGGCGCACCAGCCCCTTGTGGGCTGGTGTGTCCCTCCTCTTGGCCATTAGGCTCATAGACCTCCCGGGGCTTGCCAAAACCCTTCGGTGATCCAATGACTATCCGGTACCTCCCGAAACTATTTCGATGTTCAAATATCATCGTCCTATATATTGATATTTACCTCCGGACCATTTTGAAACTCCTCGCCATGTCCGTGATCTCATCCGGGACTCCGAACAACATTCGATCACCAAATCATATAACTCATATAACACTATATCGTCAACGAAAGTTAAGCGTGCGGACCTTACGGGTTCGAGAACTATGTAGACGTCCACGCGTACGAGGTGGTCGTCCGGTATAGGGTTTAGTTTTTTCTTGTTTTTAGTTAAACGGTCAAAATATCGACCTTAATATGTAAATTATATCCGAACTTGAATGAAAACCATCCGGTTTGTAGAATTTTTGTCAGCGGATTTGAGTTTTTGTGAAAATGTATGCGCTAGCGTTGGATGACTGCCTCCCGCATCCATGTTCGCGGATTGATCCCCTGTCCGCGGACAAATGCAGGATGTTTTTTTCGGGTTGTCGTTGAAGATGCCCTTATATATCTGTATTCACATCGCAAAGCGAAAGTATTATACTTGTTTCTATGCGTTCAATGTGTTCTTCGGTCTTCGTGTCTGTTCTTCAAGAATCCACTTCTCTCGTTAGAACTCTTGTGTGCTAGCAGCACTCATGTAGACAAGAAGCGATCTACGACGTTCCTTTGCGAATCGTCAGAGATGGAGATGACTGATTGACAGTAGAATATGTATTCTGTAAGCTTATCCAGCACAAGTTAGCGGAAATTCACTTTGGCACATGGGAGCATATGCTCCTGCCATCGAAAATATATTTCAAAATGTCAAAAAATTCTGAAAACAAATTTGACGTGCACGTCTTAACATTCTATATGCGCATGCGAAGTTTTGTGAAAAAACGACATTTTATACGCCTTGTGTAAAAAAGACAAAAAAGTGTTTCGTGAAAAGCCTTTTAAAACACTATTTTTTGTCCTTTTTGCATGTGACACAAAATTTGTCAGTTTTCCACGAAACGAGTTCGTATGCACGTAGAATGACAAGATGCATGCGGGAATCATTTTTTCAGAATTTTGTGACATTTGAAAATATATTTTTAAATACATTTTAAAATTCAGGATCATATGCTTCCATGTGCCAAAACGCCACTCTCGTTAGCTAGTCCATGTTGTATCTTAAAAAAAAAGCTTTCGCCCCGCTTTATATATAAAGCAATGATCATCAAACATCCCGATACAAATGTACGCCACCACAACAAACACACATCCAAGGTATGATACACAGGCGCTGAGCGCAACAACACCACCCCTATATGAAGAGATGAAGTCGCATACGACGATCTGTGGACTCCAAGGCGGCACCTTCAGGAGGAAACGACACCGGAGCGCCGCCACCGTCCGATCCGAGGATCAGAGTTTTCCCTAGAGCAACACGATGGACGATGAGAGCCGCGACGACGCCTTCAAAAAGGGAACGAGCTTCGCCGCCGCCGGTCCGTCCAAAGAAAGAACTGGTTTTCACCCCGGCCAACACTCACCGCCACCGAACGCCACACCCCAGCTGCCACGCCGCCCACATGGCCATGGCCACCGGGCCGCACCAAGCCGCGGGCTCTGCCCAAATGCACCGCACTACCACCACCAGGGCCACCGTCCCGGCATCCAAGACCTAAGCACCACCTGACCCGAGACCCGCCGCTACCCCAACCCAAGAGACGAGCGGAAAGGCCCCGCCTTTCGCACCCCTGGACGACCCCCAACGCCGAGACCCAATAGGACGGCCAAAACTGGCCTCCATCACCCCGTCCTTCACGCATGAGCGCGAAATGAGCTCGATCCTGCCGCCGGGCACGAGACAAGCTCGGTCCTGCTACCGGGCGCGGTACAAGCTTGGTCCTGCAGCACTGGGCGCGAGACAAGCGATGGATCGCAGTTGGAAAAGGGCCATCCCTTGGATTGAAGAATTGCCCGGACGACGAGGAGATGGAGCGAAGGTCGACACGGTCCATCCGCAGACGAGCCGACGCCGGAGTAAAGCCGACCATCGCCGCGGACAGCGCCGTCGAGCCATCGTGCAGCCGCTACGCCCCCGGGAAGCCACCGAGTAGGACCTTCGCACGCCGCCGCCCACGGCCGGAGCAACAGCCAAGCCAGGCCGCTTCCCCACCCGCGCAGCCTGCCCGGATCCCAGCGCCATATCCAAGACAAACCTGCCGGAACGCGAGATCCGGCCAGCACGCACCGCCACCACCGCCACCAAGCCGCCGAAGCGCCGGTCACCATGCTGCCAACACCGCCGCCCAACGCCCACGAATGCCAAGCCGCGCCCTCAGCCTGCGCCGCCCACCGGCCACCGGCCAGGGAGGTCACTCGAGCCAGATCTCGGCCTGGGACAACCGCCGCCGCCAGCACGCACGGGCGCGCACCGCCACACCACGTGCCTAGCCGACCACACCGCCGCACCAGGACGCCCCCGACCGACCGCCCCGCCACCGATGTGCCACGCCGCCCTGCAGAGCCGCGCACCTCCGCTCGATGCGAATGTCCCGCGCCAGCCCATCGTGAGGAAGGGGAAGGAGGCCCCGCCGCCACCGAAGTTGGTCGGGCTTTGCCCGACGGCGCGTGCCGGCGGAAGCGAGGGAGGAGGAGGGAAGGGGGGAGTAGGGGCTGGCGGCGCTAGGTCTGCCTCCCCGCTCGCGGTAGCGGGCGAGACGAAGGGGGAGTAGGGGCTCGTTGGTCACGAGCTTCCATGTTGTATCTTTGATCTTCTTTGAATGTTTTTCTTAGAACAAGTTGTACGTATAGTCGTTGCGTATTCGAACTTTTATTCTTGTACGGCTTTTACTAGTATGTTTGCGTATTTGAACTTTTATTCTTTTACAGCTTCTACTAGTATGAGGTTTTTTAAGAGTTTGGATATCTGACTTAGCAAATGTTGTTTGTAGGGAAAAAATTGGGTCTCAGTTTTAGAAAAACACAAATAATCACATACATACGTGGTTTAGACTACCCACAGTGGAAGTAACATGTAGTAACATCATACATATCTAGAAAAATATAGATGATGTACCAAGCAATAAATGAAGAAATGGAGGAAAGTGGTAACATACCTAGGGGGTGTTTGTTTCGAGGGACTTTTTGGTGTAGGGGCTAGAAAAAGTCCCTCTTGAGGACTTTTTAACCAAACAGAAGGGACTACTAGGGACTAAAAGTTGCTTTTTGAGACTAAATGATGAAGACTCTCAAGGAGAGTCTTTTTTGGGACTTTTTCAGCAATGCCCCTCCCTGCACCCTTTGCCCCGCTGCCCCATGGTGTTATTTAATAGGGATAATATGGTCTTTTACATGTCATTTAATAACCTATAGGGAGGGACTAGGGACTTTTTAGTCCCTGAAAACAAACAGGGAGGGACTTTTTAGGGACTAGGGACTTTTTAGTTGGTACTAGAAAAAGTCTTAGGACTAATGAACCAAACAGGGTCCTAGTTATTAGTAGTATGCGTACCATCACACATATCAAGGCAAAATGAGTCTATAGCCTAATAAATGAAGTGTTGCATGTTACCACACATAAGTTAGGCCCTGTTTGGTTCATAAGTCCTAGGACTTTTTCTATTCCTAACTAAAAAGTTCTTAGTCCCTAAAAAGTTCCTCCATGTTTGTTTCGAAAGACTAAAAACTCCCTAGTCCCTCCCTAGAGGTTATTAGGCTACTTCCAATGCATCGGTGCTAACATGAGGTGCTAAGCGCATTAATTTTTGTAGCAACTAAAGCCCCCAATGCATAGGTGCTTAATTTGTTGGTGCTAAGCATGCTTCATTTAATGATTTTACAATTAAAGTTCTTCATGCATTGGTGGGATTTCTCCATTTAAGTCTTTTGCCTAGGTTCTTGCGCTTAGCATTGTTTCTTCCTGAGGTCACCACACTCATCTCTCTCCTCTTAATTACCTTGCCACATCAGACTTTTTGCCTACATGGCAGCCTTAGCATCTGTACAAGGTGGAGCATTGGAAGGAACCTTAAATGACATGTAAAAGACCATGTTACCCCTATTAAACAACATCATAGGGCGACGGGGCAATGGGTGCAGGAAGGAGCATTGTTGGAAAAGTTCCAAAAAGTCTCAGAAAAGACTCTCCTTGAGAGTCTTCTTCATTTAGTCCCCAAAAACAACTTTTAGTCAGAAACTTCGTAAGTATCATAGTTATGGATATTGAAACTTACGCCATTGTGTTAGTAAAGGAAAATGAAACTTATAGCACATGTTCTGTCTTGTACCTGTAGAATAATTGAGATCACAAAATTATTAAATACTTCTACAATGGAAGTTTCGTGTATTATTATATCAAAAATACCGTATTGTTATAACTAATCAAGAATACTATATTTCACTTCATTTATAGATTGAAAGACCTGAACGAGTATGTTATAGGAGGAGTATCATTGAGAGGAAGCCATGCAATTTTTTTTGGAAAGTCCTAAAGGACAATGATTCAACAGAAATCATTGTCAGTTAGATATGTCGATCATATTTTGTCTAGAAAATCATTGCAGAATGCAGATATGAAAAGACCTGAAGTTGTTCAAAAGAACATGCAGTTTTGCTTACCTTCAACAAATGCACAACGTATGCCAAATGGAAAATTCAGCCATCATATAAGAGATACTTATCCACAAATGGTAAATTATCATTTATAAATTTTATAAATTATGAATGTTGTTAGCAAATGCACAGATTTAAATTATATTTAAAGGTGCGACATTTTGTAACTCAAGAATTCAAACTGAAGCATACTGAAAAAATCGTGAATGGAATACGAAGAAAGAAGATATAATTAGAAAATATATTGAATTTATAGATAAATTCTTCTTGTTGTCAAACAAAACTTGCATGTGTTGCATTCAAAGAGGTTTGTGACGGCGCAAAATACCGTCAGCTCACTCGGTAAGGTTCCCGAGGAGGTCAAAAGTACCAGGATGGAGTCCGCACACACAGTTTACCCTAATTTGGGCCTTCGGAGAGTAATACATACATCCTGCTTCTACTTGTTATTCATATTGGAGGGATACCTTGTGCGGAGATTACAATGGTGTGTGAGATTGCTAATGAGAGTATGTCTAGGGGCCCCGTAGGGAAACACTCCTAAACCCGACGGTCGGAAGCTCGTCTTCTTCGCCGGATCTATGGCGCTGCATGGTGCCGCTCTGGCAGGTCGCGCAGTGCCCTAGCCCGGCTATTTAAGCCCCCCTTTCCTGGTTCGTCGTCGTCCGCCACCACTAGTAGTTATGCACCCACGTCGCCGGGTAAGGAGCTACTCATATCTAACGCGAGAGCACCAGCTGCAATTCCTTCAACAGATCCGACCAAGGTGCGAAGCCCGGATCGACGCGGGGCAACCTCCGAACGCGGTGATCCGGAGGAGGTGGTGGTGGAGGAGGAGGACGGTGAGGACGCAGAGCAGGACGATGAGAATCTGGTGGCGCTGGGGACACGGATCTGCAAGTGGATTAGCAGGCGATCCTCGATTCCCTCTGGTTGGAATCGGAGGCAGAGGCCAAACACCATCTTTTGCACCAAGCGGAGCATGCCGCGGGAGTTGATGAGATGCTCGCGTATATGGATGAAGAGGAGGAGTCGGAGCCCTCCTACGCGCACATCTACCCAACGCCCGACACCGATTATGTGGACATATCTAACGATGAAGCGTAGTAAGGCTAGTGTGATGCGCGTAGCACGTAAGCTTTTCTTTGCATGATTTGTATTTTTTTTTAGAAAAGGAGGAATACCCCCGGCCTCTGCATCTAGACGATGCATACAACCATTTATTAATTATCAGCACAAGATCTTACAAAGTCATACAACAGTAAGACCAAAGCCACCATCTAAGCAACATATGTCGCTACTCCTATCCAGTTGATGAAGGGACGCTGATAGTCTAGGCCTAATACCAAATAGACCTCGCAGCCAAACCTAACATCTAAGACCTGAGGTCCCAACCAGGACGCCTGCCGGGTATGGGCACCCACCAGTCCGGCGTGCTCCTCAACCAGGTCGCCTGCCGGGTATGTGGCCGCCGCAGCCACCTGGCACCAATCCATCTTCAGAGCTGTACTCTTGCATCTACCTTGCCCGGTGTAGCTGCTGCCGACGCCACCATGACGCCAGACAGCGTCGACCTCCTGCGCGTGTCCATCATCACACATCTGACGCCAAGCCTCCGCTGCTCCATGCCGCAAGAGCCTCCGCCATGAATATGTAGAAAGAAACACTGCTCCACCGAAGAAGCCATCCGATGGTCCCTCGAGCCCGAGTGCAACTCCAAGAATGCTGCCCCCAAGGGGGTAACGACACATGAATGCCACCGTCATCCGATCAACTGATCTAGGGTTTCCCCCGGAGGTATTGGGTGGGTTTGGGATTTGTACCTCAATGATGTCTTCATGAAGGAAACGATGATAAGAGAATCATCATCACCGGCTCCGGCCAACGACCAAAGACCAAGTTTTCACTCGGATCCGTTCCAAGAAATCCACCCGACAACCTGTGCACTGTCTCGACCGCCTTCAAAGCCCCGGATCTAGCCGCCTAGATCCGGCGACCAACCGCAACAGCAGTGCCACCGTAGGAGCCCTGGCGCACCGGCCACTGCCTGAATGCGCCACCACTGGAGCCTGGGAGGGGGACTCCCACCCCACCTCGCCAAACGCGAGAGCCACCGAGATGGATCCCGCATGCTCATCACTGTCTCTGATCGGAACCAATCCGTGGCAAAACCACGAGATCGCCGATGCAGATCCGCCTTGGATATGGACTGCACCACGCCATGCCGCCGCGGGAAGCCCGAGCTTCACCCGCCGTCGCCGTCCAGGGCCGCCGCCACAGGATCCAGATCTGGCCAGCCCGGTCCTCCACGACGCCCTCTTCACGTCGCCGCCGCCGGCTCGCCACCAGGCAACCGCGCCGCCGCCCAAGGCCTCCGCCCGGAGCACGCCGTCGCGCCACCATGGATCAGATCGCCGCTGCGCCGTCATGCGCGTGGAGGTCCCGCCCTACCCCCTCCGACGCGATCCAGGGAGGAGCCTCCGCCACCGCCGTCGGCCCCCGGGCTTAGCCCAGCGGCGTCCTCCGGCGGCGGCGGAGGGAAGAGAGGGAGGTGGTGGTGACCCTAGCGACTATGATTTGTATGAATTTAGGAGATGAAATATAATAGATTCGGATGCATAGCTCCAAATTTGAGGTGGGAACGGTTAGTCTGTGAAGCAGACGTGTGAAAGAAACGGAACGACACGCTACCTGAATGGCTATGCCATGTATGCTTTGGTGATAGTAGTGAAAGAAACGGAACGACACGCTCCCCGAAAGGTTACTGAACAAGGGCATTGAGGGCATGCCGGAGAAGGATGTGCGAGTCATCATCATCCTGGCGCTTTGGGAACTATGGAAGCACCGCAATGAGATCATGTTCAAGGGGGAATCACCATCACTTAGTAGACTACTCGGTAGGTTTCTTGCGGAAGGTAGAACTTGGAGGATGGCAGGCCTCATAAGGACCGACATGGAGCGGTTCTTTGGGCGGATACATATGTGGGTAATGGGCGAGAGGTAGACTAAGGATAGTGTACGGTGGTGTGGGTGTATTGTAACACCTTGGATGGAGGGTTCTTGTACCCTTTTTCTCCCTCTATAATGCAAGATAGCAGAAAAAAAATAGGAACGACCGGCCGGCAAACATACGACGGGTCGATGGAGGCTCTCCGCACCACGTCGACCGAGCAGGTGTGCGCGCTGCTTTATGCAAGGGCGACGACGGGCGACGCTCGACCGATCGCCGTCCGGCCGCACGTCTCGATTAGCCAACGGCTGCCTGCGGCGTCTCCCCCGATTCGATAGTCGTTGGCCAACACGGCGGGACCACCTGCCCCGACATGCCGGCGGTGGATCGAGAATCTCACCCTGCTCGATCGCCACATCTCGCGTTGTCGTCCCTTCCTCTCGTGTCTCCCGTGCGCAATAGGGTCTTGCTCTTGCAAGCCAGGCCGGTAAAACCGAACCTTTTTAGCCATATCGTTGTGATACGATATGATATATCGTCGTTGCCTTTTGAGAGTGCGTTTCTGGGTCCTGGCCGGCCAGCCGGCTACTACCGCATGCATGTGGCTGCGCAGTTGGCCACGTACGTAAAGACAGAAGCCTCGTCGGTCGTGTCGTGCCCATGGAGGCCACCCTGGTCTTTTTTGATGAGGTTATGATGGAAAATACACATGGTCTGCGGCCCGCACGTCGATGTACCGATCATGACACGATCCGGCCGCATGAGCATCGGAACGGACGACACGTTACGAGCGCTCCTTTGCGTAGGAGCAACGGCTGCCGGGAGGTGCTAGCTGGAGTTGGACGGTGGGCGCACCCACGACGGCTGACCTCGATCAGGTACGTGTGCGCTCTCATCACCGGGGACGGTGTGATCATGATGTGCATGTGCGGAGCCTATCCTATCGCTCCGTCCGGAACATTCCGTGGGCATCGCGTGTCCTGGGAGCACCGAACGTAAAAGGAAAGCCATCCATGCACCAAGGACAGTGAGCACGACGTGCGTGCTTGCGGTGCCGGTGCATGGGGAAACAGATGGCAATAGGGCCAAATCCGATCACCACGTCGTTGCTGCCCGAGTTGCGGCCCGCGGCCGGCCAGCCGGCGTGCTGTGCAGTGCGCAGCCGCGACCGTGCGTCCACGACTAGATCAGCGACGACGACCGTCGCCATGTCTTGCTTTCCTCCGACTGGAAACGTATACGTGCGTGCGAGCGACGCGTTGTTGTCGCCATGCGTTTGCCGCACAGCGACGGACGGTCGACCAACGGATCGTTCGGCCGGGACATCTCAGACATACGCAGGCCATGAGAGAGTGAGTCGTACGTGGTTCAAAACCTCTGACCTCGTCGGCGATCACGTACCCGGCGGCATGGCATCCATCGTCGTCCGTTGTCCAGGTCAGCCGAGTGACTGGCCTTCGTCTGTGAGCGTCGCAGCGCCGGCTAGCAGACCGGCGACCAGGACCGATCAGAGAAAGCGGCGACGTACGTGATACGAATCGATAGGTTCCGGTGCATTTTGTCTGCGTACGTTCGAAACAGCTCGCCTCAGCACTGTCAGCAGCAGCCGGGCGCACACGTACTACAGTACCAGTACTACGTCGTCGTTTCTTTAATTAATGATGATGATGGGATCTCTCAATTAATCTGTTGCTCCGGCCGGCCGGGTCAGAAAAAGGTCGCGATATTTTAGCGCTGTCAGTGCCAGGAGATTCGCCGTGGAAGTTCCGATCGTCCTGACCGGAAAAATGGATGCGTCCTGATCGGAAAAGCCAAACGCCGGGGCTCCATATGAATTTGCGCGGTGGCGCCCGGAGCGGCGACTCGCCTGGTCTTGACCGGGGAAAGGCACGTACGGCGGCGAGCGAGAGCGAGATTATTCCGTGACTAAAGCTAGGTCAAGCGGTGAAGTGATGATGTAAGTAATAGCAATGCCAATGCGCGTGGTAATTCGGTGATCTTTGATCGGTTCTGTGATGATCGGATCAGTGCGCCCATGGATCGTCCCGGCGACCGAGTACGAGCGGTCTCCGTCCAGGATCCCAGTTCCAATCCCAAGAGCGAAAGGGAAGAAGCATGTGTGTACAGCGACACGCTTGCCAGCAGTTTCAGAGTTCAGACTTCGGGCAAGCGACAGATGATGCTACCTATGGTAAGATCACGGGCCTGACTCAGGAGCCCCACCCAAGATCACTACCCCAGAAGTTCAAGAGACAATTCGAAGACAACAGAAACAGTCGACTGATACGGCTCAAGAGGACATTCCACTCGACCGCATACCCCCACTCAGACGACTCAACTCCACTCGGAAGGATGAGGACACTCGACCATGCAAAGACACTCGACCCCCGAAGGTCAAAGGTGCCGTTAGGACAGCAACGGTCATGCATTCATTCTGCGGTAATGAATGCCTTTATCACCCTTTATTGCAGGCGTTATCAGTAACGCCCTGCATTTATGTACACTGAACCATTTGTAACGTGGGGATGGCTGGGGTCCTGGCGCACTCTATATAAGCCACCCCTCCTCCAGTACAAGGGTTCGCACCCCCTGTAACACACACATATACATCCAGTCGACCGCCTCCGGTCTCCGAGACGTAGGGCTTTTACTTCCTCCGAGAAGGGTCTGAACTCGTAAACATCTTGTGTATAATCACACCGTAGCTAGGACCTTGCCTCCTCCTACGTACCCCATACTCGTACTGTCACACTTAGAACCACGACAGTGACCGTCCCTGGTTGCAACAAACTAGATTAGTCAAACTAGTAAAAACAGGAGTAGTCAGAGCATCTTCAACAGGCGTCCAACGCGCGGCGTGCTAAATCCTACTTTGCAGCGCGCTGTTTTTAAGTTTTTGCGCCGCGCCGCGCGATTGCTCCAGCAGGCGCGCAGAACTTTACCGCGCGCGAGCCACTCCAGCAGAAGCTGTAAAAAACGCGCGCAAAAACTTAAAAAACTAGATAGTTCAATACATTCGATACTAGATAATTTGATACATTCGATACATAAACTAGATAGATAGACTAGATAGACCGAAACTTTTAAACTATAACTAAGCTAATAAACTACTCGTCATCGTCCGACGACTCGAGGAGGCTGTCCCAGTCGATGGCGTCGTCCGACGATGATGACGACTCGAGGAAGGCATCCTCCCACCGGGGATCGTTCGGCGGCCAGACCGACGCTTCCCTAAGCTCCATGTTGAAGAGGGCAGCCGCCTTCCGCGTACGCCTGTCCTCGCGGTAGGCGGCTGCCTCCGCCTCCCTCGTCTCCCTCCGCTGCGCATAGAACGCCTCCTCGTCGAGGACGTCGTTCGGGAAGCGCGCTCGCCACGCCGCCATTGCTGTCTCGTCCATCTCGGCAATGCCAAGCCGCTCCTGGCGCCTCCGGTGTTGACGGCGTTCTTCGTCGGTGACGATCAGCGAAGGAGGCGCGAGCTCGATGGCAAGCTCCCGGTTCGGCACCTCAGGGAAGTTAAGTTCCCGATGAGGCCGCCGGAGGCGCCACGCCGGCACGTCCCACGCGCGGGCGGCCTCGTGGGCGGTCTCGAAGGTGCCGAGCGGGAGACGCGTGTTGCCGGAGCGGATCTCCGCGGAGAACGCGCCGGACGGGCGCGCTCGGACGCCGCGGTAGCCGGACGCTCCACGGCGGCGAGGCGGCATGGTGGCGCGTCGGCGGCGAGAGGGAGAGGAGAGAGCGGCGAGAAGGCGCTGGCGCGGGCGCGTGGCGAGCGAGAGAGAGGAGAGAGCGGCGAGAGGGCGCGTGGCGGGCACCGCGCTTTATAGGCGCGCGGTAAGCGGCGCGGCAAATCTACGACGCGCGCGTCCGCTTTCTCCCGCGCGCGCGCAATCCTTTGCCCCGCGCGCTTTTCCCGCCGCCGCTGGAGCGCGCCTTTTTTTGCCGCGCGCGCTAAAAACCGGCTTTACCGCGCGCGCGTGTTTTACCACTGCTGTTGGAGATGCTCTTACACCTAGTACATATGTACTCCCGTCCGTTCCATAATATAAGATCATTTTTTACGTATAGGAAGTACTTTTGACGTAGGATGCTAGTAAAGCACAATTTTTTTGAAACGGACTAGTAAAGCACAATGGGATGATGGAGTGTTTTCTTAAGACGAGCAAGGTTGAGGCCAAGGTTGACTCCACGGTTCAGTGCAAGTTTGAAGTCTGAAATGAACCCTGTCGTTGTAGGCGCAGTCGCAAATGAACCCCGACCTCGAAATCCCGGAAGTCCATACCCTGAACTCTCTGATCCCGGATTTTTTCGCTCTTAAGCTCGTTTAGGCCAGGATTTGCTGACGTGTCTCGGGATTGGGAATTAGTAATCCCAGCTGTGTTGGGGCAACTTTCTTTTTAATAGCGGGCGCTGGTGGGGAATTTCTCTAGGGTTCCAGGCGAGAGAGAGAGAGAGAGGCGGGCCACCTCGATTCAGAGCAACGCGAGCGAGAGAGGGCGACGATTGCCAGCGGCCGGGGCTATGTCGTCGTCCTCGATTGGTTCCGCCTATTCACGCGGCGGAGGGATTCGACGAAGGGGCGCTGCTGCTAGGTCGCCGGTGCCCTATCGTGAGCAGCCGATGGAGTACGAGCCGGCGGTTTACTGCGGCCGTTGCGGGAGGAAGGCGCCGCGTTGGATTTCTTGGAGTGTGGCGAACCCTGGAAGAAGATATTATGCATGCGTTGAAGCCCAGGTAGGCTATGTTCTTGTATGTGCTCTTTGCTCCTCTCCTCTGTTCGATGTGTTTCTCTGATAAAATTATATTGATTTCTTGAACAGCATGGGTTCATTGAGTGGCATGATAGCCCAACAACTCCATTCATGCGTGTGTTGCTGGGAGATCTCCGAGATAGAGTATGGAAGCTAGAGGATGATGCAGCAGCAATGTGTAAAGATGGAGATGCAGGTGCTGGTGCATTATGTGTGGAAGTACAGAAGAGAAATGAGCAAACTGTAGGGGATGTTCCTGGTGCATCGAGTAGTGATAATTTTGGTAGAAAAGGGTTGATGCTGGTTTGTGGCATTGTGATATTTGTGTCAGGTTTAGTTGTAGGGATGATCTTATCTTAGTTCATGTGGTACAAATGGAAGTGAAATGTACTGAATCCAGTTGTTATATTTGTTTCAATGAAATGCAGTTTGCAAAATTTGTCAGGCAATGTTCTGAATTTTGAACAAGCAATCTACTGAATTCAGTTTGCATATTCTTGTCAGGTTTTAAGTGTCATTTTTGACAGCAACCAAATAAACGGTATGCAATGTAGAAGAGGAACAGTGTACTGTACATAATGTATAAACTAAATAAATTGTATGGCAGAACTCATAGAACATCAATGCTCTTTTTTGGCAGCAAACAAAAATAAGTGAAGGCATGCTGATTTTTGGCAGGAACAAAATAAACTGAACCCATTGATAGGAAATATCCTGAATATAGATCAAAGGAAATTGTCTACATATAGATGATGTTCACAAGTTCACTTAGCATTGCACCTAAACACAAGTTCACAGGGACACACAAGTAGTTCCCAAAAGCATATGGCATAACAACCACATTTCAGTAGTACATAACTTCAGTAGTTCCCAGAAGCTGTGAAATAGGGCATGAATCCTCTTCCTCTTCCTCTGCCTCTGCCAGTAGATGTACTTCCTCCAGGTGCTTCACTTCCAATTGGTGCTGATCTTCTGGGAGGTCTGAAGCTTGAGGTGGCTATTTGTGAGCTTGTAGTTGCTGCAGGTTGAGAAGATCTAGCTGCAGCTGCCCTGCTTTTGGCAGCCTCAGTCTCTGCTTGCTGCAAATTGGAAAAATAGCAAACAATGGTCAGGTGCATATTGAAAAGTTAGTAGAGAAAACATTGGTAATGTTCAGTTGCATATTACCTCAGTGGACCTCTGTTTTTCTTGAAAGTCTCAATGTAGTAGCATGGGTCAACGAATTCTTCTATTTTTCTGCCACATTTGTATATAGCACAAATTGCATGACAACAGGGAAGACCTGCCATCTGTAAATATCCACATGAGCATGTTTTCCTCTCAAGGTTAACTGTGTATCTCCTTCCTCTGCCAGTCAAATGCTTGACCTCAAATCCATCCTTGCCATTCCAGAGCACCTCACAGAACTGAGTTCTTTTGATATTGCCCTGTAGTTTCTTAGAAATGTTAGGGCAAACTGTTCCATGCCATTTTTCACTTTTGCTTCTCTGTTCCTGGATTCTGACATACATCTTCTTCCTTATCATCTCTTGCTGTGATATTATGGGGTAAAACCTAGATTCTATGATGGCATTGTTGAAAGACTCACATAGGTTGTTATCCACTGACTCACAGTTTGATCCATATGGAAAAAAGGCCCTAGCCCAATGCACTGGCTCTGTCCTCATAATGTCTTTTGCACCATCAGGGGTTTTCTAAGCAAGTCTTGCCTTGTTGTAGTTGAAATCCTGTTTGTTTGAAGCCTTGGCAATTGCCCAAAATCTTTTTTGTAACTCATGGTCCCTGTGCTTCTTTCTCCAATTGGCATAAATGTGCCTTGCACACATCCTGTGTTGTGCCCTTGGCAAATAATCTCTCATGCTATTAATTAAGCCCTACAAAAAGAGACATAAATATTTTTATGAATATATGAATGCAAATAATCTCACAACAAGAGTACATATGGACAACTACATGCCATCACCTACCCCAAACCTTATCGACAACTACATACCCTCACCTACCCCGAACCTTATCGACAACTACATGCCATCACCTCCCCGAACCTTATCGACAACTACATATCATCACCTACCCGAACCTTATCGACAACTACATACCCTCACCTACCCCGAACCTTATCGACAACTACATATCATCACCTACCCCGAACCTTATCGACAACTACATACCATCACCTACATACCCTCACTTACCCCTACCATTACCTAACCAACAACAACAATAATAAAACAATTGCAACTGCATCATACAACAATTAGAAAAATACAACAATTGCAACAATGAAAAGAATTATAACCTTTTGCTGGTCAGAAATAAAACCCAGCCTGCTCCTTGATCATTGATATCCAAATCCTTGATTAGCAGCCCAATAAACCACTTCCATGTCTCTGTAGTTTCTTTTTCCACAACAGCCCAAGCTACATGGTACATTTGGTTGTTTGCATCCCTGGCAATTGCAGCAAGTAATTCACCTTGGCATGCTCCTTTGAAGAAGCATCCATCTAGCCCTATTTCTTTTCTACAGCCAGCTTTAAACCCTTGTTTGAGAGCATTGAAACAAACATAGAACTGTTGGAAAACATTAATTTCCATTTCTGTTGGATCCAAACAAACAGCAACTGTACTACCAGGGTTACTTCTAAGCAACTCTAACTGATAGTCAAAGATTTTAGTATACTCACTCTTCATACCACACATCAACTTATCCATGACAATCTTTTTTGCTGCTTTGCACTTTGAAGTGGAAACATCAGCAAACATATCTTTTAGGACAGTGGCTTTGATGCTATCAATCTTCCACATTGGATTGGCAAGGATGAAATGTTCATATCTTTGTGCTATAACCTTTGCAGAAACAAGCCTATTTTCCCTATTCTGTGCACAATGGTGCTCATCCTCATATGTAATGATTTGGAACCTTGAACACCTGCTTGTCTTTGCTCCATACACAAGCCATGGGCACCCAGGCCATCCACATTTGGCTCTGACACTCACCTCCTCAGACTTTAAGAAATTGATGCTTCTTTTTGTAGCAAGACCATATCTCTTAATTACTTTGACAAATTGATTTTTGCTTCTGAAAACCATCCCCAAACTAAAGTGTGGAATATCAGTATCAGGGTCAAATCTAGGGTATTTGCTCTTCCTTCTAACAATGTGTCCCTCCTCATCTTCATCATAGGAATAATCTTCATCACTTGACTCAAAGTCCATTTCCTCCACTACTTCTTCAACATTTGCAATGAAGTCAATAGGAACAGCCCCTGATGCATCTGAAGTAACCCATTCTCTAGAGTCTTTCATCTTTTTTCTGAACTTCCTTGCATGCTTTCTTAGCTCAACTACCTCTGATTCCTCTCCACTATCATCAGTATGTGGAACATACTCATTGTCCTCTGAATCATCTGAATCAGACTCCTCTTTTGCTTGCTCTGCTCCTTGCTCTGCTGCTTGCTCTGCTCCTTGCTCTGCTGCTGCTCCTTGCTCTGCTGCTGCATGTTGGGCTCCTTCTGATGTTGCTGCAAGTTCTGCCCCTTGTACTCTTGCTTTTTTTCTTGCTGAAACTGCAGCTACAGGCATTGTTGAAGGCTGGGAAGGATTGCACACTTGAGAACTCTGAGAAAGATTGCACCTTTCAGAACTTATTCTCTTTAATGGGCTGCTTATGACTGTAGTAATAACACCATAGTCATTGGGGACAAGCACTTGCTGTAGTAAATCTTCATTTACATTGCCATTGTGCTGTTCCACTTGCATTTCTTCAGCTGTCATCACAGTAGGCATATCTTCTTCACTTCCACTCTCCATGTGATCCTGAATTTCATCCTCAAAATCAGATCCACTTTCCTGCTCTCCTTCTTCATCCTGTTCCCCATTATACTCCACAAAAATTTCTGCAACTCCACCATCAGTTGTATGATCTGACATGCTCATGCAACCAGCATCATCATGTAGAAACAACAGCCCATTAATCAAGTCTCTGCCAGGCATAAGAAAATAAAATTTCATGCTCTCCTTTACTGACAAATGATCTGCAAGAAAACCTTTGACCTCCTGCAAGGACAACTTGTCCCTCTCAATCTCAGAGTAGGCCACATCTCCCCCAACATAGTCCAAAGAAGGACCAATTCGAACAAATTGCCCCCCTATATGAAATCTGACGTTCAAAATCTCAGCCGGGTCCATGGATTCAACAAAAAGAACCTACATTGCAACCATCGCATTCGATTACTGTACTGGACAACATAAATCACAACCAAATCCACTGATTAACACCTCTAATTACTGCAGGTTCAGCATTCAAAAACCCTAAACCTAACCAAGACAGAAACGAAGAAAAGACCTGAGATTGGAGAGGGGAGATGGAGCAGGCCTACCTTGATCTTTTTTGCTGGAGTGGTCGGCGGCGGCCGCCGCGATCATCAGCTCGTTGTCGTCGCCGCCGTGGAAGAGGAACCGAGACGCGTCGCGGAAGAGGAACAGGCGCAGTAGAAGACGAGGGGGGTGAGGGAGTTGGTCCGGCTCGACCAGGTTATAGCCTGAGGAGACCCACGTGCAGGTGCTGACTCAGCCTGCTCCCAACCTTTCCCGAGCCACGTACGAATCCCGGCGTTTGGATAAGCACATAAGGATCAAAAAATCCGGGATCAGAGAGTTCAGGGTATGGACTTCCGGGATTTCGAGGTCGGGGTTCATTTACGACTGCGCCTACAACGACAGGGTTCATTTCAGACTTCACTCCTTCTCGTGTAATGCTAGGCACAAGTGTTGGCGGTAGCTGGCTAGCTGCTACGTTCTCCGTGTATGCACAGAACAATTCAATCAAATCAAATTACACCAAACGGCAAACGCTTTGACTAGCAAAAAGTGCAAAGACGTGTGTACGCATATAGTATCAGTTCGATCAGACCGTTCAACCGCTTCACAGAAGAACCATGCAGTTGGCGCGCAAAGGCACATTCTGAGACGTCGTAGACCATGCGAAGATGGGCCGCGGGGGAAACCACTACCCAGTACCCACCTGACCACAGTCCCAAAAGTCTCAACCAGCGCTGCAAAATCGAGCATGCATACGCGGGGAAATCTAATCGGTTCACGTACTCGGGTCTGACGTCCACTCCGATCGAACTATTCAGCACGAGAAGAAACACCGACGGTTAGTAGCTAGGCTCCGTGGTGGCGACGAGCTGATCGACGACCCACCACGCGTATACCAGCCATTCACGGTCATCTTAGCGTGCTACTGTTCATGTTCGTACCTGGTACATGTGCTACGGTTGTTACCCACCCAGGGGCGAAGCCAGGATTTAGATACGAGAGGGGCGAGAAAGATAATAATCGTTCTGAGAGACACAACATAAGATTGTAGTCTCAAAGTAGAATTGATATGAATGTATGGCAACATATATCTGATAATATGTAACAGACTTACATTTTTTCAGTAGCATATTGACTGGATTGTGGCTGGAATTATTATCTACAACGGGTTGCTTGATTTGCATTTTCTGTAATATTTGAGGTAGAAGCAATGTGTTTCAAAAACGAATCTGTTTCTCTTGTATTCTTTCTCTTCATCCTTCATTCATTGAAACACTAAACAGTGAGTAAAATTAGATTCCTAAACTATAATCCTACCTTATCTAAGCGATTAAAATTAAACCATCATCTTCGAGGAAATTGTACTGATTCACAAAGATTATAATTTACCGGTGACGTTCCTTGATTCCTTGAAGTTGATTTTGGGATGCATGATGACGGCGAAGCAGACAAACTGTCATGAACACTATCCTGGATTCAATCGCCGCTGAGTAGAGGGCCATCTGCCCTGCGCCACAGTAGCAAAGCAGCGAGAGCCGAGAGGCGACATGCGACGGCGTACGGATCCATCTGACCTAGAAATCGTGATGCCCACGAACGAAATTACAGGAAGGATAGGGAACTGACTAGTCGATCTCACGGCTGGACCTAATCCCTTTTTCTGATGCGTACAATTAGCGATAAGGCTTCAAACATGCTTTCTTGCATTGGGCCTGGGTGAAAAGTTAATCATGTTGGCCCATTAGCATTAGACGTATACGTACAGACTACTGAAACTACACCTGGAAAAATCATAGGGGGGGCGAAGCGATGGGGGGTGTCTGACCCCTGCTCGCCCCCCTGCCTCCGCCCCTGTACCCACCTCGTTTGTCCGCACATACAGAGGTTTCTTTGCTTACTTCTGTGCAGGTTGAATGGAAACATAAACATTGCTGAGTGAGGTTTTGGACACTTGTGAGCATCTACAGCCGGGCGCCTCAAACCCTTCGCAAACAACCAGGCGGGCCGCCCGTCAGTGTCCGGTCAAGTTTTCTCGATCAAGACGGACGCCTCAAACGGGACTTAAACGCCCGAACTGACTGACACCCACCATATCCAACTCGAATATGGGGCACATATGGGGTGACCCGGGCACGCCCGGGCGTGTCCGTCTAACAAGCCTGGCCCATCACCTACCTCACAGATGTCCAACAAAAAAAAACCCATCCAGCGCATCGCTCCGAAACCATAGCTCACTCACTCTCCTCTTCCATCACTGATTCCGATCGAATCTGGTGCAATGTCGAGCTCCGGCAGCCGCTGTGATGGTGAGGTGGATCCGGAGTGAGCTTGCGCGCTGCATCACCTTGGAGCGGTTGAAGGTGGAGACCGGGGGCAGCTCCGGATCTGCAGCCTCGCCGCAGCTTCCCCGTCGGCGCATCTCAGACGCCGGTGCTGGCCTCTCTCGGTCCATGAGCAGCTCCGACAGGCGGCCAACACAATCTACGCCTCCCCTACGCCCTCCCCTCACCCCGCTGGCTGCTGCTCCCCCTCATGGGCAGCGGTGGGTGCTTGTGCCCACCCCGCCGGCCCAGACGCGCACGCCGAAGTCGAAGTAGTGCACCGCCCGCCGCAAGAGGGGGCGGGCAAGGGGAGGGAAGTTGTGGAGAGCTTCGTCCGCCGCCGGCGTGGGTTACCGGTGGAGCCTGACGAGGACGAGTGGCTCCTCGCGTGGGTCTACCGCCTATTGCTTACGATGGCGGAGACGGACGCTCGGCGGCTCCGCAAGAAGAATGCAAAGGCTCTCCGGCTTGCCATCGAGCAGTCCGAGCGGGAGGTGTTGGAGAAGGCGACAAGGCGGCTCGGCTGGCCAAGCTTAGGTGCCAGCAGGACCGGGCCGTCCAGCGCCTCTAGGGCCTCGTCATCGTCGACTCCTTCTCCCCTGATGACGACTATGTCTCCTCCTCTGACGAATCGGACGATCGTCCACCAGCCGCCGACGGCTACAGCTACGCCGACGACCAGAAGGGGAAGGGCTGGCCCGAAAGTGATGAAGTTCATTTCATTTCAAGTTTTAGATGTAGTATAAAGTTGCCCGTCGTTTATGTGAACTTTGGTGGACCTTTTGATGAAGTACATACTATTTCTATGTCATGTCACCTGATATACGTAGTTTGATCGACGTTGCATGATATAGTATGGATATAAGGGTTCGGATATAAGACACACGGATGTAGACGACATGATTTAAGGAGTGCCCGATCAGTATCCGCGAACGCATCCAACGCCCGGATTTGCCAAGTCTGCCTGAAGATGCTCTGAGGCTATGTGAAGTACAGATCCAATATACACGTGTTCCGATAGAGATGGCAACTCAAGCTTCTATGTCTAAAAGACCCGAGAGTTACTGTTTTCATATACCAACGAGTGTGTTTTTTCTCATTTCAATAATCACTCAAGAGGTTCGGTCTACATGAATAATTTCTCATTTGATCAAACTTAAAAATAGTTGATTTCTAAATTAAATTATTTGCCATCTATTCAGGGACATAGGGAGTAGTTTAATGATAGTGGTTTGTTTCTCTAGGCATTGCTGCATTTATTATTGTTTCAGTGAACGTAGTCGTGGCCCAGTGGCGTACCTAGGGGGTGTGCCAGGTGTCCCAATGGCACACTTAGAATTTTAAAATATACTTTTTACCATGTACTAATTAGTAGATTTTTAAGGCTCATCCAAAATAATGAAAATAGAACTCAGTTTTTTTGAAGTGTGCACAGCCTCCATTTTATTTATAGGTCCGCACTGTCGTGGCCCATCAACTCCTAAAACTCCAAAAGGTTCTAAGGGCATGTACAATGCATAGCCGCATGGTGATGCCTCACATTCTATGTAGGATCGGATAACGGATAAAGTATGTTCGAATAGGGAAGCGGGATCCTCCGCAGGAGGCGGGTGCTTGGAGTGAAAAAGTGTGATCCGATGTTAAAAGCTGAAAATGTTGGAGTGAAAAGTAGAGATGCATGTCTTTATTTTCTATTTCTTAATGAGGCCCACTAGAGATAGCTTGCATTGGGGAGAAAAACTAAGGGCATGTACAATGATTCTATCTTAGCAATGCCATATAGGATAAATGATGAGGTGGAGGAGAGAGAAATCATAAGAAAAGGCTTGTCTTATCTTATTTAAGAGAAGACAAGAGATGATCTCTTAGCACAATATGTCTCACCACATTTTTAGGAATAGCTAGTGTAACATCCCAAAATTCTAAATTTTGGATTGTTATAATAAATAGGTAGATTTGATTGTTGTTTGATGTGTTGTGTGAAATTGAGTGAAATTTGAAACTTTTGAAAGTTAAATGAGAGGGAATAAAATGACTTTCCCAAAACTTTCACTTTGCTTTTTGATCTCCGAGGGAATTCAAATTCTTTTCAACACAAAACCCTAGAGTGAAGATAATATGACTTCTTCCATTTATTTTAAATGATAAAGGGCTTTGAAAGGATTTTTGAATTTCATCATCGAAATATTTTCAATTCAGAAACTTTAAGCAACTCAATGATTTTCCCGAGAGAAGATAAAATGACTTCTTCAAAATATTGGAAATATGAGTTGGAAGTTTTTCTGAAATTTTCTGCAACTCAATTTCAAATATTGAGTTATTTGGGTTTTATTCAAATTATTTTTCTCCAAAAATAAATTACATGGAAAATAGGGTAACATGATTCCCTATAGCAAAAAATTGGAGAGAAATAAATTTGAAGTCTTTTGGTATTTTTAAAGTGGTTTTTATTTGGAACAGTAGCACCTTTTGATTTATTAGAATTTGTGGTCATTTTATTTGACAGTAGTAAAATGTCCATCTTGTAGGATTTCTTTTTCTGCAAATTTTGATATATAATATGCCTATATTATATATTGAAATTATTTTCCTTTTTTTTATTTTCGTCGTCTGAAAAAAAAATTCCTCCGCCGACTGGGCCGGCCCAGCAAAGCGCCAGGCCTCGGCCCAGCAAGCCCAGCGCCCCGTCGCCCCCGACCTTCGGCCAGAGACCGCCACCACCACGGCATCGTCGCCTCCGCGCGTGCCGCCTCCGGACTCCTCGCGCCTTGCCCCCTCCTCCACGACAACCGCCGCCCCTCCCGCCTATAAAGGTTGCCGCCTGCCTCCTCTCTCCCCGCTCTCGCCCACAGCCGCCGCCGCCCTCGCTTCACGACCGCCGCCGCCGCAGCTGCATCGCCGCCGCCGCCGCTGCTTTGCTTCCCCGCCGCCGCCGCTGCTTTGCTTCCACGCCGCCGCTGCTGCCTGCCCGCGCCGCCGCCGCTGCCCCACCACCGTGCCGCCCCGCAACGCCGCTGCTCACGCCGCATCCGCCGCCCGGCGCTGCACCTTGCCGGAGTTGCCGCCGTCGCCGGAGCCGGCGACTCGCCCGAACCGACCGGTTCGATCCCCCGAAACCACGGTTTTCCGAAGGAAAACCGCCTAGGTAAAAACCGCCCCGGTCTTTTCCCGTAGATCGGTTTTTTTAGATCTGACTATCTAGTGAACGTTCGCCAGTTAGGACTAGAAAACGAACGTTCGTTCGATAAGCTTTTCTTTTTCTTTTAGTTTTCGGTCAGGGACCTATCTGTAATTATTTCTTTTACAGATTAGCCCCTAAACTTCTAACGGCCACAACTTTTTACTCGTTGATCCAAATTCAACGAAACCAACGCCCACGTCTTCGTTACGATCCCCTCTTTCCAGTAAAATAACTTAAACATGTTTTTGAAAGTTTTAAAATTTGAATTCAACTAGTTTTAGATTCAAACTTCGTTTGATCATAACTTGAGTTTCGTAACTCCGTTTTAGTTGATTCTTTTTGCAAATCGAAGCTCTTGACCTAAACTTTCTGATAAGGCCAAATTCACATAATTTTGGTACCGTTGGAAATTGTTTTGTGTTTCAAGAGTCATTCGTTTGTTTTCGAAGTTTTCCGAAGTGTTTATTCGTCCTGTCTGATCTTTCTGAGTGATTGCTTATGTGTGGTTACTATTGCTTGCTTATGATAGATTGACCGGAGTGTGACGAGTAGATCTATCACGAGTTCTGAGTGCGAATCTTCTACATCGTCAGTACAAGGCAAGTAACACTTTGATCATACCTTTTATTATCCAGTTTTTATGCATTAGATCAAACCCTCACACATTGCATGAGTAGGATCTCTTAACTTGTGGGACTGGGAAGTAGATTGAGGTAGAACCTATTACTTGCATTATTTTCAAACCCTTGGGAGCTACTTCTACGTTTGTTTAGGTTGCTATGCTATGCTCGTAAACGTGGTTTGGGTTGAGTGAAATCCATGACAGATGTGAGTTTTAATTAAGGATTCAACTTAAGGTGGCTACTTGAATACACATCTGGGTGGATTGGTTGCAGGGCACCTGGAGAATCCAGTGTTGTCCTAGGAAATCACGGGGTTCCGTGTGATTTTTCCTATGGAATGCCACCCAGGCTCAAAGGGATCATAAAACTATTCATGCTAGAAACTTCCGTGTGCAGCCACATGCCAATATGGGCTCTGGCATAGTTGAGTAAGTTGTGGGAAACCTTTCCGTGATGGGCTAGCAGATGTAGAGGGATTGTGGGTGTACCGGCCTATCTATCCGGTTAAGGGGACCTCTTCAAAAAGACCATGTCTCGGTCATCCATTTCTCAAACACCATGCAGTGCGAGAAACCAAACGGAGGCGATCGAGTCTTGTGGAAAAAGTGCACAAACCTCTGCAGAGTGTACAAACTGATCATGATTAGCTGTGTCCCTGGTTATGGACATCTTTGAGTATCTAGAAGTGGATTATTTGCTGATCTCATCACTCTATAATTTAATTTGTTGGGTTAATGATTACTTTAATTTGGGATTGAGATGAAGGAACCATTCTCAATTGTTCATGATTTAAATTTAACAAAGTAGTTAAATAAAATGCATTCTTTGTTGTAGGGAAAAATTGGCTTTATGCAAAAACTTTAACCTTACAGCCTCCACCAGCCAAATATGCATGTAGTTGTAGGACTTGTTCATTATCATTACAGTGTGAAATTGCCAGTACATTCAATGTACTGACCTACATGGCTGCAACATCTCATGTTGCAGGAATTATTCGACGAGTAAGTGTTACGTTAGGGTTGCGCTATCTACACTCAACTTTGCCGTTGGTGTTGATGGAACTCCACAACCTTGTTGCTTCCGCTATGATCAATTGAGGTAATAGTATTTACGTTACTTAATACATGTGATTTACCTCTGTTATAAATCCTCGAGTACCGTGTGTGTCAGCATACCGATCCAGGGATGACACTTAAGCACAAGGACTTGATCCATTCGGGTCGGGTCGCTACAAGATGGTATCAGAGCACATGTTGACTGTAGGACGTGACCCTAGAAACTGGCAAGCCCATAGGAAAAGTTTTCTCTAAAACTATCTTTTTTCAAAAGACTCATATCTCTCTTCTTTTTCTGAGTTTTGTCAAATCTTCCCTCTTACTTTAAATAGTTAGACAATACCCTTTACTATTTGGACCACTTCGGAGTAAAGAGGATTTTACCATACAGTGGAAGTGTTGAAGCTACAACAATGGATACTCCGAAGAATTGAAGAGTTGACAACTTTGAAGAGATGATGACCTTTAGAAGACCAACCCCCTGTTATGTACTTAAGTTAGATGCGACGATTGTGAGCCGTCATTTGTTTGATGTTTTCTGACGGCCACAAATTAAAACCGTCTTTTCAAAACCATTGTTTGTATTGAGTGTATCTCTCTCCATCTCCCAACTCTCATCCCAAAACCCTTGGACCCAATAGAGGATGACTGAAGATAGACTTGAAGTCTCTGGACCAATGACCCAACCAGAGGCAGAACTATGGATACAAAGCATGGAGGACCACTTCAGGAAAAAATTAGTTGCAAGGAAGTATGATGTTCAATATGCTCTTCAATACTTTACAAAAAGTGTTGCAACATGGTGGAAGATGCATCAAGCCCTACAAGGATGTAATGGAGCGGGAAGTTGGAAAGAATTCAAGAAGACCCTGTTAATATCCCGTCTCATCCGAGAGCGTGGAGACAACCCGAAGAAGAAACGTTGTGCCTGCAGGATTTGTGGAGAAATAGGACACACCCAGGAGGAGCACAAGGATGAATGCCCTAATTGTGAAGGAAGTCACCTAGCTGAAGAATGCCCAACTAGGCAGATTACTTGTTTCTTGTGTGAAGGGACTACCCACTACCCTGCTCAGTGTCACATTTACCCCATGGTGCAACGATCTATCCAGCAGAAGAAAGAAGCAATGAAAGAAGTCCTCAAGGAAACCTTAAGGGAATCCGCGATGGAGGAAGATATTGACGACCCTGATGGAGAAGGACTAGACAAATATTACTCACGTGCTTGCTACTCATGTGGAAAAGAAGGACACCTTTCACAGTATTGCACGAAGGAAAACCATGAGTATCTGGGAGACTTCCCGACAGAAGAAGTGGAGTTTGATCCACAGAAGATAGAAATATGATAGGAACGAAGAAGTCGAGGAAGAAAAAGAACATGTGTCCCCAGAAGAACCCAATTTCCGCCAAAAAAGACCTAAGTCACATCACATGTTATCGGTGCAAGGATTTAGGTCATTATGCTAGCAACTGCCCAACCAGGAAGCGGAGAATCCAATGAACCAGGATAGTCGCCATGAAGTCCCTAGACTGTCTTATGTCATTAGTTTATGCTGCAAGGAAGTAGGGCATTTTGCCACAGAAGTTTCAGACCGCAGGAAGGATGATCAGAGTAGTTGAGATCTGGAAATTAGAATGAAGCATGTAGCTTGGAATAGCCTTTATTACAATGTTGAGTTGAGTTATGGAAAGAACATTGTAATAGTTCGTGAAGCAATAGAAGTTGATATATTTGGAATCTAAGAAGGAGATGTTATGAGTTGTTGAATGTTTGTGAGTGCCCCTCACCCAGACCAAAACCTAGAACCCATGGAGAAGCTGACCCCAAACCTTTCTCGGACAACCAACCATATTCCCCAAGGAAATAGATGTTGTCCTGAGAACCCCTTCTGTCTTATACCCACAGATGACAAACCATTACGAGTCTTCTCTCAAAGACCCGGAAACCATCATGACCCTAACTAGCGATCAGGATTATCCAAAGATCCTGAAGGACATGATGAAGCATATTCACCTCGAAGGAGATGCAGTTTACAGGGGTTATCCCTTCATGGAGAATGGAGTTGAACTTTGGTACGTGGAGGTCCACCTCCATCGTGTGAAAGGAGTTTGCCCGAATATTATGGGTCAATACTTTTTCATCTCCCGAGTATCGCGAACAGCGTTCTTCGATTCTGTTCGTGAAGCTGCTATGGAGGCCATACGTCAGATTGGAGAAATACTCGAAGCAAGACTTCATTATACCCAGGAAAGCCTGAGTAAGGTGCAGGCAGAGATGATGGAGATGAAGCACCCAACCAATAGGATGAAGCAAAAGATTGATGATTTTAAGAATCACATTGCATAATTCCCTCGGGACTAAAGCATCCTTAGCTAGGACAAAGGAATAAAGATGGAAGGAATGTTGAACATACCCGACTATGTGGATAGTAGCAAATTGTAGTGATGCACCCTTGGAAATTGGAGTATTGAATACCGGTTCAAGAAGTAATAAAATATTTGATATGAGGAGAATATGGATCATGATGAACCAGTGCATTTTGTTTAGTTGAACCTTACTGAGTGAACCCTGGACCAATAGGAATGAAAGTGTTACTCCAAGGAGTAGAGTTTGCACAAATAAGTTGGAGTTTATTTTGATATGAGGCTTACCTCAAGAGTATGAAGGAAAGAAGTACAATTGGATTTTTAAGAGGGTGTAAGGCTGGAGTATGGAACTATAGTGACCCCAAGGATTGAGTTATGGATATACAAGTTCTGACGTGGACCCTTTAGCCGAGGACCTAAGGAGGCTACATATCACAAGAGAACCCCGATACTTGTCAATAGTTATGTGTATCTGCTGTAGTAAAGCAGTGCATTTTGCTATAAATTGTACCAAGAAGAAGGAGTTTTGTGCTAAGTATTGGAGTTGAAGCAAGAAAATGGAAGTGCAGTAGATCGTAGTAAGTTGAGAATCAATACAGTTAGCATCATGGTATTGATTTTGGATATTATAAGTGGGTACTATAAAAGGTGATGAGTGAAGACATGATACATGGAATAAGATTTTGAAAGAACTAGTGTTATTCATTTTAAGTGTGGTAGAATCCAACACCGTTACCCGAATACACTAGCTAGTGGTTAGTTACGTCAGACTTAGAGTGGACTGCCCAAGGATGAGTGTGAGTAATTACGCTCAGTTTGGTACACAGAGAAGAAAGGGATACCAAAGGAATTGGATGGATTTAAGAAAAACCAATGAAGTTGGTTGTTGGAAGAATGGCCAGTTGCAACCCAATGAGGAGACCAAGAGTTACTAGTGACAAGTTGGAGATGAGCCATAACCCATAGGCCCCAGGACCTGTCAAGAAAGCAAGCTCACTCTTGCTGAAGGAGAACCCTTGGTAGAAGTTACGACTTTATCAACAGACGATCCTATAGGTGTGTACGCTAAACCAGAGGATTGTGAAACACGATAGATGATTGTTTGGCTCGCAGAATCAATGGATTTCTCCGAACTCAGTTCGTCAACAAGAGAAATTCTGCAATGCTTGTGAGAATGACCGAGTGTTAGAATGGGAGATTCACTAAACCATACACAAGGTAATGATTTGGGTGTAGGATGGATTGATCACCATACTGACTTACTCTTATTATTCGCCCTGCTATATGGGATGGTAAATCTGAGTGACTTACCTATGGTAGAGAGATGACGATGTCAAAACTTTGTTGAAACCTTAGAATGGTATAGAAAATCTTCCTTGTACACGGCATGTTGTTGCCAACCGTAGGATATACGGTGAGGATGAAGCCAGACCCGTTTCTGCAGGGACCCAATTAATTTGGTTAATGAGCACCATGAGATATCGATATTTGTTTAGTATTGGCGCCAGACCTGTCAGCTAAGAAGAGCTAACACAGAAAGAGCCTTACCAAGATGAAAGGATACAAGGAATTGAGGACAACAATTTTGCCACTATCGAAAGAGCCCAGAGAAGGAGTTACCCTGAAGATTTGAGAAGACCGACACCGTCAACCCAAAGGATGGAGTATATGAGTTTTGATGGAACCTAAGTGTGGTAGCACCCTAGGCCACACCAATCAGTGGATTTGTTAGGAGACCCCCAAACCCCAACCTATTTCTTGCTAGCCTCTCCGAATCTCGAGGACGAGATTCATTTTAAGTGTGGTAGGTTTGTAACATCCCAAAATTCTAAATTTTGGAATGTTATAATAAATAGGTAGATTTGATTGTTGTTTGATGTGCTGTCTGAAATTGAGTGAAATTTGAAACTTTTGAAAGTTAAGTGAGAGGGAATAAAATGACTTTCCCAAAACTTTCACTTTGCTTTTTGATCTCCGAGGGAATTCAAATTATTTTCAACACAAAACCCTAGAGTGAAGATAATATGACTTCTTCCATTTATTTTAAATGATAAAGGGCTTTGAAAGGATTTTTGAATTTCATCCTCGAAATATTTTCAATTCAGAAACTTTAAGCAACTCAATGATTTTCCCGAGAGAAGATAAAATGACTTCTTCAAAATATAGGAAATATGAGTTGGACGTTTTTCTGAAATTTTCTGCAACTCAATTTCAAATATTGAGTTATTTGGGTTTTATTCAAATTATTTTTCTCCAAAAATAAATTGCATGGAAAATAGGGTAACATAATTCCCTATAGTAGAAAATTGGAGAGAAATAAATTTGAAGTCTTTTGGTAT
This sequence comes from Secale cereale, assembly GCA_902687465.1. Lineage (NCBI taxonomy): Eukaryota > Viridiplantae > Streptophyta > Magnoliopsida > Poales > Poaceae > Secale > Secale cereale. Next base: position 529,518,645 of record LR738714.1, on the reverse strand, counting down.
TTTTAAAGTGGTTTTTATTGGTTTTAATTGCAACAGTAGCACCTTTTGATTTATTAGAATTTGTGGGAATTTTATTTGACAGTAGTAAAATGTCCATCTTGTAGGATTTCTTTTTCTGCAAATTTTGATATATAATATGCCTATATTATATATTAAAATTATTTTCCTTTTCTTTTATTTTCGTCGTCTGAAAAAAAAATTCCTCCGCCGACTGGGCCGGCCCAGCAAAGCGCCAGGCCTCGGCCCAGCAAGCCCAGCGCCCCGTCGCCCCCGACCTTCGGCCAGAGACCGCCACCACCACGGCATCGTCGCCGCCGCGCGTGCCGCCTCCGGACTCCTCGCGCCTTGCCCCCTCCTCCACGACAACCGCCGCCCCTCCCGCCTATAAAGGCCGCCGCCTGCCTCATCTCTCCCCGCTCTCGCCCACAGCCGCCGTCGCCCTCGCTTCGTGACCGCCGCCGCCGCTGCTGCAACGCCGCCGCCACCGCTGCTTTGCTTCCCCGCCGCCGCTGCTGCCTGCCCGCGCCGTCGCCGCTGCCCCACCACCGCGCCGCCCCGCGACGCCGCTGCTCATGCCGCATCCGCCGCCCCGCGCTGCGCCTTGCCGGAGTTGCCGCCGTCGTCGGAGTCGGCGACTCGCCCGAACCGACCGGTTCGATCCCCCGAAACCACGATTTTCCGAAGGAAAACCGCCTAGGTAAAAACCGCCCCGGTCTTTTCCCGTAGATCGGTTTTTTTAGATCTGACTTTCTAGTGAACGTTCGTCAGTTAGGACTAGAAAACGAACGTTCGTTCGATAAGCTTTTCTTTTTCTTTTAGTTTTCGGCCAGGGACCTGTCTGTAATTATTTCTTTTACAGATTAGCCCCTAAACTTCTAACGACCACAACTTTTTACTCGTTAGTCCAAATCCAACGAAACCAACGCCCACGTCTTCATTACGATCCCCTCTTTCCAGTAAAACAACTTAAACATGTTTGTGAAAGTTTTAAAATTTTAATTCAACTAGTTTTAGATTCAAACTTCGTTTGATCATAACTTGAGTTTCGTAACTCCGTTTTAGTTGATTCTTTTTGCAAATCGAAGCTCTTGACCTAAACTTTCTGATAAGGCCAAATTCACATAATTTTGGTACTGTTGGAAATTGTTTTGTGTTTCAAGAGTCATTCGTTTGTTTTCGAAGTTTTCCGAAGTGTTTATTCGTCCTATCTGATCTTTCTGAGTGATTGCTTATGTGTGGTTACTATTGCTTGCTTACGATAGATTGACCGAAGTGTGACGAGTAGATCTATCACGAGTTCTGAGTGCGAATCTTCTACATCATCAGTACAAGGCAAGTAACACTTTGATCATACATTTTATTACCCAGTTTTTATGCATTAGATCAAACCCTCACACATTGCATGAGTAGGATCTCTTAACTTGTGGGACTGGGAAGTAGATTGAGGTAGAACCTATTACCTGCATTATTTTCAAACCCTTGGGAGCTACTTCTACGTTTGCTTAGGTTGCTATGCTATGCTCGTAAACATGGTTTGGGTTGAGTGAAATCCATGACAGATGTGAGTTTTAATTAAGGATTCAACTTAAGGTGGCTACTTGAATACACATCTGGGTGGATTGGTTGCAGGGCACCTGGAGAATCCAGTGTTGTCCTAGGAAATCCCGGGGTTCCGTGTGATTTTTCCTATGGAATGCCACCCAGGCTCAAAGGGATCATAAAACTATTCATGCTAGAAACTTCCGTGTGCAGCCACATGCCAATATGGGCTCTGGCATAGTTGAGTAAGTTGTGGGAAACCTTTCCGTGATGGGCTAGCAGATGTAGAGGGATTGTAGGTGTACCGGCCTATCTATCTGGTTAAGGGGACCTCTTCGGAAAGACTGTGTCTCGGTCATCCGTTTCTCAAACACCATGCAATGCGAGAAATCAAACGGAGGCGATCGAGTCTTGTGGGAAAAGTGCACAAACCTCTGCAGAGTGTACAAAATGATCATGATTAGCCGTGTCCCCGGTTATGGACATCTTTGAGTATCTAGAAGTGGATTATTTGCTGATCTCATCACTCTATAATTTAATTTGTTGGGTTAATGATTACTTTAATTTGCAATTGAGATGGAGGAACCATTATCAATTGTTCATGATTTAAATTTAACAAAGTAGTTAAATAAAATGCATTCTTTGTTGTAGGGAAAAATTGGCTTTACGCAAAAACTTTAACCTTACAACCTCCACCAGCCAAATATGCATGTAGTTGTAGGACTTGTTCATTATCATTACAGTGTGAAATTGCCAGTACATTCAATGTACTGACCTACATGGCTGCAACGTCTCATGTTGCAGGAATTATTCGACGAGTAAGTGTTACGTTAGGGTTGCGCTATCAACACTCAACTTTGTCGTTGGTGTTGATGGAACTCCACAACCTTGTTGCTTCCGCTATGATCGATTGAGGTAATAGTATTTACGTTACTTAATAAATGTGATTTACCTCTGTTATAAATCCTCGAGTACTATGTGTGTCAGCATACCGATCCAGGAATGGCACTTAAGCACAGAGACTTGATCCATTCGGGTCGGGTCGCTACAGCTAGTTATTGAAGATAAGCTAAGAGATGACCCATTGTGGACATGTTTTTTTGCCATCTCTAAATTACATGCAAAACTTAAGATAAGACTGTCTTATCAACTATTGTACATGCCCTAAATGTAGGTGCCTCAAACTACTATTTGTCATAGGCATCTGTATCCATATGCCACCATTGTACATGCCCTAAGAACAAAACCGTGGCCCAATACTAAAAGACACCCAGAATATAAAGATATGCACAATGAAAGAACTAAAACTTGTAACAAAAAACTACAAGCATGTCCGTGGAGAGGACCACTTTTTTTACTTTGAACAATAGACAAAAGTAGCTGTCGGAAGTCCATCGAGCTTGACGAGGAGAGCAAGAGGGAATTCACTAATAAGATTAAATGTCAGACTGGATACAAGAATTGTCAGGCTTACCTACTATGGTCTTGCTTACTGATGTGTGTTGCCTACTGATGGATGTTCCCATGTTGGGGTATGAGTTTATATTGAGTGGGAGTGTGCATAACCTAATTTTAAAAATCAAAAATAATATTCCAGTGGATACACCCTTGAAAAGGCTCAGCATAAACGCATTCAACTGTCCAGAGTACCATCTATCATGATGATATCGAAATGGCAATATTGTCCTTGATGAAAGTTTTGCCCCAAAAGTTTAGACTTTGGAACCACGAGGTTGCCAGCAAGAGGAAAAGCCGAGTGGACGACACGTCAGTGGAGAAGGCATGGCCGTTGGGGGCCTCGGTGGAGATGGTTAATGAAGTCATTGCTGAGTGGTGGGGCTATATATATGTTGAGGCCAGGGGTGCTCCCCCCCCCCACGCACACCACACCACACACACACACACACACACTCACACCTAGAAGAAAATAGCCCCCTTGCCCCCATCAACTCCTAGTAGCTCTATGAAAAAGTGATGGCCTAATACTAGAAGGTGTGCATAATATAGAGATCTACAGGATGAAAGAAACGAAACATATAACAAATAGGCCTGTCATTGAAGAGGACCACATCGGCAAACTTTCTTTTGGAACTTCGACGACAAGCGAAATTAGCGGGCAGGAAGACCATCGAGCTTGACCAGGAGTGGAAGATGTTCACAAATAAGGTTAGAAGTCAGACTAGACACAAGGATTGTTACGCTACTAGGGTCTTGCTTATTGGTGGATGTTCCAATGTTGGTGTATGAGTTTGTAGCGAGAGGGGGTCTGTATGATCTTCTCTTAGAAGTTATAAATAACTTTCAAGTGTACACACACTTGAAGATTGCTATTGGCTCGGCAAAAGGATTAACATACACACATTCAATTGCGTAGAGTACCATCCGTCATGGTGATGTCAAAATGGCAATATTGTTCCCGATGGAAGCTTTTTCCCAAAAGTTTCAGACTTTAAAACCTTGAGGTTGCTAGCAAGAGGGGAAAGTTCAGAAGACAGGCCAGTGGATCTAAGTGGATGACACGTCGATGGAGAAGAAGAAACCATCAAAGACCTGAGCGGAGATGACGTGCCATTAGGGACCTCAATGGAGACGGCGTGTCTGTCGGGGACCTCGGTCTATCTGAAGTCCAGGGGGCGCTTGCCCCCCCAACCTACAAGAAATACCCCCTACCCCCATCAACTCCAAATGGCTCTATGAACATAGTGGTGGGCTAACACTAGAAGGTGTGCCTAATATAAAGGTCTACACAATGGACGAACCGAAAACATATAACAAATAACTACAAAGCATGTCATTCAAGAGGGCCACTACATTAAGATTTTTTTGGAACTTTGGACGACAAGCGAAACAGGAAGTATAGAGCTTGACGAGGAGAGTAAGATGGAATTCACTAGTGAGGTTATAAGCCGACCCGAGTACGATAATTTTCTTGCTGCTATGGTGGTACTTGTTGATGGATGTTCCCTTGTTGGTGTATGATTTTGTGTAGACAATGAGTCTGTCGGACGTTCTTTTTAAAAGCAAAGATAACATTGTACTGGATGCAAATTTGAAGTTTGTTATTGGTTGAACATAAGACTTAACGAAATTGCATTCAGCTATGTGGAGTACCATCCGTCAGGTTGGTAGCAGGAGAAAACTGATAAGACTGGTCATTGAGGATGCGGGTTATATAGATCTGGTATATATGGACCAAGGGAACCTTATAGACAAAAAATAGCTGACATCTACTACTTTTGGATTGTTCCTATAGAGTTTATCACAAGGAAGGCTACAACTTTTGATGACTAAGAGAAACCATGGTACAAATTAATATTGTTCAAGCTTGTCATGACAAGAGAGTTGTGAAGTTTGTTGGTAACAATATAACATGTGTCGAGGATATAAGCTATTAGAGATGGTTAGTGGAGTTGTTGCCTCGTGATGAAGCTATGTGAAGGATGGGGTCGTCTCCCTCACCCCTCCCCTATGTGTGCAATGGTTTTTAGAAGCACGTAAAACACAAGCATCAACTCTAATCAATTTGAGTAATTTTAAGATGCTCCCTCTTGCCCCCTCTTTTCACATGGGAGGTTTTTTTAAGAAAAGGAGAATGATCCCCGGCCTCTGCATCTGGGCGATGCATACGGTCACTTTATTAATTATTCTCACAAGACCTTACAAAGTCATACAACAGTAAGACTAAAGCCGCCATCTAAGCAACAAACTGTCGCTACACCTATCCCGTTGATGAAGGGGCGCAGATAGCCTGTGCCTAATACCAAACAGACATCGCAGCCAAGCCTAACATCTAAGACCTGAGACCCCAACCTAGCCACTTGCCGGGTCTGGGGCACACACTGGTCCGGCGTGCTCTCAGAGGCCGCCGCCGCCAACTGCCACCGCTCCCTCTTCAGAATTGTACTGATGCATCAACCTTGCTTGATCTAGCTATCGTCGACGCCACCACGGCGCCCAACGACACCTCCTCCCTGCGCACAAACAACTGTACACGTCGCGGTCGCCACTGATACACCTCAGCGCCATGCTGCCACGTACCACCAGCCGACACAACTTGAAGCCCTTGGAGGATCTGTCGTGCGTAGCACCTGCCGACCAGGCATGACCAAGCGTAGCACCTGTCGGTCAGGCATGACTTGACATCTCCACCGAAGCTCCGTGCAAGACGAAGCCGCTCCACCTCCTGCCTCTGACTTCCAGCGCTGCTCCACAAAACGACGCTCCCAAGAGCGAAACGACACCGCAGTGCCGCCATCATCCGGTCTGGACACCAGATCCTAGGGTTTCCCCCGGAGCAATATGAGTGGGTCGACGGTAGTCACATGACGATGCCTTCATCAAGGTAACGACGTGGAACGCCGCCTTCGGCTCGGTTTTCACCGGCAACTACGTCTCCCCGACTCGCAGCTGGTGCCAGATGACGGATCCCGAGATCCGAACATCCAGCCTCAGGCCGACCACCTCTGACGGAAGAGATGACCACCACCGCCGGCTGCATCGGTCAGAACAGATCTTATCGGAGGTGCCGTCGATGAGACCACGCGGCCCTCCATGCCCCCGTCGCCGATCTGAAGGCATCATGCACGCCATCACAGCCAAGCCGGCCGCCATCCACCGCAGCTGCCCGAAGGGCCATCCGCAACGCGCGCAGCCCTCGCCTCCGCCGCGCCAAGCCGTCGCCGTCCGAGGACGGGCCGGCCTCCCACCGCTTGCCGCCATCCGCCGCACCGCAGATCCCAGATCGGTCGCACCACGACACGCCTTGGGGTCCGCCCCACCCAGGAGACGCGCGAGAGAGGAGATCCCCCGCCACCGCCGTCGGCCCCCGGGCTTAGCCCGGTGACGTCTTCCGGCGGCGGCGGTGGGAGGGGAGGAGAGGTAAAATGTCAGGCCCAAGATGCGATTCTATCCCGATCACGTGACACTTACGTGATTGGGGCACAACCGCATTTCGGGCGCTTAGCAAGATGGATATCATTACATCGTACCATTACATACACACATGGGGGATACAACAATACATACAAGTCACATGAATACAACAACATCAATACAAAGTATCCGACTACGGATACAAACAATAAAAGCACAAAGACATCCATCTGCTATCCCAGGCTGCCGACCCGGAACCTAACCCAAGACTGAAGAAGAAGAACTCCGAACAACGAACAACGCTCTCACGTTAAGACATCGGAAACCTGCACCTGAAACTGCTGTTGTAGTATCTGTGAGCCACGAGGACTCAGCAATCCCATAACCATGGGTAATAAGACTATCAAAGCTTAATAGGTAGGAAGAGGTAAAGTGGTGAGGTTGCAGCAGCGGCTAAGCAAAATATGGTGGCTAACATACGAGTACAAGAATAAGATGAGCATCTACGCAAACGGTCGCAAATAGTAGTGATCGCTAAAGATCCTGAACTAGATACAAGTCAAACATAACCCCATTGTGTTCTCTTCTCAAAGTGAAAAGAGACAGTCACGGTTACTCACACAGTTGTGTGTTTTACTTCGGATCCTCTGTCAAGTTTTCTACAACCGGACATTAACAAATTCCAATCTGCCACATAACCGCGGGCACGGCTTTCGAAAGATCATAACCCTGCAGGGGTGTCCCAACTTAGCCCATCACAAGCTCTCACGATTAGCTGAAGTGATAAATATAATATCATCACCCCTTATCTTAGGGAAATCCGATCAGGCTCGGCATCCCGGTGCACAAGACATTTCGACAATGGTAAAACAAGTCCAGCAAGACCTCCCGGTGTGCCGACACCCTGATAGTAGCCGCGCATATCTCGTCTCAGGCCACGACCGGATGGGCGATCCTACAGGTAAAACCAATCCTCGAGTTTCCCCGTGGTGGCCCCGCATAACCCCCGTTTGGGACCAACACCATCAGCACTGGCCCCCCCTGTTATGTAGAATTAAGAACCCGGGGACATGACTGATACGTCCAAAATGCATCACTATTTTGTATCATAATTTATCCTTATTCATTGATATATTTCACATTACGGTGATGTTCTTATGTTGTTTTGGTCTATTTTACACAGTTTGCAAACTTTCCGATGCCGAAGCAGCAGACGCAGGATTCAGCAGTAAAAAGTGGACGCTGAGTTGCTGAAGAAGAATACCTCCAAATTACGTGAAAATTGACGGGAGATATTTTTCAGACGGATCACGAAGGCACGCGAAAGGGCAACCAGAGGGGGGCCACAGGGTGCCCAGGCGGCCTGGGGGCGCCCCCCCCCCCCCCGGCCGCGCCGGGGGGGCCTGGAGCCCCTGGCCCACCTCTGGCCGCCCCCTTTTGCATATATGCTCTCCATTATACAAAAACCCTAGAGACGGGACTTTTTACGGGGTTCCGCCGCCGCTCCGTGGCGGAAACCTACAGAGAAGAAAAGGGCATCTCCGGCGGGCAGATTCCGCCGGGGAGATCACCTCCCGGAAGGGGAGATCGTCGCCATCGTCATCACCATCGTCACGGGCATCATCGAGATCATCATCAACATCATCCCCAACACCAGCACCATCTCCATCTTCATCCAAATCTCATCTTACAATCGCAACTCGTGTTGTAACTCGTACTACCTATCCTCTCTACTCCATCGGTGTTGATTACTACTTTGTGGTGAATGCTATTGAGTTTTGTTGGAGAAATATTATTATGTCCAGATTGTTTATCACATATTTATCCCCACTGATCATGATCTCTTTTATGTCTTGTGAGTAGTTACCTTAGTTCTTGAGGACATGGGGAAAGTCTTGTTGTTAGTAGTCATATGCTGTTGAAGTAATATGTGTTGTTTGATACTTAAGTTGTGTTGTCATTCTACTAGTGGTGTTGTGTGAGTCGAACACTCAACACTTCGCCTTATTAAGGACCTAGGAGAATACATTGTGTATAAAGAATGCTTATGGTGGGTTGCCGGAGTGACAGAAACCTGAACCCCAGTTCGCACGCTTTTGCATAAGGGAATAATGGATCCTCAATCGTATGGCTATGGTTAGGCTTTTGCCTTAAATTCTACCTTGTATTTGCAGATGCTTGCAAGGTGTTTAATCATAAGAGTGCATTCATCTTAGTCTAGAGAGTGCACTAGCATAGATCCACCCACTCAACACTTATCAACACATAACATAGTATCGATACGGAATATGGCGAAAGCACATGACTACCTCTCCCGTGTGTCCTCAAGAACGCTTTAGTCTTTATAAGTTCAGTTGCTAGGCCTCTCCTTTGCTAAGAAAGGATTGGGCCACTTGTTACTCTCAGTACCTTTTACATTACTTGCTCTTACTTTCCTGTTGCTTATACCGAGAAAACCCCTAAAAGTTATCTTTCAGTGCTTGCAGTAATTTCTTGCTCAGAATCGCTTATCAATACCTTCTGCTCCTCGTTGGGTTCGACACTCTTACTTATCGAAAATGCTGCAATAGATCCCTTACGGTTGTGGGTCATCAAGTACCATTTTCTGGCGCCATTGCCGGGGATCGTAGCGCTATTGGTAAAGTGAAACTGGTAAGAAAGTTTTTTATAATTCTGTTTTTATTTTTGCTATTGCTGCTCCTTGTCCTTATGGACAACCCTATTATTGGATCTTTGCTTGCGGGAAGACGCCCCACACCTGTGGTGGTTGATCCTCCCCCTACCGAAATTGTGCCTTATAAAATACCAGCCGGCATTATCGATTATGTTTTGGCTAATCGTTACGCAGGAGACAGACATCCCGGTGAACACTTGCTATATCTGTCACAACTATGTTCATTATTTAAGCTTGCAGGTGTATCGAGGGAGTTTGTCATGAGGAAATTGTTTGTCGTATCACTTATAGATAAAGCTTCAGATTGGTATGGGCTTCTCGATAACTCACACTTGCTGGACTGGCAGGAGCTTATGTCTCTCTTTTATACTAAGTTTTATCATCTTCATGAAATTCATCGAGACAGGAATTATATCTATAACTTTAGGTCTCGTGACGGAGAAAGCATTGCTCAAGCTTGGGGGAGATTGAAGTCTCTAATGCTCAAATGCCCTATTCATAAGCTTCCCAAGGAAATTATACTTACAAATTTTTATGCCAGGCTTTCTCGTCAGGATAAGGAGATGCTGGATGCCTCCTCTAGTTGGGTGTTTCAGAAGAAGAGTGTTGAAGAAAGGTGGGATCTCCTTGAAAGAATCCAGAGGAATACCGAAAATTGGGAAATTGATAAAGGTATTGAACCCGCTATAAATTATGAACATGATTATATTGAGAGCTATGTGGAAACTGATTACTTCAATACTTTTTGCTCTAAGATTGGTCTTGATTCCCATCTAGTGATTGATTTGTGTAAGAATTTTGCCTCTCACGTTGATTCTTTTAAAAAGAAGAGAGACCAGCACCATGAGCCTTTTAAAGAACCACCTATTGATATTTATGTTGCTGACCCTATTTTGCCTGCAGTCATATATGAAAAGCCTCCTTTTCCCACGAGGATAAGGGAGCACTCTCTTGTGACAGGCATAATAAATAAAAGTGAGAGAAGAGTTGATGGGCCTGAGGACCAGATCAGGGTCGAACCTCAAGTTGCATTGATTAAAGACCTTGCTACTAATGATGTTTTGGATTCCAATATAAATTTTTGTGCTGTTTCCACTAACCTTGTCACAGCCAAGAATAAAGGCCCAATTTCAGGTACTCCCGTGGTATCTGTTAAAATAGGAGATCACAATTATTATGGGCTATGCGATTTGGGATCAAGTGCAAGTGCTATCCCCTATTCACTTTATGAAGAGATCATCGGTGAGATTTCCCCTTGTGAACTTGAAGAAGTTGATGTTACTATTCATCTTGCAAACAGAACAACTATCTCTCCTATCGAAATTGTGAGGGACATTGAAGTCCTATGTGGAAAGGTAAAATACCCTACCGACTTTCTAGTACTTGGGTTCAGAGAGGGACAATTTTTGTCCAATTATTTTTGGTAGACCTTTTCTTAGAACTTGTGGAGCTGTAATAGATTGCAAGAAAGGTAAAGTTTCTGTTGAATTCGATGGTGATCCATATGAATTCAATTTTTCTAAGTTCTCTAAGCAGCCTCGTGGTACTGATTTACCTAGTGATGATAAAATTATTGAAAGTATTGTCTCTATTGCTATTCCCCCTAATGATCCTTTGCAGCAATACATGGAGGACCACGAGAATGATTTGCATATGCAGGAAAGAAATGAATTAGATGAAATATTCTTGAGGCAGCCTGCTATCCTGAAGCACAACCTTTCGGTTGAACCTTTGGGAATTTTATCAAAACCGAAAGAAGACCCGGTGTTCGATCTTAAACCTCTTCCCGATACGCTCAAGTATGCTTATTTAGATGAAAATAAAGTATATCCTGTTATTATCAATTCTAACCTTTCAGGATATGAAGAAGAGCGATTATTGGAAGTACTTCGTAAGCACCGAGGCGCAATTGGCTACACCCTTGATGACCTTAAGGGGATTAGTCCATCTATCTGTCAACATACTATCAACCTTGAGCCTGATGCTAAACCGGTTGTTGATCATCAACGACGGTTGAACCCGAAGATGATGGATGTCGTCAGAATTGAGATTCTCAAGCTTCTAACCGCAGGTATTATCTACCCTATAGCTGATAGTAAGTGGGTAAGTCCGATACATTGTGTTCCTAAGAAAGGAGGTACAACTGTGGTTCCTAATGATAGAAATGAATTAATACCTCAGAGAATTATTATTGGATATAGAATGTGTATTGATTATAGGAAGTTGAACAAGGCAACTAGGAAGGATCACTACCCGTTGTCGTTCATCGACCAAATGCTTGAAAGATTATCCAAAAATACCCACTTTGTTATCTCGATGGTTATTCTGGCTTCTCTCAAATTCATGTTAACACTGCCGATCAAGAGAAGACCACTTTTACTTGTCCCTTTGGTACTTATGCTTACAGACGTATGCCTTTTGGTTTATGTAATGCCCCTTCTACTTTTCAAAGGTGTATGTCTGCTATCTTTCATGGTTTCTGCGGGGATATTATGGAAGTCTTCATGGACGATTTCTCCGTCTATGGAACTTCTTTTGACCATTGTCTTCACAACCTTAATAAAGTTTTGCAGAGATGCGAGGAGACAAATTTGGTACTCAACTGGGAAAAGTGCCACTTTATGGTTAATGAAGGAATTGTTCTTGGTCACAAGATTTCCGAAAGGGGAATTGAAGTGGACAAGGCCAAGATCGAATCTATTGAGAGGATGCCCTATCCAAGGGACATCAAAGGTATTCGCAGTTTTCTCGGTCATGCAGGTTTTTATAGAAGATTTATTAAAGACTTTTCTAAAACCTCGAGACCCCTCACTAATCTTCTCCAGAAGGATGTTCCTTTTGTATTTGATGAAAATTGTAAGGAAGCTTTTGAAGTCCTTAAGAAAGCTTTAATAACTGCTCCTATAGTACAACCACCTGACTGGAATTTACCTTTTGAGATTATGTGTGATGCAAGTGATTTTGCTGTTGGAGCTGTTTTAGGACAAAGAGTTGATAAGAAATTGAATGTTATACATTATGCTAGTAAAACCTTTGATAGTGCTCAAAGAAATTATGCTACTACTGAGAAGGAATTCTTAGCTGTAGTTTTTGCTTGTGATAAGTTTAGGCAGTATATTGTTGATTCCAAAGTTATTATTCATACTGATCATGCTGCCATTAAGTATCTTATGGCAAAGAAGGATGCCAAGCCAAGGCTTATCAGATGGGTACTCCTTCTTCAAGAATTTGATTTGCAGATTGTTGATAGGAAAGGGGAAGACAATCCGGTGGCGGACAATCTTTCAAGGATGGAAGATATACCGCACGACCCCATCCCAGTTAACGATAGTTTTCCAGACGAGCAACTTGCCGTTGTAAAAGTACAATCTCTTTCCGATCCTTGGTATGCAGATTATGCTAATTTCATTGTTGCAAAGTATTTGCCTCCAGGTCTAACATTTCAGCAAAGGAAGAAGTTCTTTCATGATTTGAGGCACTACTTTTGGGATGACCCACATCTTTTCAAAGAAGGTCCCGACGGGATCGTGAGAAGATGCATTCCGGAACATGAGCAGAAGGACATTCTCAGACGGTGTCATGATAGTCCCTATGGAGGACATCATGCCGGTGAGAGGACTGCACATAAGGTTCTTCAATCAGGTTTTTATTGGCCCACTCTCTTTAAAGATGCTAGAAATTATGTTTTAGCCTGTGATAAATGTCAGAGAGTTGGTAACATTAGTAGAAGGAATGAGATGCCTATGAATTACTCACTAGTGATTGAACCTTTCGATTGTTGGGGTTTTGACTTTATGGGTCCTTTTCCTTCTTCACACAAGTACACTCACATTTTAGTAGCTGTTGATTATGTGACCAAGTGGGTTGAAGCAATCCCCACTGAAAGTGCTGATCACAAAACGTCTTTGAAAATGCTTAAAGATGTAATTTTTCCTAGGTTTGGTGTACCAAGGTATCTCATGACTGATGGGGGATCACACTTCACGCACGGAGCTTTTAGAAAAGCTTTGGCTAAATACGATGTTAATCATAGAATTGCTTCACCATATCATCCTCAAACTAGTGGGCAAGTTGAGCTCACCAATAGAGAGATTAAGTTGATCTTGCAGAAAACAGTAAACAGAAATAGAAAGGACTGGTCAAATAAGTTAGGAGATGCTTTGTGGGCATATAGAACTTCTTACAAAAACCCCATGGGCATGTCCCCCTATAAGGTGGTGTATGGCAAGGCTTGCCATTTGCCATTAGAGTTAGAGCACAAAGCTTTCTGGGCTGTTAGAGAGCTTAACGCTGACCCAAAACTAGCTGGTGAGAAGCGTCTCATGAACTTGACTTCTCTAGATGAATGGAGAAGTGAAGCTTACGAGAGCGCTAAAATGTTCAAGGAAAAGGTAAAAAAGTGGCATGATAGGAAGATTCTGAAACGTGAATTTAATGTTGGTGATAAAGTTTTGTTGTTCAGATCCCGTTTCAGGTTTTCTCCAGGTAAACTACTTTCCAGGTGGGAAGGACCATTTCATATCGAAGAAGTTTATCGGTCTGGTGCAATTAAGATCAATAATTTTGAAGGTACCAAACCTCAAGTTGTGAATGGGCAAAGACTTAAACATTACATAGCAGGAGATCCTGTCAATGTTGATGCGAATACAATATACACAACAACCCACGAAGAACATGTTGTAGCCCTGTTTCAGACGCCAGCAGAAGCAGAATAAAGAAAAGGTATGTAGTACGGTAAGGAAACATCGTGAACCGCCATAAAAGTTCCGTATTACGAGTTTCTGCAAAATTAGTAAAATTCCGAACCTAAGTGGAGCCGGAGACGACCTCCAGGGAGTCCAGGCGCCCCCCTGGCGCGCCCCCTTGGGCCGCGCCGGGAGGCCGCCTGGACACCCGGGAGTCCGTCTCCGACCCCGCTTTGGTCCGTTACCTTCCTTTCTGTGCATAAATTTTTCCTATATATTTGCCCGGATTGTTCCGGCAACGTATCTTGCGATTTCGCGTGTTTTCTCTTCGATCTGTTTCTGCCAGGGAATCTTTCAGCTGAATTTAGGTGCCATGGCTTCTCCAAGTTCCCCCAAGGACAAGTTCGTCGTCAACGTCATCAACCCTTACCTCGCTGAGGTGAAGAAGCACCCTCAGGTTGTTCAGATGAAGGACGGCGTCCTTCATCAAGAAGATCTGAAGGGACCTATCAAGGGGGGGGGAGCATCCAGGCCAGGCTGGAAGAAATGGAGCAAGAAGTCTTCGAGTACAAGAAGATGATCGAGCGTGGTGTCGAAGCTAACTTTGACATCACCAACGAGCTGAAGAACTACTTCCTGAAGGAGATGAAGGAGATGTGGGAAAGAATCACCGCATCTGAAGAAAGAATTATAGAGCTCCAAGGGCAAATTAATGATCTACATAACCAGAACTGTGAGTATGAACTAAGGTTTATGCGCATGAGTTTGGGTGCTGAATGCAGGATTCAGGAGACGAGCTTATCATATGAGACTTTAGCAAGATATCCATGGAAGCGTTACGCCAAGGATTACGTGATCAACGCCAACAAGAATGATGACTGAAATCTCCTGGGGTAATGGCATTCCCTTGGCTTGTTCCAAGCTTGGGGGAGTGTCCGGTATCTTTATCTTTACCTTTTGTCATTTAGAGTCAAGTAGAGTCGTATCATGTCTAGGGAGGTTATTATATGAGATAGGTGTGTGCATTGAGGTCTATCACTCCTTCGGTGAAGAATTGTATCCTTGAGTGTGGAGTCGTCCATGATGGAATATTAATGAGAAGTTTATTGGTTCCTTTTGCTGCACTCGGTATTCTCTTCACGCAATCGACCTTATATGATGATTCTTATGGGGAGTATTGACCTTATGTCAGGTATGGCTATGAAACTTTATTTAATCTTGGCAACATAGCTTTGGTCATAACAACAAGCATGATTTTCTTAAAGTATCAACATAGCCAAAACCTTTATGTTATTATGCTTGAAGTGTTATGCTGACAAGGAAGACAACTTGATGTGTTATGCTTATTTCAATGTTCATGCTTTATATTGCTTTGCATCTTAGTCATCATCAATTGTCTGTTCTCTCAAAACCTTTGCTAGCCTAACTCTGTACTAAGCGAAATTCTGCTTGTGCATCCATACCCTTAAGCCAATACCTTCCATATGAGTCCACCATACCTTCCTATTCGTGGTATTCCGCTACCACCTCCTAAAAGTATATAATTTATGTGTTATCCTTAAATGTTCAAAATCTTTTATTTTGTGCCTCTGTTTTAGCTCATGAGGAAGTAATAGCTAATTCATGGTCTTCTTGAGTTGGACAAGCTTCACCCCGGGATTGCATGTCTAATGTGCAAACCCATAATACGAGAAGTAACTGGCAAAGAGTGCGCCCGGCTTAAAAATAATATAACAAACAAACCCTCCCTCACGCTTTGTTCATGAGAAATCAGAAAACTTTGGCAATGATAAACAAAGGAGAATAAGAGGATGTTATCGTCCTCGTGCGGGAGCCGTTCCTCGAAACTTGTCCAGTTCAAGAAGCAATTGAGTTATCTATTAGCATTCGTTGACAAATCATGAACCTCTAAAAACTTGTTTTCATTCTGTTTGATTTGAGGATAGCACATGAGTTTTCCCTACCACCCTAGAGCAGGGCCTATCTTTTAATTTTAAGCTGAGTCAGTTATTTCTACTTCTTTCTATTTCTCAAAGAGAGCAGACGTTTGATGTTGATAAGGATTCATTCATATAAAGCTGCATTAAGATTTGGCATATCATATCCTTGTTGACATTATCATTCGATAAGTAAGTTGTTTGTCATGCCCAGCTAAGGCAAACATCTTCCTTTGTGTTAACACTCTCACTTCTTGCCTATTAACATGTTATTTTCAAAAAGCTTCAATTTATCTCATCAAAATATAAGAGCAAAAGTTAAATCTATTTGTTGTTCTTTGATCGAAGGACATGTTTGCCATGATATAATGAGTTTCCTTAGCCCTACTCTCGAATATAAGTGTTAACACTCTTTCATAAGAGCCTTATGAGTTGAAGATTGCTGTTGAGGATACTTGAGTTGGTAAAGAAACTATGATGCTTCTTGTCCGTATTCTATTTATCGACACTTCACTCTCTAAACTTGTGGACAGGTTTACCGAGTTCATATTCGCTTGGGGACAAGCAAGGTCTAAGCTTGGGGGTGTTGATACGTCCAAAATACATCACTATTTTGTATCATAATTTATCCTTATTCATTGATATATTTTACGTTACGGTGATGTTCTTATGTTGTTTTGGTCTATTTTACACAGTTTGCAAACTTTCCGATGCCGAAGCAGCAGACGCAGGATTCAGTAGTAAAAAGTGGACGCTGAGTTGCTGAAGAAGAATACCTCCAAATTACCTGAAAATTGACGGGAGATATTTTTCAGACGGATCACGAAGGCACGCGAAAGGGCAACCAGAGGGGGGCCACAGGGTGCCCAGGCGGCCTGGGGGGGCGCCCCCCCTGGCCGCGGCGGGGGGGCGCCTGGAGCCCCTGGCCCACCTCTGGCCGCCCCCTTTTGCATATATGCTCTCCGTTATCCAAAAACCCTAGAGAGGGACTTTTTACGGAGTTCCGCCGCCGCTCCGTGGCAGAAACCTACAGAGAAGAAAAGGGCATCTCCGGCGGGCAGATTCCGCCGGGGAGATCACCTCCCGGAAGGGGAGATCGTCGCCATCGTCATCACCATCGTCACGGGCATCATCGAGATCATCATCAACATCATCCCCAACACCAGCACCATCTCCATCTTCATCCAAATCTCATCTTACAATCGCAACTCGTGTTGTAACTCGTACTACCTATCCTCTCTACTCCATCGGTGTTGATTACTACTTTGTGGTGAATGCTATTGAGTTTTGTTGGAGAAATATTATTATGTCCAGATTGTTTATCACATATTTATCCCCACTGATCATGATCTCTTTTATGTCTTGTGAGTAGTTACCTTAGTTCTTGAGGACATGGGGAAAGTCTTGTTGTTAGTAGTCATATGCTGTTGAAGTAATATGTGTTGTTTGATACTTAAGTTGTGTTGTCATTCTACTAGTGGTGTTGTGTGAGTCGAACACTCAACACTTTGCCTTATTAAGGACCTAGTGTTGGGGAACATAGTATTTTAAAATTTTCCTACGATCACGCAAGATCTATCTACCAGATGCATAGCAACGAGAGGGAAGAGTGTGTCTACGTACCCTCGTAGACCGGAAGCAGAAGCGTCAAGTGACGCGGTTGATGTAGTCGAACTTCTTCGCGATTCAACTGATCAAGCACCGAACGTACGGCACCTCCGCGTTCAGCACACGTTCAGCTTGATGACGTCCCATGAGCTCTTGATCCAGTTGAGCTTCACGGGAGAGTTTCGTCAGCACGACGGCGTGGTGACGGATATGATGTATTCACCGGCGCAGGGCTTTGCCTAAGCACCGCGACGGTATGACCGAGGTGTGTTTCTGTGGAGGGGGGCACCGCACACGGCTGGAACAATTCAACTTGTGTGTCTTTGGGTGCCCCCCTGCCCCCGTATATAAAGGAGCAAGGGGGGAGGCCGGCCGGCCCTTGTTTGGTGCGGCTAGAGGAGCAATCCTACTAGGAATAGGATTGCAATCCTATTCCTAGTAGGAATCACCAAAGAAGGAAGAGAGGGAAAGGAAAAGAGGGAGAGGTGGCGCCCCCCCCCCAATCCTAGTCCAACTAGGAACCCTAGGTGGGGCGCCGGCCAGCCCTATGGGCTGCCTCTCTCTTTCCCTTAAGGCCCACTATGGACCATCCCCCTTCGTAGGGGGTTCCGGTAACCCCCTCCGGTAATCCTGTTAAATCCGAAACTTTTCCGGAACACTTCCGGTATCCGAATATAATCGTCCAATATATCAATCTTTATGTCTCGAACATTCCGAGACTCCTCGTCATGTACGTGATCTCATCCGGGACTCCGAACTACCTTCGGTACATCAAAACTCATAAACTCATAATACCTACCGTCATCAAACGTTAAGCATGCGGACCCTACGGGTTCGAGAACTATGTAGACATGACCGAGACTCATCTCCGGTCAATAACCAATAGCGGAACCTGGATGTTCATATTGGCTCCTACATATTCTACGAAGATCTTTTATCGGTCATAACCGCATAACAACATGCGTTGTTCCTTTTGTCATCGGTATGTTACTTGCCTGAGATTCGATCGTCGGTATCTCCATACCTAGTTCAATCTCGTTACCGGCAAGTCTCTTTACTCGTTCCGTAACACATCATCTCGTGACTAACTCATTAGTCTTTTGCTTGCAAGGCTTATTGTGATGTGTGTTACCGAGAGGGCCCAGAGATACCTCTCCGACACTCGGAGTGACAAATCCTAATCTTGATCTATGCCAACACTACGAATACTTTCGGAGACACCTGTAGAGCATCTTTATGATCACCCAGTTACGTTGTGACGTTTGATAGCACACAAGGTGTTCCTACGGTATTCGGGAGTTGCATAATCTCATAGTCATAGGAACATGTATAAGTCATGAAGAAAGCAATAGCAGTAAAACTAAACGATCATAGTGCTATGCTAACGGATGGGTCTTGTCCATCACATCATTCTCATAATGATGTGATCCCGTTGATCAAATGACAACTCATGTCTATGGTTAGGAAACATAACCATCTTTGATCAATGAGCTAGTCTAGTAGAGGCATACTAGGGACACTCTGTTTTGTCTATGTATTCACACATGTACTAAGTTTCCGGTTAATACAATTCTAGCATGAATAATAAACATTTATCATGATATAAGGAAATATAAATAACAACTTTATTATTGCCTCTAGGGCATATTTCCTTCAGTCTCCCACTTGCACTAGAGTCAATAATCTAGCTCACATCGCCATGTGATTTAATACCGATAGTTCACATCGTTATGTGAATAACACCCATAGTTCACATCACCATGTGACCAACACCCAAAGGGTTTACTAGAGTCAATAATCTAGTTCACATCGCTATGTGATTAATACCCAAGAGTAATAAGGTGTGATCATGTTTTGCTTGTGAGAGAAATTTCTATGTCTACAATGATATGCATGGAGCTACTCTAGCTAATTGCTCCCACTTTCAATATGCATCCAGATTGATACTTAGAGTCATCTGGATTTAGTGTCAAAGCTTGCATCGGCGTAACCCTTTACGACGAACTCTTTATCACCTCCATAATCGAGAAATATTTCCTTAGTCATCCAATTACTAAGGATAATTTTGACCGCTGTACAGAGATCTACTCCTGGATCACTACTGTACCTCCCTGTCAAACTCATGGCAAGGTACACAACGTTTCTTGTACACAGCATGGCATACTTTATAGAACCTATGGCTGAGGCATAGTGAATGACTTTCATTCTCTCTATATTTTTCTGCCGTGGTCTGGCTTTGAGTCTTACTCAACTTCACACCTTACAAGTCAGGCAAGAACTCCTTCTTTGACTGATCCATTTTGAACTACTTCAAAATCTTATCAAGGTATGTACTCATTGAAAGTCTTATCAGGCGTCTTGATCTATCTCTATAGATCTTGATGCCCAATATGTAAGCAGCTTCACCAAGGTCTTTCTTTGAAAAACTCCTTTCAAACACTCCTTTATGCTTTCCAGAAAATTCTACATCATTTCCGATCGACAATATGTCATTCACATATACTTATCAGAAAGGTTGTAGTGCTCCCACTCACTTCTTGTAAATACAGGCTTCTCCAAAAGTCTGTATAAAACCATATGCTTTGATCACCTCATCAAAGCGTATATTCCAACTCCGAGATGCTTGCACCAGTCCATAGATGGATCGCTGGAGCTTGCATACTTTGTTAGCACCTTTAGGATTGACAAAACCTTCTGGTTGCATCATATACAATTCTTCTTTAATAAATCCATTAAAGAATGCAGTTTTTGTTATCCATTTGCCAGATTTCATAAAATGCGGCAATTGCTAACATGATTCGGACAGACTTAAGCATCGCTACGGGTGAGAAAGTCTCATCGTAGTCAACTCTTTGAACTTGTCGAAAACCTTTCGCAACAAGTCGAGCTTTGTAAACAGTAACATTACCGTCAGCGTCGGTCTTCCTCTTGAAGATCCATTTATTTTCGATGGCCTGCCGATCATCGGGCAAGTCAACCAAAGTCCATACTTTGATCTCATACATGGATCCCATCTCAGATTTCAAGGCTTCAAGCCATTTTGCGGAATCTGGGCTCATCATCGCTTCCTCATAGTTCGCAGGTTCATCATGGTCTAGTAACATGATTTCCAGAACTGGGTTGCCGTACCACTCTGGTGCGAAACGTACTCTGGTTGATCTACGACGTTCAGCAGAAACTTGATCCGAAGTTTCATGATCATCATCATTAACTTCCTCACTGATTGGTGTAGGAATCACTGGAACAATTTTCTGTGATGTACTACTTTCCAATCCGGGAGAAGGTACAATTACCTCATCAAGTTCTACTTTCCTCCCACTCACTTCTTTCGAGAGAAACTCCTTCTCTATAAAGGATCCATTCTTAGCAATGAAGACCTTGCCTTCGGATCTGTGATAGAAGGTGTACCCAATAGTTTCTTTTGGGTATCCTATGAAGATTTACTTCTCCGATTTGGGTTCGAGCTTATCATGTTGAAACTTTTTCACATAAGCATCGCAGTCCCAAACTTTAAGAAACGACAACTTTGGTTTCTTGCCAAACCATAGTTCATAAGGTGTCGTATCAACGGATTTAGATGGTGCCCTATTTAACGTGAATGTAGCTGTCTCTAATGCATAACCCCAAAAGCGATAGTGGTAGATCGGTAAGAGACATCATCGATCGCACCATATCTAATAAAGTACGGTTATGACGTTCGGACACACCATTACACTTTGGTGTTCCAGGTGGCGTGAGTAGTGAAACTATTTCACATTGTTTTTACTGAAGGCCAAACTCGCTAACTCAAATATTTTACTTCTACGATCATATCGTAGAAACTCTTATTTTCTGTTACGATGATTCTCCACTTCACTCTAAATTCTTTGAACTTTTCAAAATGTTTCAGACTTGTGCTTCATTAAGTAGATATACTCATATCTGCTTAAATCATCAGTGAAGTTCAGAAAATAACGATACCCGCCGCGAGCTTCAACACTCATTAGTCCGCATACATCAGTATGCATGATTTCCAACAACTCTGTTGCTCGCTCCACAGTTCCGGAGAACAGAGTTTTAGTCATCTTGCCCATGAGGCATGGTTCGCAAGCACCAAGTGATTCATAATCAAGTGATTCCAGAAATCCATCACTATGGAGTTTCTTCATGCGCTTTACACCAATATGACCTAAATGGCAGTGCCACAAATAAGTTGCACTATCATTATTAACCTTGCATCTTTTGGCGTCAATATTATGAATATGTGTATCACACGATCGAGATCCAACAAACCATTTTCATTGGGTGTATGACCATAGAAGGTTTTATTCATGTAAACAGAACAACAATTATTCTCTAACTTACATGAATAACCGTATTGCAATAAACATGATCAAATCATATTCATGTTCAACACAAACACCAAATAACACTTATTTAGGTTCAACACTAATCCCGAAAGTATAGGGAGTGTGCGATGATGATCATATCAATCTTGGAACTACTTCCAATACACATCGTCACTTCATCCTTTAACAAGTTTTTGTTCATTATGCAACTCCCATTTCGAGTTACTACTCTTCAGCAACTAAACTAGTATCAAATACCGAGGGGTTGCTATGAACACTAGTAAAATACACATCAATAATCTGTATATCAAATATACCATTGTTCACTTTGCCATCCTTCTTATCCGCCAAGTATCTAGGGCAGTTCCACTTCCAGTGACCATTTCCTTTGCAGTAGAAGCACTTAGTTTCAGGCTTGAGTTTAGCTTTTGGGTTTCTTCATGGGAGTGACAACTCGCTTGTCATTCTTCTTGAAGTTCCCCTTCTATCCCTTTGCCCTTTACTTGAAACAAGTGGTCTTGTTAACCATCAACACTTGATGCTCTTTCTTGATTTCTACCTTCACTGATTTCAGCATCGCGAAGAGCTCGAGAATTACTTTCGTCATCCCTTGCATATTATAGTTCATCACGAAGTTCTACTAACTTGGTGATAGTGACTAGAGAACTTTGTCAATTACTATCTTATCTGGAAGATTAACTCCCACTTGATTCAAGCAATTGTACTACCCAGACAATCTGAGCACATGCTCACTAGTTGAGCTATTCTCCTCCATCTTGTAGGCAAAGTACTGTCAGAGGTGTTATACCTCTCGACACGGGCATGAGTATGAAATACTAATTTCAACTCTTGGAACATCTCATATGCTCCGTGGCGTTTCAAAACGTTTTTGAAGTCCCGGTTATAAGCCGTAAAGTATGGTGCACTAAACTATCAAGTAGTCATCATATCGAGCTTTTGTCAAAACGTTCATAACGTCTACATCTGCTCCTGCAATAGGTCTGTCACCTAGCGGTGCATCAAGGACATAATTCTTCTGTGCAGCAATGAGGATAATCCTCAGATCACGGAACAATTCCGCATCATTGCTACTAACATCTTTCAACTTGGTTTTCTCTAGGAACATATAAAAAATAAACGTGGAGCAACATCGCGAGCTATTGATCTACAACATAGATATGCTAATACTACCAGGACTAAGTTCATGATAAATTAAAGTTCAATTAATCATATTACTTAAGAACTCCCACTTAGATAGACATCCCTCCGGTCATCTAAATGATCACGTGATCCAAATCAACTAAACCATGTTCGATCATCACGTGAGATGGAGTAGTTTCAATGGTGAACATCTTATGTTGATCATATCTACTATATGATTCACGCTCGACCTTTCGGTCTCCAGTGTTCCGAGGCCATATCTGCATATGCTAGGCTCGTCAAGTTTAACCCGAGTATTCTGCGTGTGCAAAACTGGCTTACACCCGTTGTATTTGAACGTAGAGCTTATCACACCCGATCATCACGTGGTGTCTCGGCACGACGAACTTTCGCAACGGTGCATACTCAGGGAGAACACTTATACCTTGAAATTTAGTAAGGGATCATCTTATAATGCTACCGTCGTTCTAAGCAAAATAAGAAGCATAATAAGATAAACATCTCATGCAATCAAAATATGTGACATGATATGGCCATCATCATCTTGTGCTTTTGATCTCCATCTCCAAAGCACCTTCATGATCACCTTCGTCACCGGCGTGACACCTTGATCTCCATCGTAGTATCGTTGTCATCTCGCCAACTATTGCTTCTACGACTATCGCAACCGCTTAGTGATAAAGTAAAGCAATTACATGGCGATTGCATTTCATACAATAAAGCGGCAACCATATGGATCCTGCCAGTTGCCGATAACTTTACAAAACATGATCATCTCATACAAAAACGGTATAACTCATCATGTCTTGACCATATCACATCACAACATGCCCTGCAAAAACAAGTTAGACGTCCTCTACTTTGTTGTTGCAAGTTTTACGTGGCTGCTACGGGCTTAGCAAGAACCGTTCTTACCTACGCATACAAAACCACAACGATGTTTCGTCAAGTATGTGTTGTTTTAACCTTCACAAGGACCGGGCGTAGCCACACTTGATTCAGCTAAAGTGAGAGAGACAGACACCCGCCAATCACCTTTAACCAACGAGTGCTCGTAACGGTGAAACCAGTCTCGCGTAAGCGTACGCGTAATGTCGGTCCGGGCCGCTTCATCTCACAATACCGCCGAAGCAAAGTATGACATGCTGGTAAGCAGTATGACTAGTATCGCCCACAACTCATTGTGTTCTACTCGTGCATATCATCTACGCATAGACCTGGCTCATGATGCCACTGTTGGGGAACGTAGTATTTTAAAATTTTCCTACGATCACGCAAGATCTATCTAACAGATGCATAGCAACGAGAGGGAAGAGTGTGTCTACGTACCCTCGTAGACCGGAAGCGGAAGCGTCAAGTGACGCGGTTGATGTAGTCGAACTTCTTCGCGATTCAACCGATCAAGCACCGAACGTACGGCACCTCCGCGTTCAGCACACGTTCAGCTTGATGACGTCCCACGAGCTCTTGATCCAGTTGAGCTTCACGGGAGAGTTTCGTCAGCACGACGGCGTGGTGACGGATATGATGTATTCACCGGCGCAGGGCTTCGCCTAAGCACCGCGACGGTATGACCGAGGTGTGTTTCTGTGGAGGGGGGGCACCGCACACGGCTGGAACAGTTCAACTTGTGTGTCTTTGGGTGCCCCCCTGCCCCCGTATATAAAGGAGCAAGGGGGGAGGCCGGCCGGCCCTTGTTTGGTGCGGCTAGAGGAGCAATCCTACTAGGAATAGGATTGCAATTATATTCCTAGTAGGAATCACCAAAGAAGGAAAAGAGGGAAAGGAAAAGAGGGAGAGGTGGCGCCCCCCCCCCAATCCTAGTCCAACTAGGAACCCTAGGTGGGGCGCCGGCCAGCCCTATGGGCTGCCTCTCTCTTTCCCTTAAGGCCCACTATGGACCATCCCCCTTCGTAGGGGGTTCCGGTAACCCCCTCCGGCAATCCTGTTAAATCCGAAACTTTTCCGGAACACTTTCGGTATCCGAATATAGTCGTCCAATATATCAATCTTTATGTCTCGGACATTCCGAGACTCCTCGTCATGTCCGTGATCTCATCCGGGACTCCTAACTACCTTCGGTACATCAAAACTCATAAACTCATAATACCGATCGTCATCAAACGTTAAGCGTGCGGACCCTACGGGTTCGAGAACTATGTAGACATGACCGAGACTCATCTCCGGTCAATAACCAATAGCAGAACCTGGATGTTCATATTGGCTCCTACATATTCTACGAAGATCTTTTATCGGTCATAACCGCATAACAACATACGTTGTTCCTTTTGTCATCGGTATGTTACTTGCCCGAGATTCGATCGTCGGTATCTCCATACCTAGTTCAATATCGTTACCGGCAAGTCTCTTTACTCGTTCCGTAACACATCATCTCGTGACTAACTCATTAGTCTTTTGCTTGCAAGGCTTATTGTGATGTGTGTTACCGAGAGGGCCCAGAGATACCTCTCCGACACTCGGAGTGACAAATCCTAATCTTGATCTATGCCAACACCACGAATACTTTCGGAGACACCTGTAGAGCATCTTTATGATCACCCAGTTACGTTGTGACGTTTGATAGCACACAAGGTGTTCCTACGTATTCGGGAGTTGCATAATCTCATAGTCATAGGAACATGTATAAGTCATGAAGAAAGCAATAGCAGTAAAACTAAACGATCATAGTGCTATGCTAACGGATGGGTCTTGTCCATCACATCATTCTCCTAATGATGTGATCCCGTTGATCAAATGACAACTCATGTCTATGGTTAGGAAACATAACCATCTTTGATCAATGAGCTAGTCTAGTAGAGGCATACTAGGGACACTCTGTTTTGTCTATGTATTCACACATGTACTAAGTTTCCGGTTAATACAATTCTAGCATGAATAATAAACATTTATCATGATATAAGGAAATATAAATAACAACTTTATTATTGCCTCTAGGGCATATTTCCTTCACCTAGGAGAATACATTGTGTATAAAGAATGCTTATGGTGGGTTGCCGGAGTGACAGAAACCTAAACCCCAGTTCGCACGCTTTTGCATAAGGGAATAATGGATCCTCGATCGTATGGCTATGGTTAGGCTTTTGCCTTAAATTCTACCTTGTATTTGCGGATGCTTGCAAGGTGTTTAATCATAAGAGTGCATTCATCTTAGTCTAGAGAGTGCACTATCATAGATCCACCCACTCAACACTTATCGACACATAACATAGTATCGATACGGAATATGGCGAAAGCACATGACTACCTCTCCCGTGTGTCCTCAAGAACGCTTTAGTCTTTATAAATTCAGTTGCTAGGCCTCTCCTTTGCTAAGAAAGGATTGGGCCACTTGTTACTCTCAGTACCTTTTACATTACTTGCTTTTACTTTCCTGTTGCTTATACCGAGAAAACCCCTAAAAGTTATCTTTCAGTGCTTGCAGTAATTTCTTGCTCAGAATCGCTTATCAATACCTTCTGCTCCTCGTTGGGTTCGACACTCTTACTTATCGAAAACGCTGCAATAGATCCCTTACGGTTGTGGGTCATCAATGACCCCCTATGCAATTAATTAATTAATTAAGTTGTTATTATGAGAAAATTAAAACCAATGTTGGGCCTTGCTGGAGGAGTTTTATTCAAAGTCGAACTGTCAAGGGGTCCCCATATACCCATCGTGTAAGGAACGCAAAATTAAGGAACATAATGCCGGTTTATCGGCGCCTAAGGTGGCATGAGTGGAACAAAACACCGAGCAAAAGGCCAAGCCTTCCACCCATGCCCAGTATATAGGTGTGTTAATAATAATAATATATATTGTGATATTCCAACAACAAGTTCCCTCCTGGAACGATCTTCATCTTCACCTGCAACTAACAACGCTATAAGAGGGGCTGAGCAAGCGGGGTAACATAGCCAAACAGTGGTTTTGCTAGGAAGGTTTCAACGGTTAGAGGTTTCATGGCAACAAGGAGAGGCTGACAATAATGATGGGTAGCGCGACATGTAACGATAGCATCGAGACTACTAAGCATGGCAATGATAGTAAAGGTATCCAAGGTATGGTCATCTTGCCTGAGATCCCGCAAGGAAGAAGAACGGATCCGTGAAGAAGACGGAGAAGAAGCCTTGAAGAAGAACCACGGGTAGACGATCGAATCCTCACGAACGCACGGAACAAGCACTAACGAGAAGAAGCAAGCAATACGGTAAACAAACCACTCAAGAACATGACAATATGCACTACCAAGTATGATGCAAAACAAGTCTACTTATGATGCACAGAAAGTCTATACAGGAAGCAAAACATGGCAAGGTAGGAAGCACAGAAAACAGCACAAGTCTATATGATGCAATACATGGCAAGGTATGGTGCATGACAAATATATACAGGAAGCAATACATGGCAAGGTATGATGCATGACAATTCTACACAGGAAGCACAACAAGTCTATGAAGCATAACATGGCAAGGTATGATGCAAGACAAATATATACAGGAAGCATGGCTGATGCACTAAGGAAGCACCACAGATGCACTAAGGATGCACAGAAAGACAACATAGGAAACACAGAGATACAACACAAGGAACATGACAATATGCATCAAGCAAGAAACTTCAAAACATGTTAACAAGAGGATAATATGAATCTACATGCAAAATCACACAAGTTTCATATAAAGAACACCCCAAACGGAGCAACGGGCTAAAAGATACACATGAAACAAGAATAACAACAAGCTGAAATTAACAGCCACATAGCAACTTTGGAGCATGATAAATATAAGCTACAGCACTCAAACATCATGGCAAGGAGCATGGACATAAAGTAGACATATCCTACAGCAAACAATTCCATTGGAGTATCTCCATAGGAGGCATGTATCAATAGCAACAAGTTATAACATTTTGAACTTGACAACAAAATCCTGACAGCAGTATTTTATAGCAACTTGGGAGCAAGAGTTAAATATGCTACAGCCACCCAAAAGAGCAAGTGAAGGCATGAATGGATAGCCAACAATATACACAACAAGGAATCATCAATAGTCGCCCCAAAACTATCATGGATTTGCCTAGAACAACAAGCAAACATGGCATCTGGAAATTACAGATTCCAGACTTAGTGAAATTTCACTAAGTGTTAAAACCGCAGTAATATCATGGCATGTTTGTGAGCAAGTTTAAGTCACCTCAAAGCAAAACATGGCAAGTGGTTAGCACCACAGCAAAGTACACATGATGGGGAGTCCAAAACATATAAGCATGCAACAAGGGGACAACCACATCAATAGCAACGAGTTCCTCAACTAGGCATCTCGTAACAAGTTTAACAACCTAACAACCACAAGCACTTTTGCAAAGGAGATAAACATGGCAAGATGAAATCTATCATGCTAGCTAAAGCAACCAACATGTAGAGCATCTCATGATGAACATGTGGACATATCATTTGCTTCATTTGGATAAACATGCAACAAGTTATCACATATCAAACATGGCATGAAAACAACTAATAGCAACAGTTTATAACAAGTAGCACTCTTGCAACAGATATTTAAGCATCTAGATGAACTCAAACATGCATGGCACAATGGAACAAAGTGTAGAGCATATCACCACGATCATTTTGACATATCATTCACTCAAAACGGATGAGCACACAAAAAGTTATCCACCTCACAAAACTGCATGAGACAAAAGAAAACTGAGGACTTAGGGAAATTTGAAACAACCTTAGGGTCAACGGGCAGTCAAACGGGCCGGAGCGGCGGAGCGGGTCGCGGATCGGGCCGAAGTCAACGCAGGCTACCGGGTCGCGGTCAACTGGGCCGGATCTGCAGCCCGTTAGGGATCTGGAACGATCCCAGATCGGATCG
>LR738714.1:529472461-529489734 GCA_902687465.1 Secale cereale | reverse complement strand
CCGGCGCCCTGGCCCGGCGGTGAGGAGGCGGCGAGGGCCCGGCGGCGACTGGTGACGCCGGCGGCGGCGGCGGCCTGCGGCCTGGCCGAGGCGGCGGGGAGGAGGCCGGGCGGCGGAGGCGCGGGCCTGGCCTGAGGGAGCGGCGGCGCGGCGATGTCGGAGGAGCGGCGGCGGGTCGGCGCGGCGCTCCGGCGAAGAGGGCTAGGTCGGCGTGGTGGCGCACGGCTGGAGGTTGAAGACGAGGCCTCGGGCTCGGGCCCACACGACGGGATCTCGGAAGCACGGCTCGGCTGAGTCGGAAGCACGGGCGCGGCACGTCGGAAGCACGACGTGTCAACGATGGAAGCACCGCGCGTCAACTGTGGAAGCACCGCGCGACAGAGGTGGAAACACGACGCGGCAACATCAGAAGCACGGCGCGGAAATTGAGGAGGGAGGTAGGGGAAGGCCAAAAATGGACTAGGGGCAGTCCATTTATAGTAGGAGGGCTAGGGTTTGGAGTTTGGAGGGGTTTTAGAGCCATCGGATTGCGATCCAACGGCAACGGAGCGAAGGGGGAGTTAGAAAGGCCTAGGTGGGCTGTGTAGAGGGCCTTGGGCTTAGGGAAGAGAAGAGAGAGGAAGGCCCGCGGGGGTTTTCGGAGACCGAAAACATCCGACGATTAAACCGGCGACTAGTGCCGCTATATATATCCATTGGGCAGTCAAACGAGCTCCGAATGCGATGAAATTTGGCAGGCGGCTTGTCTACACTATAATAAGACCACATGACAAGTTTCATCCCATTCCGAGAACATTTTCCGGCCACTTAAAAAAAATATTCGGAGGCACCGCGGGCACGTGCAAGTGTGTCTGGACTCAGAACGGACAATGGAAAGGACGAGGGGACTCAGACGGATGCAAGTTTTGAAAACATGCTGATGCAAGCACACGATGACATGGCAAGATGCAACACGCAAGCAGATGACATGGCAACGAAGACGAATAACTGGCTGACACCTGACGCACCGGTCTCGGGGTGTCACATAAAATGTACAAGTTTATTATACCACTAGTTCATCAAATCAATGGCTCAGATCTATTACGTACTCTTATCTCTCACGTGAAAAGGGGAGATAAGAGAGACCATGCTAAAATTCGCCAATTTTTAAGGCCGTATGCTTAGTATTGCGGTTGATTCTCATAATTCCATTTGCTCCACCGGTTATTTTTCTGTTTTAGTGTTTATCTGACCCACATTTAGTTTTTGTATTTAATTCTTTATAATAATTCAACGTTCAACAATTGCAGATCGAACCTAAAGTTAGCTTATACGTTCAAAACATTTTTGAGTAAGGCTTATGCACCCAGTTGGTTTAGCAAATGAGAAAGGAAAAAAAACTATAACGCCAGGTTGCCAAGTGGAAGCGGAGGTACCTGGCACCTTGTCCATCTGGCCTCGTAGAAGAATGTGGGGGTAAATGCGCTCCGTTTGCAGGCGGGGCGAGTCTTTTGCTCTCCGACTAGGGAGCATCTATAATACATCGCCCATCACGAGTTGGAACATAGCGCCGCCTACAGCGAGCGGCCAACACAATAGTTTGCTTTTCTTTGTTTTCTCATTCGTTTCTTTTTTGTTTTTTCTTTTGTTCATCTTTTTTGAATATCTATATACATATATTCCAAAACTTATATTTACTTGAAAAACAAACCATGAATTTGAAAATTGGTGACGCATTGTACAAAATTTGCTAGCACAGTTTTTTAAGAGGTTGATATGGTAAAAAAATGTTTGTGACATTTGAAAAATGTTCACGCATTTGATAAAAATGTATGTGTTGTTAAAAAAAGGTTCATACAATAAAAACTTATCCGAGACATCTTTTAATTTTTTATGCAATGCAAAAACATTTAGAAATAATGTTACGTACGATTAAAAAACACGTTATTACATCCATTCTGAATAATAAGATATTTTGGATATTTCAATATGTACTCCATGCACACTGTAATGAATGAACAAACACACTAAAACACGTCTATATACATCTGAGTGTGTAATTTGGAATGGAGTGTGTACATTTAAAAATATGTTCAAGTGTTTCCAAAAATATGTTTGTGACATTATTATTTTTATACAAACGTTAAAATGCTCATATAGTTTTTTATCATTCATAAAAATATTTCAACATGTATTTGAAATATGTTTACACGTATTTGAAAAAATATTAACCATCTATTTGAAATGTGTAAAAGTATTTCATGTGTATATAAAAAGGTACAATGTCTATGAAAAAAACTATACATCAATACTTATATTCAAAAAAATATTAATCATGTATTTAAAAATTTATAAAAGTATTCCTGGTGCATACGAAAAATGTACGATCTATGTGAAAAAAGAGTAGATTTGAGTTTAAGAGAAAGAGAACAGAAATAAAAAGTATACTCCCCAGAAAACCGGCAAAGGAACACAGAAAACAAAAACCAAAATAATGCCATTGAAAAAGCAAGGAAGAAAAAAAAAAGCAACAACAACAAAACAGAAAAGGAGCTGTGAGCCACGGATGTAGGAAACCCAGCGCTAAAAAACTCCAAGAAAACCGCGGTATTAGTGGCCCGGCCCATATGAGGCCGCCGGATGCATCCTCTCTGCCCACCGCATCCTCCCCGCCACCGCTGCAGCCTGAGCGCCTGACTCTCCTCAAAGTGTTAAAAAAAAGACTCTCCTCAAAGTTCGAATGCAGCGCGGGTGAACAGATGAGCTACTCGGCGCGGCGGCGCCGACCGAGAGGCGCGAGGCGTCCTCGCAGGCCCCGCGGATTCCTTTGGCTGTTCGAGGTAATTGCTAGCCGCCAGGGGAGGATACACCCAGCATTCGCACGCACAAGGCACACACGCACGCCAGGTGTTTGTTTCTACGCCTGTGAGGGCAGAACATGGCCACCCATATTTTGGCGTAGTTTTAGGATGCGTCCTCCAGAAATGCAACTCTTGCGAATCCTGAGGTCGCCTCCGTATGCAACGGGTTCGGTTTGTGACGGATGCCACTACGATGGTTTCTATGGATTGACTACAAAATTTATGCGTGAGGTCACTGTGCGACTGAGCCAATTGTGTCAGTGCAGAAATAACGGTTCAGTATTTCTTCAAGATTTCTTTAAAATAGAAGGTAGATCATTCTCTACCTTGTACTATATGTCAAGAACACGCTGAAACCTGGATGGCAAAGCCAAGTAGAAAGCAAACTAGCAGCGGCCCCCTCATTCTTTACAAGATGGACCATAGTGTCTAATAGGTTTCAGCATGTTACATCTGACGGCACACATTGGGTTCATCCAGTGTTCATTTTCTAGATTCAGAACTCAGGGAACCACATAACTGGATCATGTCACAGTATTCATCGCAGGTCAAGCTTTTGTCAGAATGATATTTGAAAACCCTTGTGTCATCGATTTCCTAACATCTAAAATGGATCATAGCAAAGATTTTTTGGGGTTATTTATTGTATTCATGACAATGGCATATCTCACAAAGTGTTCTTATGTTCATTTCAGTATTTGATATCTTAGGCTTAGCATAGAGTTGTAACATGCTATCTGTAGTATTCCAAGTTCAATCATTTTTTTCCCTAGAATCCCCAGTTCGATCGGTAATCTGAACCTTTGGAATTTGAAACACTTAAGTCAGCAAGACAGCTATCCAAATTGATTCCCAAACAAATGAATTCATGTTCTTGAATCATGCCTGTCCATTGCTTAATTCTATCATTGTTACAAACCGATGTACTAATTGGCCTGTCTACAAAAGATCGGACCACATATTCTGTACGCAGATGGAACATCTTAGCTTTGGGATCTGCTGGATTCTTATTCTATTTTTATCTTTTTACTTCATCTCCTCTTCCTGACCTCTTCTCAGAGTCTTTTTATCGTATCTTATCAAGGAATCATTCTTTAGCTCCTACGCCACACATCCATTATCAGGTACCTTTTCCTGTGAGATTCCCTACTTTTCAACAAGTTCACATGTTTTAGAATCCAATATCTCAGATGCTGTATTTAATGATTGTTTTATTCTTATGATATCAACATCACAAAATCCATGTTTGTTTGTAGAGAAATCACCGATTGAATTCGTTGGTGAGTGTCCAAAGATTAGGACATCAGCATATGCTCCCTCTGTTGGACTCTGAAGAATTGATCTTTGACCACAAATTTCTCGTACAATACATTGCTCATAATTGCAAAATCATAATCACAGGAAAATTATTTTTCAATACGAATTTAACAATCTAAATTCTGTACGGCACAATCCACGTATTATTGGACTGGCTGCTGGTTAAAGTTCAATTCTGCATGGTAAAACCGTAAAAGCTTGTGGATGATGTAATTGTGTTCTAAGTTAATAAAGCTAGCCATGATGGCCTTCCCTGAAAAAATAAAAACAGAGATCTGTCAAGATTATAAGATATTTCCATAATTCCTACCTTTTGCAGATCAGCATTCCTAAGGGCATGGTTTGAACTTCTGTTTTGATGCAATAGTGAGCAGCAGTCTGGTCAGACCTTGCTTTCTCAACTTGAGCCATCCTGTGATGCAACACCTCCATTTATGTGACTCTGGAATTTGGTGCGCTTGAGCATAAACTTTGACTGTTTGTTTCTCCGTCCATCACATATCATGGGAGGCTGACAGGTGTAGTGTGTCGTAATTCTGATATAGATTCGAAGAATGTCATGGTTCTCTCCACCTTTGACAGAAAGGGAAAATAATTGAAGCAAATACATTCCTTTGAAGACTGAAAATAGGATATCGAGGTAAGGGTGTAACATAATAGAGGTTCAAATTGATATTTGGGTCCAATTGTGTTTAACACCAAATTTAAGTTCGTCGAGAAGAGATAAAGAGGTGTATCCTACTTGGATGTGAATCCTAGCTACTAGCCTGGTGGGGGCCTTTTCCATCATCTCGAATCCACCTGTCCACACCTTGGGATGATGAGAACTCGAACCAAATCACATGAAAGATCCACATATACACAAACACCTTTAGCATTTGCTAATTGCTGATGTGACTTATGCAAAGGTGCAGTGGTGTTCCGTACCTTCATGGGATAATCTACTTTTGAACTAGATGACCTTTTCCTTCCTCACAAATCTCTCTTGTTAGAAGTTTCCAGTGTCTCCCTTTTCAGGCTAGCGGCATCTTTCTGAACGTAAATAGCCAAATAGAATACATAAGAAGGCAAGAGAAAAACAACGCTTCTTCCAATTAATATATAATAAGTAGTTAGTAGCTATCATTTTAATACAGAATTTCTACTGCATCTTCATTTTTTTTCTTACTATTTCTCTATATTCTTTGCTTAAGTTCAGTAGTAAATGCTGGTTGACAGGCTATGTTCTGACCTTGTATGTCCAAGATTTGTACTGAGTAAAGATAAGATGAAATAACTTGGTGCAAGCTTAAAGTGGGTAGCATCTTCTTGTTTCAAAAAAAAAAGTGGGTAGCATCTTTTGAACTTCACTTTTCTGATACAAGTTCTGGAACAATTCAGGTTTGAAATGTTATTCTAAATGTAATGAAGCTCAATACTGCAAGGTAACTTAACTGCATTTGTCTACCAAAGTCCAAAGTGCAATCCAATGTTCGCAACCTTCACAGAATAATTAAATTTGTGCGTAAAATTGTTAAGAACTTGAGAGACACAAGAATGGTTTGTACGTACGTTTTTAGAAGTGATGATATGTGCTGTATTCTAAATTTTGGTAAGCTGTTGCACTAGAAATATCGTCATTTACTGCCACTTGCTTCTTAGTTCTTAGGAACTTGGTTAGAGATATGCTTTGGTTTACATAATTTTTGCTCGAGTTAAAAGTCATATATACTTAGGCATAGCTCTATTTTCTGCATGAACATTTATATTTGGACTTGTTATGTACTACCTCTATTTCTAAATGTAAGACATTTTGGCAGCTTAATTAAACTGCCAAAATGTCTTACATTTAGGAACATAGGGTGTAATAAGCTGCAAATTGATCAGCACTGCTTAAAGTCTCCAGAAGCATTCTATTTTCTTCTTAATTATACATGCAGCGCTCCTGCATGATATTGATTTTTCTACCGCAAGCAACTATTAAGATTTAGGAGCTGAGTTGTTAAATCAAAGTTTGATGGCAAATTTGTATAAAGTCAGTCACAATTTCTGTTAGGAGAATATTGACACGGTACTAACATACTTAATGGGTTTACTAGTTTCCTGCAATATCCACAGACACTTTAATTTTACAACTGTGGCATAGGTTTAGTTTAAGGAGCATAAAGAATTTTCTGTTCCATTATCCGAGAGGACTAGTACAAAATAAAGTTCCTGTACCAATGGTTGTTTGGATCCTGTAGCAACTCCAACAAACCACCAATCATTCTCCCATGGGAACTGAACATATGACCTTTTATAAAAATAAAAAAATAGGCTATCTTATCAATAAATCTTTTAATTTTGAACCAAAAAAAGGGATAGTTACAAGAAGAGGGGGGGGGGGGTGTACAACGGGAAGGGGAATATACAAGAGGAGGCTATACAGAGAGCTATACAAGGGAGTCATGAATCCCAAATCTAATTATTCCACTTCATTATACACTAGATGTTGCCAATCTATTTTTATTGCATGAAACTTGTACTGTTAAAGCAGCTGTTCTAATACAGTTTCTAGCAATGAGACTTGACTGTACAATATGTCCAGTTCTGCCATCATATGCTCAAAGTGGATAGGTACTAGGGACAGATATTCTTTTTGTGTTAAATTATTAGACCGCAGACCACAGTTGAATAGTATATCCAATGCCATCCTTCTCTGCCCATCTGAAACCATATCCCATCACTGATTAATCGAGTGGAAATATCAAGGAAGAGTTATGTGCTCCTCCTTTTGACCTAATAATGGCTCCTTTTCCCTGTGTTACAGAAAGACAGAGGCATATATTGGTGTGTGTTTTCAGTTAGATATTTGAATATCTTTGTTACAATGGGGAGGTCGTCAACACAAATTGTTAGTCACTAGCTTTTCCTTGTACTTGCTATATTCGCTATTCAGGCCTTCTGTTCCAAATATCTTCTGCTTCTAAATATCATTATTGTAAGTTATGTTGCAAATTGTGTGTAGTTTGTACAGCCAATTAATTGACTGCAAATTGGTGGACAGCACCTTTGTGCAAAACATTCTAAAAGTTTGTAACATCGACAAGGATGTTGCATGCTTCTATCCTGGCACAAATGGCCTTGTGATATTTTCTTAGGTACAACTAGTTATGGTTAGTATGCACTCTAGGCCTCCTGACCACTAATTTTTCCTGCGCTCACCCCTCTTCTTTGTGACCTTTTTGCTTCTTTGTAGCGCTGTGTGTGTAGGCTTGTTGCTTTGCTTGTCTGGTTTTGTTACCCTAGGTTGCTTTGTAGTTTTGTTTTATTGTGGTTTAATTGGTCTGGTAAGGATTCTAAACAAAAATTGGTCTGGTAAGTTTTTGCATCTTCTCAGTGTGCTTCTTCCAATACAAAACGACACATGTTGATGTGAGTTTGAGAAAAAGCTGTGGGAAGTACCAAATGCACCCTTAAAGCATCCTTTCAAGTTTCAACATAGAAAAAAGGCAAGAATAAATGATGCTCGTATCTATTAATTGTGGGATGAAATGAGATGACAAAGGCCAACAAATCTGAGTGATTGTAATTCCTCCCTGCAAATTTAATACACACCAGATTAGTGTGGCGAGTCCGTGAAATTTCTCGTGGCTCCCTCCTACATAGGCTTGACAACTCATTGCCTACTGCTAACACAAATCACCACCCACTCAACTGGGTATTGTTGGCTTCCCCCCTCTATATAAATAGCACATCTACGCTCACTCTTTGTTCCACAGAAACACGAGCAGCCACAAGTAGTGCCCATTACTAGTCCCCTGGCCTTTCTTGGAAAATTTCTCCCTGCTGGGGAAACAGAAAAATAGAGATAATGAGTTCATCTTGGACAGCAAAACAGAACAAGATCTTTGAGAGGGCGCTAGCGATGTATGATGAGGACACGCCAGACCGCTGGCAGAATGTGGCACGAGCAGTCGGTGATGGGAAGTCAGTCGAGGAAGTGAAGAGGCACCATGAAGAGCTGCTGAAGGACCTGCAGCGCATTGAGTATGAAGGAGCTCGTCAGGGATCCCACTACAGCATCTCTGGCGCTAGCAGTAGCAACGGCAACTCTTGGGGCAGTGCCAATGAGGACCACAGGTAACTAAGAAGCCCTTACTCTCATACACGCATAATCTCATTGTGCTTCCTCTTGGTATGCCCGTCTGCTGTTATGCACTACTAGTCATGGGTCTATGTTCAAGGATAGTTTGTTTGTTCTGCATGTTGTCACTTGATTTTATAGCTTTCAGTCATTTTATGATTCCTAACGTCCCACACCTAGATTATCTTTTCCCCCTCTAGTTTGCAGCATGCCTTTTATAGTTTCTTCGTCCTGTTCTGTTCTTTGGGCTTCGTTCAAGTGTCTGGGTGTGCCTTGATTTTCTGTATCTTGTGCTATCTGAAATGCAAGTCAAATCCATTGTCCTTGGATTTTGCTGGAATTGACTTATGCCTTGCATAACTTATGTGATTAGTTTGAAAATTATATTTTTCTCAAAGTGCGGAATTTGACCAGCTCTACAGATTGTCTTATTCTGGACTTAGCTATATAACTGCTGGTCTGCTGCCCTGTTCCTTTTCCATCTTGCGACATATTAAGCTTGTTTTAGCATGTGAGCCTTGTTTATAAGGAGTACTCCAAGTTCCAACTAGTAATACACTTTTATGTTCTTTCTTCCTGTTTTGTGCTCTCTGTTGATTGAGACTCTATCTGACAAGACAACTCAACCCTCATTTGTCCGTCAACAACATGCAAATTCAACTAAATAGAAGATACACCAGAAATAAACAGAAGTATACTGAAATTTCAAACTCCAGGCTGTTGGCATGATGATGATCTGCTGGCAAAATACTAGTGGGTAACTATGGCCACTATGGCAATATCTGATCCAGTTTAGTATCGAATTAAGCTGTGAGCACAGTGGGAAAGATATGGATAAACACCCGTAATCATAGTTAATTACTAATTTTAAACTGGTGGTGAAGCGGGTCAATATGTTTACTTGAATGAAAATTATTTAGCATTATTATATGTTTGTGCTGCTGCTGCTTCTACCCAGTGGCTTTGCAAATTCAGCAAGCAAATCATGTGCTTGTGAGAGAAATAGGCAGGATAAGGACACCAGTGGATGGTGTTCCTCTTGGGAGGTTGCTCTTTGCGTTTCTCTGCAAAGAGGGAAAGGCCTTGTTGGCTCGTTCCTGCCCAGTGGTGATCAACCATGCATATTTTCCTAAAGTTTACAGGGGAAATCATTACAGACCCCACTACCTTTAAGCTGTTTGCCTTTATGATGAATAAATCACTTTCAGAACAGTATACATTTTGTCCCCCCTCCTTTTATTTATTCGAACGGACAACGGTATGATGTTGTGGTTTCTTTGTTCCAGGAGAAGGTACCTCAATCTTCAGTGAACGCGATCCTGGAGGAGCTGATCCGAAGCCTATTGCAGCGGCACTCTTACCAGCAAAACCGAAACATAACCGAGCCTCCCTGAGATTACGTTTAACTCTATATTTTCCGGGCTTATGTGCTCTTGCGTTGTATGTGTGTGTCGTCGTAGGTAGTAGAATTGCTACCAGAAGAAGATGGGTACTAAAATTGTGTAGTTACTAAGTGGTTTGACGGAAAACTTCCAGTCAAGGTCGCGAGCGTGCACTCCCGGCTCAAAATAAAAAGGGATCCACGCTGTTGAAATTCTTGAAAATTTCAGACATATTCTTGAAGTAATGCAGTATGTATCTGCCAAGTTTGGTGCAAAAAGAATTTACATATCTGATGTTGGCATGTCACCTGATGAAAAATCAGTTTTCGTCTATGTGCTTTAAGCAGATTTTCGCCGTCATCTCCTTCATTTGCTAGGCACCACTCATGATAAAGCAGTAGGGCACCACTCATGATAAAGTAGTAGGGCAGAACAGAAGGATACCAAACTCAGGCCACCAAATTCAGGACCAGATACCCAACAGTCATACGATAATGAACATTGGCCATCTTGATCTTGGACAGGTGACCAATCCTGGGACTGTGCAGGGTGGTCCACTGGATGCAAGCTGCAGAGATCTACACGATCCTTCACCATCTAGTCTAGTTCCCTCAAAAAAAGTGAATGCCATGTCGCCACTGTTGATCAGGTAGAGAGTTTTGCCAGGTGGCCCTGCAAAACTATGGTGTGATCGGCCATATATATCCGCAGGTACAGTTCATGGCGGGTGATCGGGCTCCACATTTTGTACTAGTAGCTAGAGTGAGACTTTGGCCTGCCGACTGTGGGTGGATAGTGGTTGGTATAGCTGAACGGGTCCCGCGGAAATCTGAATAGAAATCAGTAGATCTTGGTGCACACAGTTTACACTCATGGCGTCCATGATTGATGGGGAATAACAGAGATGTTACCTTAGGAATGATCGTCGTTATACTGGAAAAAACGGACTGGGCGCCAACAAAATATTGTGCTTCCTTGGGTAAAAGAGTAGCAACTATAGGAGGGAAGCAGCTGTTCTAATCCCGAGCTCATGTGATCTCGGGTGAACAGTAAAAACTGCTTTTTTATTGAAACTTTGACAAAATGTTTGCTAGCTTGCAAAAAACCATCACCATACGACATTTGTGGAAATCGTGGCCAAAAAAACCGATACTCCAAAATTTTATTTTCAAACACATTTTGGAGCACCGATATTTTTTGCCACACTTTTCACGAATGTCATTTCACAATGTTTTTTGCAAGCTATGAAAACATTTGTCAATGTTTAACAGAAAAAATCAGTTTTATTAAATTACTATTTTTCGTGATTTTACTGTTCACCCTTCTCGCCGGCAAGGGCCAGGATCCGCCGTTCCTCCATGACCCCAGAGTCGCCGAAGACGAGGAGGACTGACGACGACACCATCTGAAAGCAGAGAAACCTAGTTTTTTTCTTGGAGAGGAGGCGGTGGTTACATTGATAGGAACTTAACAGTTCAATATCTTTGGCAAAGGGAAAATTGTAACGGATCAAACTAGCTTTAGTTCTTTTACCTGGCTAGGTAGTTTTCACTAGGATGCAAAACCATACATTTATTTAAGTGTGCACCAAAAGACAATCATAATTCACTCTCTTACTAGACCTGCAACGGGAAATTGGTTACTTCAACAATCATAAACGATTGACTATGTGGCTCTTTTATACAGAAATGAAAATGGCTATGGATGTAGACATAAGCTACGAGTATTATTTTTTTGCGAGAAAAATTTGCAATCTATTCATCTTCAATCATGGTAATACAACAAAAAATAAAAATAATAAAAATTACATCTAAATTCGTAGACTACCTAGCGACGACTATAAGCACTGAAGCGAGCCGAAGGCGCGCCGTTGTCATCATCCTCACTCGTCGGAGCCGGGCAAACCTTATTATAGTAGACAATTGGGAAGTCTTCGTGCTAAGACCCCATAGAACCAACGTACTAGAACAGCAACCGCCGCGGATGAAAAGTGTAGATCAAAAAAATCCAACCTGAAGACACACGAACGAAGACGAACGATGAACAAATCCAAACAAATCCATCAAAGACAGATCCGCCGAAGACACACCTCCACACGCCCATCGATGATGCTAGACGCATCACTGGAACGGGGGTTAGGCGGGGAGACCTTTATTCCATCTTCAGGGAGTTGCCGCCGTCTCGCCTTTCTGAGCAGGACACAAACTCCAACAAAAACTCAAAAATATATCTAAAAACGAAACCCTCTCACCGGCGAGGGCCGATATCCATTTCACCTCCATGGCCCTAAGGCTATCGGAGACGGGACGGACCAGCAACGGCGCCGGCGGGAGGCAAAAAAACTCTAGATTTTTTTAGGCGACGGCTGACTCTTTCTGACCTTTCACGCCAAAGGATTCCATAAGCTACGAGTATTAAGGCATGAATATGCAGAGCCGGATATAGCGAGTTTTATTTTACTTATTTTAATTGAATAGATTGAATAAAATTTTAGTATAAAATCAATGTATGTAACTTATTATTTCATATGAGGTACTTTTTTTTGCGAGAGAAATTTTCAATCTATTCATCAATCATGGCAGTACAAAGAACACAAGAGGTAATAAAGATTACAACCAGGTCTATGGACGGTCTAGCGACGACTAAGAGCGAGCCGAAGGCGCGCCGCCGTCATCGCCCCTCTATCACCGGAGCCGGGCAAACCTTGTTCTAGTAG
The DNA here is from genome assembly GCA_902687465.1 of Secale cereale. Lineage (NCBI taxonomy): Eukaryota > Viridiplantae > Streptophyta > Magnoliopsida > Poales > Poaceae > Secale > Secale cereale. The sequence continues at coordinate 529,477,374 of LR738714.1, read as the reverse complement.
ACGATCGGAAGTCGTCGTGCTAAGACCCCAAAGGACCGGCACACCAGAGCAGAAATCGTCGCCGATGAAGATGGTTGTAGATCGGAAAGATCAAACCTGAAATCACACGAACGAAGACGAACAAAAACTGGATCCAAATAAATCCATCGAAGACCAGTACCGATTGAATCCCATGAGATCCGACAGAGACACACCTCCAAACATCCTCCGACAACGCTATTCGCACCATCGGACAGGGGCTCGGGACAGGGATATGATGTTGGAGACATTATTACTACCGAGGGACATCGCCGCCATCACACAACCTCAATCAAGACATTCAACCTAGCAAAAACGAGAATGAGGTCCCTCCCGCCGGCGGGGGGCCAAGATCCTCCGCACCTCCATAGGTCAAATGCCATCGGAGGCGGGGCGGATCCGCGGCGGCGCCGACGGGAGGAGGAAGTAGAGTTTTCTTGAGGAGGAGGAAAGACTTCGTTTTTGGGTCTCTCTCTATCCAAATTATTTATCTTATTCACTCGATTAAGGCAGATTTAAATCATAGTGTATTTTTTTTTTTTGCGGGTGAAAAATCATAGTGTATTTCATCTAATAATACGGCTATCAGATAATATATGATAGTCATGTTATCCAAAGCTATCATTATTATTAATCAATCATGGGTTGACTATTAGGTTTGCCGGCACGAGCACTTCCTCTCTTTCTCTTTTCTCTGCATTTATCTTTTACAAGAGGGAGTACTTTGTTATAGTGTTACTCCCTTCGTCCGAAAATACTTGTCATCAAAATGAACAAAAATGAATGTATCTAAAACTAAAATATATCTAGATACATCATCTTTTATTTATTTTGATGACAAGTATTTCCAGATGGAGGGAGTATTTTCTTCTTCGGTAACCGATGTTTACCCTGAAAAAAATGAAATTACATTTTTTTTTGCTATCTATTCCTTTTCTTTTGGCTTCTGCCCTATGGGGTTTCGAGAAATTGTGAAGTTCACGTTGTAAAAAAAAGAACCAAGGGGGTCCCAGCAGGATTGGCAAATCGTCAGCGAGCGATGCAAACTTGCAAAGACGCCCCCCAAAAGGCCAAAACCAAAACACAAAGCTCCGAGCCCTAGAACCGCGCCGAGAACCAATGGACTCGGGGGGCGGAGGAGGAGGGGGTGCGCACAAGGCCGCGTCGGGCTCCGCGCCGTCGGCGTCGGCGGCCGCGGCGGCCCCGAACCCCACGGCGATGCTCTCGGCCCTGATGGGCAAGCGCGCCAAGCTCCAGGAGGAGGTCCGCTCCATCGAGCGTCAGGTTAGGTCTCCTCCAGCCCCCCCTGTCCTGTCCCTCTTTCGGGGGGCCTCCTCTGTTTCTTAGAATTCGCATCTCCTGTCCTCCCTTCACCCTTGGGAGGCTTTCTGCTGCTTAGGATTCCGAATTCGGTTCCATGAAAACATTGCTAATCTACACATGAAAGCAACATGAATTTATATCTTGTTTAGTGCACACCAGAGCAATATACAGGTCTGAAAGACAGACTTCTGAATCTACATATGAAACGCAACGTGTTATTCCATGGAGTGACTAGTTAGCTCAGTCTGGGACAAGTCCTATTGCGTCAAACTGAATTCCGTGTTTGAATTAAATTTGGGAGGCATTGAGTTTGACAACAAATGTACCGTTTCCATTTTTTTAAGCAAAATATTGTTGCTCACTTGCTTCATTTGAGCAACCAAATTAAGCGCCTGGACTGCGAAAACCGATTTCTGTAAGGTCAATCATGTGAAACAATCTGATGCTCAAATAGACGGTTAAAGATTCTTATATTTTTAATCATCAAGCCTCATTGTTGCAGCTAAATTGTCTTGTCTGTAAAAAATGATTCATAGTAATAATACATCCACTTATATTATAGCCATAAGCCCATAAGAACATTTTGAGCTATAGTCTACTAGTATATTGTCTCATAAAATTTTCTTAAGGTTCTAGAGTAACCAAAAATGGTCTGGCCTTATATTCGTAATGCTAAATCTTGTCATTTCATCTAAAATTATTGAACCATCGGAAAAATTGATCTAGTAGAATGGACAGTGTTAATAAAAAGTGACCAATGCATATTGGCTTTGTTTCAAGTCTTTCAATACATTCCAGTGTTCATATACAAGTTAGTAAAGTGCTATAAGTGGAGTAATAACCAGCGGTGGCATCCCAGTAATTTAATTACTAAATTGTTTTTTAGCATTCTCCATTTAAAGTGTGTGCTATGATTTGTGCGCTGGCACCAGTTGGTAACTTGCTTTAAATATCTATTCCGCTGCCTCTGCTGTAAATAACGTGTTCATGTTAAAGTTGGACGGTCGGATGAAATCAACAATGGCCACACATCTGCTCGACAGGTCGAGCAGAATCATTTTCCTGCTCAGACAGCACATTTCCTAGTAATGCCAATGTACACTTTTGCCAAAAGAGCTCGTCCTCAATATCTGTTGTCTCACTAGACAAGGAAACTCTGGATACTTGTAAAATTTATTTTTATGGTGCCCTCTTTTCCTTTATTACATTAGTAACATCTTCTAGGTGCCAATCTATCTTATAACTGACAAGGAAAAACATCAGGTACCTATTGGCTGTGGGCGTAGAAGTCAAATTTTCGTACTGTCCACACATGTCTTAGAAATCATTTTTGGCAATATATAGCGTATTAATATCTATATCCAACCAGGTTTATGATATGGAGACGACCTACCTACAAGAGTCTAATCAATTTGGAAGCGTGCTGAAGGGTTTTGAATCATTCTTGTCATCATCGAAAAACACTGCTAAGTAAGAGACTTTTCTATTATTTAGTTTTTGAATAAACTGATAAACCGATAGGGGTCTTCTCTGTATGGAGAACGCAATTTGTCAATCCTTTTCTATTATCATTGTCTTCAATTACCATTTATATTTATGAGTACTCAGGTCTCAGATTTTACTTAGAGTCTCTGCTTTATTATTACCTGGAAACAGCCTCTTGTAGAAATGTAAAGAAAGGCTGCGTACAAAAGACCCAAAGTGCTCGGATGCTTCCCTGGACCCTGCGCAACCGGAGCTACGTGCACCGGGCCCCCATGAGCTTTATTGATTGGATCACAGTATCTGACCTGGCTTGTATACCTATGCACTGACCATATACATATTAATTACTCCCTCCGTCCCGTAGTATAAGATGTTATTACAACCAATTTATGAGTACATTGGTTGTAATAACATCTAATATTATAGGACGGAGGGAGTAGCTAACAATTGGATCAATGATCAATAGTGCTAGATATACATCAGGGGATGAATAACCCTGAAAAACTGAGTATGCAAGTGTTCTATGATATTGTAGACTTAAGTTAGTTTCTTTCTTTGTTGCGCGAGTACTTTATACTGAGCATAATCTGTTTCGGGCTGATGGCAACCGGTTGACTATGTGGGACTGGTTGGATGTCACCAGTCTGCAGAAGCAATCTGTATTTAGCATGCATTTATGTTTTATTTTTCAAGCAATTCAGACACTAGATCTCACATAGAATACTCATGATGGCTTGTGCCTGACACGTTTCAGCCTCAAGCGATCCAGGAAGTTTCAGGTTGATGAGAGGCTATTCTCTCTGTCATCAGTTACTTCTCCAGCGGTACGAGTAATAGTGCCAGTACCACTGAAAAGCACTAGCCTTCCTACCTGTTACATCCTTTCCCCTTTTACTATTTAAATTAATGAATTCGCTAATGTTCAATCACTATTCTTCTATATAATTTCCAGGTTGAAGAACAACTGGCTGCACGAGATGGTAAGCTTTACTTGTTTCTGTTTTCTGTTGAAACCAGCAGCAAATAATAAACTGAATTGAATACTCGTGCCATCCTGGCAGAGGCAAGAGAGTATGCGGGTCGTTCAAAGGGTGCAAGCACTCCAGCTAATGGCCAGTAAGTTTCAGATAGCTCTGCCTAAAAACTTTGGTCCGTGCAGTGATTAAGAAAATGTTTTGCAATTTGCTTGTTTTTCTGATATCTCGCATATTCCTTGGCAGAGGGAAACCAAAGAAGGGAGGGCGTCCTGGAGGGAGAGATGGCAAGAGAATACGTCCATCGAACGATCCAGACTTGGACGACGAAGATGACTACTAACCCTTGCATGTTTCAGGCATCTTTTAACTTTGTGTCTGCATCTAGTTCTGTCTTTATGTGTTGTTGCCTTTAGGCTTTAGCCTTGTTCTCTTGCAAATCCAAACCAGCGCCGAGGAATCTCCTGTATTTTAGGCTCCCAGCTCATCTGCTTGCTTGGGCGTGCGTCTTCTCCATGCCTTTTTTCGTTTTGCCCTTTGTAACATAAGGTAGCAGCAAGTTAATTAGACATGAAAAGTTATGTGGAAATCATTCTATTTCTTGTAAACTAGTAATGGTAACTTGTTTTAAACTCTCGTTGGCTGAGCGAGTTAACTTCCCCTGGTTCTTGGTGACGACGTCCCTGGTCTGGATCATTCTTTATGTGGTGTGGATCAAGTTATTAAGGGTAAAAAGGATGGAACATAAAACATTGCAATGTCAGGTTCTCTTTGGCGAATACGTACATAATATCAATTGCCGTGGCAGCATGCTTGTGTTGACGCTTGTGTTTGAACTATTTTCTGCAAGTTTTACATTGTGTTGGGATCTGAATTATGTTCACAATGGCGTTTCGGACAAGTTGTTTCATTGTTTTATTTTATCTGTGAAACAAAGACAAACTAAAAACACAATGCTCATAATCTGAGCAAATCAAAGGCACATGGTACATAGGCAGAACATAAATATCTTCAGGATTAACCCTCTGCAGCCAGCCGAGCTTGCACACGAGTCAGCAGTCTAACTGCATCAACACCTCCAGTCAAGCATACTCATGCGTTCGGCTCAAAAAA
>LR738714.1:529435328-529472373 GCA_902687465.1 Secale cereale | reverse complement strand
AAAAAAAAGAAGCATGCTCATGCGTTTTCTTGATGACAAACATTTGCATCTTGCGCCTGAGTCTGCTCAAGGGATTCTTCACTTGTACCACCAGTAGTCTGGAGATGTTTGGAGATCCCGGTAGCAAAGAAGCAGCGCGTGAAACCGTAGTGGTGGTCTGGTAGCTTGGCAACTCCTCGCAGAGTCTGCATCCTCATGTCGACGGCCAGCACCGTCGACATATCGGTGCCCTCCCTCGCCGAAATGTAGACGACATCATCATCATCGTCGGCGACGCTCATGGTGGGGTAAGACATGCGAAGACGTCGCAGGGAGGACAATGCTCCCCCCTCCTTGCCCGTGCGCAGCTTCTTGTAACGCATCGCGACGTCGGGCGGGATGTCGATTTGCGCCGAGCTGGCGGAGCATCGGGGCTGCCAGGCCTCCCATGAAGTCACCGGGATCGGCATGCTCCATGTGGTGGCCTTCCAGGGGCTAGGGAACAGGAAGTACATGGGGCATTCTTGCTGGCTCAGCCATTCATGATACGCCTTGTCCTCAGGCGTGAGCGGTTCAGCTTGGTAGATCTCCATCTCGACGTACTTGATGGTGTCCTTGCTCTGGTTGACGACGACGCTGCGGCAATAGTGGGGGCAGCCATCGAGGTAGACGCATAGTTGCCAAGTTCCCGGATCGACCGGGTCGAGGGACGGGAACGAGGGTCGAGAATCGCTCGTTGCCAGTAACAGGGAACGCCAAGGGTATACATCTCTCGAGCGACCCATCGATAGGCGGAACGCGTCCCAATCGATTTGGGAACGATGACCCGGGAACGATAGGATGATTCATGGAACGCCAGAGGTGCATGTAATAATAATTATAATAATAAGGATAATAAATCATCGTGAGATTCTAAAAAAGGAAACACTGGATTGATTAAGAGGCAGCAGATCGCTAGTTATACGGCTTAATCAAAGCCTCCTAGGTAGTAAGCCCGTTATCTACGTTAGCCATACATGGCTAATTTTTTCACAGTGGAAATTATAGTGGGAATGTGTATACATATCAATCGATAGCTAGTCTTCACGGCAGATCTGTCATCTGTGTAAGCATTGACCAGAGGAGCCACCGGTCCGGTACCTCTGCGCCACCTCCACAACGATGCCGCCCGCCATGGCGACTCGCCTGGTTGGCTGGACAGAGCAGCGGGCCACCGGCAGCGGGAAACGAAACTCAGCGGGCCGCCGGCGCCACGTTCAGACCGGTGGAAGGCGGACGCCATGGACTCCTAATTCCTGGTAAACCTCAGCATCTCCATGAATTAATCAATCAATCGAGATCCAGTGTCTTGGCATGTGGGGTCGGTGAATGTTGTTCGAATCCCTGAGTCCGGGGTCGCGTCCCGAGCGTCGACTCCTGGCGTACCGCACATCGACCCCGACCCTCGATCCGGGTCGACGAACCCGGTTCGAGGGTCGCTGCGTCGTTCCCCGTTCCCGGCAACTATGGGTAGACGTTCCGGTTGCCCTTGGAGGGCAGCGGCAGCGGCATGTCGCGGAGCTTGGGGCTCTCCTCGAGCACGTCGCAGAGGACGATGCCTCGCCAGAGATCCACCCAGCCGACCGTGCCTTTGGCGCCGCCGAGCGTGATCACCTTGTCTGTATGGTGATGGAAGAGACCCGGCGACGAGGGAGGGAACGGGCACACCTTGTCCCTCAGCGGCTCCTCCACCTCCACGACCTTGGACGTCCAGGCCCCTTGCTCGCCGTCGGGTCCGGAGCGGTACAGGTGAAGCGTGAAGGTGAACTTGCCGAGGGTCCGGAGGGCGGCTACGACGTAACCGCCGCCGTCGCCGCAGCTCAGTATGGCCATCTCCCGGTCATGGAATTCGAAGCGATGGAGAGCGGACGTCGGGAGCAGGTCCAGCCTTGGGCGCCGAGGGTGCGCCGTGTAGACGAAGTAGTCGCAATACCTGACGCTGAACTTGGCCCACGGGCTGATGGGGACGCGGAGGAGGACGAGGTCGGCGTCCGCGGCGATGACCTTGGGCGCCAGGGAGAGGGACTTGGGTTCCGGGCACGCGGGGCAGTCGACGGAGAAGTAGGAGAGGACTGGCGAGCGATTGGCGCACAAGGTCACCGCGACGGGCAGGCCGGCGCTTGTGTTGGACGTGGCGGTGGTGGCGCTGCGGCTGGGGCCGACGTAGCCGTAGAGGTCGAGCAGGACGGTGCTTGGGGTAGCGTGGCCATCGCGGCTCCCGAGGAAGGCCGCGGCAGCCATGGATGGGGTGCGCTCGATCGATCGACCAATCTGATCGGGAAAGACCCGGACCTTCACTTGGATTTGGGATCTGGGGACGGCGGGATTTGGGGTCGGCTCATAGTTTTATACTAGCGCCGAAAGCGTGGCGCAGGCCGCGCTCGTGACGGATTCCGTATGTTGTTTTACTGAAATAAGAAAAAAGCAACACGTATAGAAAAAAATAAAAGAAAAAGAAGAATACAAATTCTGTCTTTACCCTAAAATCTGTGTGGGCACGAAACAAACATTAATTAAATGATTTAACGAATTATAAGTAAACTGGCTGGCCTATTAATATTTTTTCATAAGCATATGTTTTTCATTTTTGTGCTTGGATTGGCTGCAGTGGAGCGTGCTCAGAAACGACAGGCTTTCAGAATCACTTGGTTTCGGGCTGATGACGCTAGGACGACATTCTTTCAGGCTAAGATAAACTCAAGGCGAAGGAAGAGCTACATCCACTCCCTGCAGACAGACACGGGCACGGCCACGACCCACGATGACAAGGCGGCTATAGCCCATGAGCACTTCAGTAAACTGCTCGGCACGAGAAGAAGCAGAGCAAACACGCTGAATTGGGATGAATTGGACCTTCCCTCGACCAGCAACGACGGACTAGATAACCCCTTCACTGAAGCTGAGGTGTGGGCTGCGATCATGGCGTCTCCCGCTGAAAAGGCCCTTGGCCCTGATGGCTTCTCGGGGACCTTTTTCAGGGTTTGCTGGAGCGTGATCAAAGACGACATTATGGCTGTTTTCCATCACTTCTACAACCTTGCTGATGGAAGCTTCTCCGATCTTAACACGGCTATGATCGCTCTCATCCCGAAGAAGGATGGGGCCTCTTCCATGGGGGATTTCAGGCCCATCAGCTTGGTTCACTCGATCGGGAAGCTCATCACCAAAGTTCTATCAATGCGCCTGTCAACTGTGATTAACAGAATCATCTCGCCGGCACAATCCGCCTTCCAGAAGAAAAAGTGCATCCATGACAGCTACCTCTTCGTGCAAAACAGAGTCAGAGCCCTGCACCGTAGCAGAACCCCAGCCCTCCTGCTGAAACTCGACATGGCTAGAGCTTTTGACACTGTTTCCTGGGAATACATCCTAGAACTGATGTAATGCCCAGGATGAGACTATACCTCCTACGTGTCGAGGCACGACTTAAAGGTATAAGCCCATTCTGAAATGATCTCAAGTTTGATATCTTTACACGACTCATGTAAAAGAGGGATTAAATTGCAAAAGGAGATAGTTGGCTTACACTCGCCACTTCACACAATACATTACATAAGCAAGACATCACTCAAAACATCACAACCCGACTACGGGTGAAGATCCAAAGAAAGATACCAAAAACATAAAGCCACAGGTCTGAATCGCCCCTAGTAGAAACCACTACTGATCGTCGAAAACGTCACAAGCATACGGCCACACTCTTCATCGAACTCCCGGTGAAGTACTTGAACCAGCTCCTGCTTCATTCTCGGCTGAAGCTGCATCTTGTGTTGTAGTATCTGTGAGCCACGAGGACTCAGCAATCCCATAACCATGGGTATCAAGACTAGCAAAGCTTTATGGGTAGGAAGAGGTAAAGTGGTGAGGTTGCAGCAGCGGCTAAGCATAATATGGTGGCTAACTTACGAGTACAAGAATAAGATGAGAATCTACGCAAACGGTCGCAACTAGTAGTGATCTCTAAAGATCCTGAACTACATACGAATCAAACATAACCCCATCATGTTCTCTTCTCAAAGTGAAAAGAGACGGTCACGGTTACTCACACAGTTGTGTGTTTTACTTCGGATCCTCTGTCAAGTTTTCTACAACCGGACATTAACAAATTCCAATCTGCCACATAACCGCGGGCACGGCTTTCGAAAGATCATAACCCTGCAGGGGTGTCCCAACTTAGCCCATCACAAGCTCTCACGATTAGCTGAAGTGATAAATATAATATCATCACTCCTTATCTTAGGGAAAATCCGATCAGGCTCGGCTTCCCGGTGCACAAGACATTTCGACAATGGTAAAACAAGTCCAGCAAGACCTCCCGGTGTGTCGACACCCTGATAGTAGCCGCGCGTATCTCGTCTCAGGCAACGACCGGATGGGCGAAGCTACGGAAACCAATCCTCGAGTTTCCCCGTGGTGGCCCCGCAGGCTCCCCGTTTGGGACCAACACCATCAGCACTGGCCCCCCCTGCTATGTAGAAAGAATCCTCGGGTAGCGCTAACTCCCTATGCAATTTAATTAATTAATTAAGTTGTTATTATGAACAAATTAAAACCAATGTTGGGCCTTGCTGGAGGAGTTTTATTCAAAGTCGAACTGTCAAGGGGTCCCTATCCACCCATCGTGTAAGGAACGCAAAATCAAGGAACATAATGCCGGTTTATCGGTGCCTAAGGTGGCATGAGTGGAACAAAACACCGAGCAAAAGGCCAAGCCTTCCACCCATGCCCAGTATATAGGTGTGTTATTATAATAATAATAGATATTGTGATATAACAACAACAAGTACCCTCCTGGAACGAACTTCATCTTCACCTGCAACTAACAACGCTATAAGAGGGGCTGAGCAAACGGGTAACATAGCCAAACAGTGGTTTTTCTAGGAAGGTGTCAAAGGTTAGAGGTTTCATGGCAACAAGGAGAGGCTGACATAAAAGATGGGTAGCGCGACATGTAACGATAGCATCGAGACAACTAAGCATGGCAATGGTAGTAAAGGTATCCAAGGGTATGGTCATCTTGCCTGGGATTCCGCAAGGAAGAAGAACGGTTCCATGAAGTAGACGGAGCAACATAGACGAGCGAATCCTCACAACTCCGGAACGAAACCGAAGCTAACAAGAGAAGCAACCGAAAAGAAGCAAACAACACGATAAACACACAAGCATAAACATGGCATACGATGCACATCCAAGTATGATGCATGTCCGATTTAAATATGCATGTCATGGCAAAGTGCACAAACAAGTACTACAAGTTAAGTGGAGCTCAATATGCAACGAGTTGCATATTGACGAAACACCACATTTTAATTATTTAGTTGACTCTCGTTTATTTACAAGACAAGATTAAATGTTTTTAACATAGCAAGAGGTGAAGCATAACAAACTACCTAATTAGACATTTTAAATGAGGCCGGAAATAACAACAACAATTCCAGAAAATCCCCATGAGCATGTTTAGCAATTTTTAAGCAACAACAATTCACACATATAATGTTGTTAACATGATGCGGATGACATGATCAAGTTTATGCAATCTATTAATTAAAGGTTAACATGAAGAGATATGAAGTATTGTCACCGTGGTGGAAGGAAAGGGTGCCACGACAACGATCCGAAAATGATGCAACGGCAACATCTCGGTTCCGGTAACTCGTTGAGAGACCGGTGCAAAAGCAAAGGTGGAGTGAGCGAGTCGAACAAGATGAAAAGGTGGGGTGATCCCGTCACCGGGTTCCCACGGGTCGGCGATGAGGCAACCGAGGAGCATGACAAAAGACGAAACGGGCATGGTGCACACAAGGGCAAACATTTCATACAACCACAAGCAACATCCACGGGTCATCGTCTCGGGGTTATACCTTCGAAGCGTTCGTTCTCGGAGGGGTTCGAGTCGTCGAGGGACGTAGTGGAAGTAGACGTTCTCGCAACTCGTAGAGGAAGTAGTCGTCGCGACGGTAGTGGATCTTGAAGGTCATCGGCGTCGGTAGTGGAAGTAGTCGTCGCGACGGTAGTCGAACTTCGTTTCGTAGATGTACTTGACGGTTCCGATGGCTCCGGGCGTCGTGGTACTTGGGGTCTCGGTCTTGTCGACGGTAGACGTTCACGTTACGTAGATGTTCATCTCATCAGTAGGGGTACTTGGCGTAGTCGAACTTGGCGTATCCGAAGGGGTACTTGGCGTCGGTAGATGTACTCGTTTCCTGTAGATGTTCGGGTGCATACGTAGATGTACTTGGCGAGACTCATGCGTAGGCGTACTTGCTGCTCCATGGTTATTTGCAAGTGTGTTGGTTAATTCCAAACAAATGAAATATTTAATATAGCTCCCTAAATATTGGGAGGATATGTTATAAAGAGAAGACGCACTTCCCTCGATTTAAATGGACCGAAGGTCCACACGACTTATTTAAGTTGAGATGCAAAGATTAAAGACATGATGGCATGATGACATGCTGCAATGCAAAAATAAATAACACAAGCACCAAGAAACACACGGGAGAACCCGGAACATCTGGAATCTTCTGAGACGTCGGTCTTCGGGCGTCACAACTGATGAGTAAAATGGGCTTCCCTCCACGCTGGCGCGATTGGACTGCATTGTTGCTGTCCTCCTCGACATGGACTTGCCTGCTAAACGGCGTCCCTGGGTACTCCACCGACCATCTTCGAGGCCTCCGACAGGGAGACCCCCTGTCTCCCCTGCTCTTCATCCTCTGCATCAACCCCTTGCATCGCCTTCTGGAGGCTGCTACGCGTCAGGGTATTCTATCGCCAATCCCGGAGCCGGCAACCAGGATGAGAACCAACCTTTATGCCGATGACGCCGTAATCTTCATCAACCCGGATCACCAGGAAGTAGATAGCCTACTGCAAATCCTTGCTAGCTTCGGTAACGCTACTGGTCTTCGGGTTAACCTAGCGAAATCATCTGATGTGCCCATTAGCTGCACCGAAATCGACCTCGTCGACGTCCTGCTAAACTTTGGGGGGGGGGGGGCTACGGTTCAGTTCCCTATCAAATACTTAGGACTACCGATCACGACTGGTAGAATAAGATTAGTCCATCTTCAGTTCAATTTAGATAGGATCAGAGACAGGCTCGCTGGCTGGAAGGGCAAGCTGCTGCCGCTGGCCGGGCGCCGGGTCCTTGTGCGATGCGTACTCTCCGCCATGCCAACCTTTGCCATCACGGTGCTGCGATTCCCCAAGAAGTTCTTCAAGGAGATAGACAAGGCCAGAAGGTGCTTTCTTTGGGCGCAAGATGAGGAGATCAATGGGGGAAAGTGCAAAGTTGCTTGGAAGATGATGACCACGCCGGAGGACCGCAGCGGGCTGGGCATCCACGACCTCTCGACGTTTGCCCGTGCCCTTCGCCTCCGGTGGCTTTGGCTCAGCTGGACAGACCCCAACAGGCCATGGGTTGGCACAGACACCCACTGCGATGCCAAGGACCGATCCCTCTTCACCGTGGCCACGGTGGTGACCATCGGGGACGGGGCCACGGCCTCCTTCTGGGCTTGCTCGTGGCTGGGTGGCCGGCCACTCAAGCAAGCTTTCCCGGCGGTCTTCGCACACTCGAGGCGAAAGAACAGATGTGTTCGAGACGCCCTGGATGATGGCAGATGGATCCATGACCTAAACCACGGTGACTTCAACAGCATCCTGCCGCACATTGTGTAGCTAGCCAGAGAGATCAGAAGAGCCGGAATCATCACGCTTGAGGGAAGGCCGGACACCATCCGCTGGAGCCTGAGCAGCTCTGGGCAGTACACAGCGAAGACGGCATACAACGCCCAGTTCGACAGCGGAAGTACGTGCCAGTTCCGCGCCCTGATCTGGAAGATTTGGGCCCCGGGAAAGATCAAAATGTTCCTCTGGCTGTTGCACCGCGATCGCCTTTGGTGCAACGATCGTCTCTAGAGGAGAGGATGGAAGAACTGCTACTTCTGTCCGCTCTGCCGAAGAAGCTTGGAATCATCAGTCCATCTCTTCTGGGAATGCCCGATCTCCCTGCAGGTCTGGCGCAGCGCCGCGGGCTGGAATGGATGCGACGCCCTGGATCACAGCAACTGGCCGGCGTTATCAAGCACAACAGTGCATGTTTAGTCCATCGTCGACCATGCGGCCCAGGGGGATAAGAGGGGCACCAAGACGATGATCGCCATGCTCACTTGGCACATCTGGTTGGAGCGAAATGAGTCCATCTTCAGAGGCAAGAACCCTAGTGCGAGGAACATTCTCGACGCTTGTCGACGCGACCTAGAGCTATGGAGATTAGCTGGAGCAAAATGCATAGAGCACCCATTCGGGGACCTAACGTGAGATAAAAACCTAAACGCTTTTGGGTGCCTCAGCCAGACCCTTATGTGGCTGCATGTAATCTCTTCTGCCTTCTGATCACTTGATCAAATTCTGTAAACCTCTCTCTCTGCTAAATCAATGGAAACCAACAAGTGCTGGATATTTCAAAAAAAATAAAAATAATAATGGGCGCAGTAGTAATATGTATTTGGATTGATTCTCATATTGCATGTTTGATCAACAGATCGAATAAGATTGTTACCAATGTGTAGACCCTATAGTAGGGAAATATTTTTTGTCTAATTTATGCATCCTTTTCACCTACATTTCATATCAAGTTCCTAGTCAACACTCTTTCATTCCTTCCCAAAAATGAATTTATCCAATAAAATTCAAATTTGAAATTTTGTAAGTAATTTAAACCCCAAAATCGTCTGACGTAAAAATGGATAGTAATTGCCGAGAGCTTATCTTAGCGCACTTTATATGAATGGCTAATCTGACAATAGGACATTCAACCCAATGTGCTTTTCAAACTATGATATGGAATATGTGGTATATCCATACTTGGGGAAATTTTGGCGGCCGAGGAATAACTGGTTTTACAATAGTTTTTTGAGAAAACACTACCTTCCACGGATAATTATTTATCTTGTATGTTTCTCTTTCTCTTCGTATCAGTCAAAGAAATAGAATAGAGAGTGGAGTGAAGAAGTTGTCGAGTGCAAAAGTGCTCTTTTGATCCCGAGCTCATATGCTCCCGCATGAATAGTAAAATAAAATAAAAAATAAAAAAATTGAATTTTTTTGATGAATGTTCTAACTGCGTGCAAAATTTCAATTTGAAATGACATTCATGGAGGTCTGGAAAAAATAACAAAATCGATGCTCCAAAATGCAAGAAGGTACCTACAAGATTTGGAGTAGGGGTGATGTCTACTACGCAACTTTATTCTTTTAGACTCGTGTTGGGCCTCCAAGCACAGAGTTTTGTAGGACAGTAGCAATTTCCCCTCAAGTGGATGATCTATGGTTTATCAATCTGTGGAAGGCGTAGGATGAAGGTGGTCTCTCTCAAGCAACCCTGCAACCAAATAACAAAGAGTCTCTTGTGTCCCCAACACACTCAATACAATGACAAATTGTATAGGTGCACTAGTTCGGCGAAGAGATGGTGACAAGTGCAATATGGATAGTAGATATTGATTTTTGTAATAGTAACAATAAAAAACAACAAGGTAGCATGTGATAAAACGGAGCACAAACGATATTGCAATGCTTGAAAATGAGGCCTAGGGTCCGTATTTTTGCTAGTGCAATCTCTCAACAATACTAATATAATTGGATCACATAATAATCCCTCAACGTGCGATGAAGAATCACTCCAAAGTTCCTATCAAGCGGAGAACATAAGAAGAAATAGTTTGTAGCTATTCTTTCCGATCGATCTATCCAAGAGTTCGTACTAGAATAACACAAGTTATTCTTTCTGATCGATCTATCAAGAGTTCGTACTAGAATAACACAAGTTATTCATTCTGATCGATCTATCAAGAGTTCCTACTAAAATAACACCAAAACAAATTCAGATTTATAATACTCAATCCAACGCAAAGAACCTCAAAGAGTGTCCCAAGATTTCTACCGGAGAAACAAAAACAATAGCGTGCATCAACCCCTATGCATAGATTACCCCAATGTCACAACGATAATCCGCAAGTTGAGTGTCAAAACACATATCAAGTGAATCAATTTGATACCCCATTGTCACCACAGGTATTCATAGCAAGACATGCATCAAGTGTTCTCAAATCCATAAAACTATTCAATCCAAAGAAATCTCAAAGGGAAAACTCAATTCATCGCAACAAGATAGAGAGGGGAAAACACCATATGATCCGACTATATTAACAAAGCCCACGATACATCAAGATTGTGCATCTCAAGAACACGAGAGAGAGAGAGAGAGAGAGATTAAGCACATAGCTACTGGTACAAACCCTCAGACCTGAGGGTGGACTACTCCCTCCTCATCATGGTGGCCGCCGGGATAATGAAGATGGCCACTGGTGATGATTTCCCCCTCTGGCGGAGTGCCGGAAAGGGCTCTAGATTGAATCTCATGGATACAGAAGCCTGCAGTGGCTGGAACAAAAATTCGTCGACTCCCCAAAGGTTTTTGGAATATTTGGGCATTTATAGAGCGAAGAGGCGGTGCGAGAGGCCACCGAGGTGGGGGGCCCAGGCTCACCCTGGTGGGTTGTGCCCCCCTTGAGGCACCCCCTAGGTGCTTCTCTGGCCCAACAGGTGTCTTCTGGTCCAAAACAATCCCCGTAAAGTTTCACAGCATTTGGACTCCGTTTGATATTGAATTTCTGCGATGTAAAAAACAAGCAGAAAACAACAACTGGCACTTGGAACTATGTAAATAGGTTAGTCCCGCAAAATGATATAAAATGATTGTAAAACATCCAAGAATGATAATATAATAGAATGGAACAATAAAAAAATTATAGATACGTTGGAGACCTATCAGCATCCCCAAGCTTAATTCCTGCTCGTCCTCTAGTAGGTAAATGATAAAGAGAGAATTTTTGTTGTGGAATATTTCCTATCATGTTCATAACATATTCTTCTGTTTATAGCATGGACAATTGGACTTTTATATGGTTCAAAGCAATAGTCTAGTTTTGACATGAGGACTTTAATACTCAAGCATATCAACAAGCAACCATGTCTTTTCAAAATATCAATACTAAAGCAAGTTATACCTAGCCCATCATGCTCAATCATTGATCAATTTATGCAACACATCCGAATATTAGCTACATCCAATGCTCAAGTGTGATAATAGTGTTCCGTAGTTGGTGCTTTATAAAAGAAGGTGGAGACTCAAAAAAATGCATAAAGTAAAAGAAAGACCCTTCGTAGAGGGAAGTAGGGATTTGTAGAGGTGTCAGAGCTCAAAGCTTAAATTGAGAGATAATTTTTTTTGGGAGGCATACTTTTCCCATCAACGAAAAAGACTTAGAGTTTCCAATACTTTCCATGCTAGATATATCATAGGTGGTTCCCAAACAGAAATTAAAGTTTATTCCTTTTTCCACCATTCTTTCACAATCCATGGCTAACCGTATCCACGGGTGCCCTCTATACCAACACCTTCCAAGGAATTTATTATTTGACAACATAAAGTAAATTTATTTTTCATTTCAAGACTGAGCATCCCTAATACCTTTGTCGTACTCTTGTGCAATGATAAGTGAATAAACACTCATCTTGAGAATAACACATCTAGCATGGAAAAATATCGACCACCCCTCACCGCCTCGTGAGCGGCACGGGCACACAAAACATAAGTTTATTTTGAAAATTAGAGATGGCACATACAAATTTACTTAGAACGGCAAGGGAATACCGCATATAGGTAGGTATGGTGGACAAATGTGGTAAAACCGTGTATAAAGAGTTTGGATGCACAACTAGTATTTCTACTTAGTACAAGTGGAGGCTGGCAAATAGATTGAGAAGCGACCAACCAAGGAGTGAAAACCATCATAAGAGAACATTGAACATAACTAACATCGAATAATGCAACACAAGTAGGATGCAATTTCATTGCATGTATATTGACTTTCGTGCTTGCATAGGGAATCACAAACCTTAACATCAATATTCTTACTAAAACATAATTACTCATTAACATGGCTGACATATCACTATCATCATATCTCAAAACTATTACAAAGAATCAAGTTTATTTTGTCCAACGATCTTCATGAAAGTTTTTATTATATCCCTCTTGAATATCCATCACTTTGGGACTATTTTCATGCATTACTTTTGATAAGCTCAAACAAATATAAGTGAAGAACATGAGCATAATATTTTCTTCTCACAAATTAATCTAAGTGAAGCATGAGAGATTTTCTTCAAAAATAATAAATCATGCTAAAAAAGATATAAATGAAGCACTAGAGCAAATGACAAACTACTCCAAAAAGATATAAGTGAAGATCAATCGAGTCGTTATGTAAATAGGTAGCTATGTGAAGACTCTCTTTTATTTAAAACTTTCAGATCTAAGTATTTTATTCTAACAACAAGAAAACAAAATAAAATGACTTTTAAGAATAGCACATCTCATGTGAAGAAGCAAAAAAATTAGGATCAACCGATAGTAACCGATAATAGTTGATAAAGAAAGATGGGATGCCTACAGGGGCATCCCCAAGCTTAGATGCTTGTGACTTCTTGAAATGTTATCTTGGGATGCCTTGGGCATCCCCAAGCTTGATCTTTTGTGTATCCTTAATTTCTCTCATATCATGGTTTCCTAAGGCCCCGTTCGGATGTTCTCCAACTTCTCCAAATAGCTAGCTTCTGCTCCTCCTGCCAAATCCCACTTCTCGTACAAAGCCTGGCTCATGAGAAACCCGTTCGGGAGGCTAGCTCCACTTCCAGTTGGTTAGTTGGGCTGATAGCCCAATAAACTTGCTTTAGGCCCATTCGAAGGAAAGGCGGGACAGGTTTCGATGGAATATAATGTCTCAAAAAAAAGGTTTTGATGGAATAGTAATGTATTGAGGAGAAAGAACAAGTTGAGCGAACCGGTACGCTGCCCCCTAGTCACTTGGCGGTGGCATATCGTGTAATAATCCCCAACTCCGGGTCCTTCTCTTTTTGGTAGCGGGGCTCATCCAGCTTCTATTTTTTGCACTACCAGGGGACTTCGCTCGGCGAAGCGGTCTTCTCGGAGCCGTGGCGTTCGAGATGGCTCTAGCGCGGAGCCGGGGAAGCTAGGAGTAGGAGAAGATTCGAACAGGGCCTAAATCTCAAAAACTTCATCCACACAAAACTCAACAAGAACTCATGAAATAAGTTAGTATAAATCAATGCAAAACCTTATCATTCTCTAGTAGGAAATCACTAAAATTATTATTTAACTTGCATACTAAATGCCTCTGCATATTTAATACTCCCATCCTCAAGTAGAATCATTAAACACGCAAACATAAGCAAACAATGCAAACATAACAGCAATTTGTTTAAACATGATAGTCTGTAAAGAATGCAAGAGGATCCATACTTCCCTAACTCAAAAAAATCTAAAATTTTAACATGTTGTAGGAAATTTATCATGGCTTGATTTGCAAAAAGTTTCAACATTTTATCACATTCTAAATTTTCTCGGGAATTTTTGCAACAGCGATAAACTGTCTGTTTTCAAACAACAACTTATAGACTTGCAAAATAAGCATGGCAAAGGCTATACTTGACATTTTTATTGAAATAAAGATGCAAAAACATTATTCTAAATACCAGAAAGAAAATCCTAACAAAACAAAATGACGCTCCAAGCAAAACTCATATCATGTGACGAATAAAAATATAGCTTCTAGTGAGGTTACCAATAATGTTGGAGATGAAAGAGGGGATGCCCCAGAAGGCATCCCCAAGCTTAGTTGCTTGGTTGTTCCTTGAATATTACCTTGGAGTGCCTTGGTCATACCCAATCTTAGGGTCTTGCCACTCCTTATTCTCCTCATATCGACATCTCACCCAAAACTTGAAACTTCAATCATGCAAAACTTAACAAAACTTCATGAGATGGGTTAGTATGATAAAACAAATCATTCACTTTAGGTACTGTCAAAGATAAGATTAATAATTGTTATCACACAAGGACTACTATACCATATCATTTCTAAAATTTATATTGATCAATATAAGTTGTAGAAACTAGAAAACAAGCAAACTATGCATTGAAAACAGAATCTGTAAAAAATAGAACATTCTGTAACGATCTCGACAACCACCATACTTATTCAACTCTCAAAATTTTGAAAAATTAGGACAACGTAGGAAATTTGTATACCAATCATGTGTAATTGTTTTAGCTAATTATTACTCCCTCCGTTCTAAAATAGATGACCCAATTTTGTATTAACTTTGTACAAAACTGAGTCATCTATTTTGGAACGGAGGGAGTACGTTCTAGTGATTTATTGAATTTTCTGCACTGGACACAAAACTTTCTATTTTTGCGCAAAATCAAATCAACTATCATCCACACTATCCCAAAGGTTTTACTTGGCACTTTATTGAAACAAAATATGTAAAACATGATTACTACAGTAGCTTAACCATGTGAACACACAAAAATAGTAGGTATAAGTGTTGGGTTATCTCCCAACAAGCGCTTTTCTTAATGCCTTTTAGCCAGGCATGATGATTTCAATGATGCTCATATGAAGGATAAGAATTGAAACACAAAGAGAGCATCATGAGGCATATAACTAGAACATTTAAGTCTAACCCACTTCCTATGCATATGGATTTTGTGAGAAAATAATTTATGGGAGCAAGAATCAACTAGCATAGGAAGGCAAAATAAACATAGCCTCAAAACTTCCAACATAAAGAGAGGAAACTTGGTATTGTTGAAATACCTACAAGCATATATCTCTCTCTCATAATAATTTTCAGTAGAATCATAAATGAATTCAACAATATAACCATCACATAAAGCATTCTTTTCATGATGTGTAAGCATAGAAATTTTGCTACTCTCCACATAAGCAAATTTATTCTCATGAATAATAGTGGGAGCAAACTCAACAAAATAACTATCATGAGATTGAGAATTAAATTCATGATGACAAGTTTCATGGTTATCATTATTCAATATAGCATACATGTCATCACCATAATCATCATAGATAGCAACTTTATTATCGTAGTCAATTGAAACATCCTCCAAAGTAGTGGACTCATCACTAATAAAGTCATGACCTCTCCAAATCCACCTTTATCAATATAATCATCATAAATAGGACGCATGCTACCATTATAACAAATTTCCACATCAAATCTTGGGTGTTTAAATATCATCTTCATCAAACGTAGCATTGATGTCTACTACACAACTTGTTCTTGTAGACTCGTGTTGGGCCTCCAAGCGCAGAGTTTTGTAGGACAGTAGCAATTTTCCCTCAAGTGGATGACCTAAGGTTTATCAATCCGTAGGAGGTGTAGGATGAGGATGGTCTCTCTCAAACAACCCTGCAACCAAATAATAAAAAGTATCTTGTGTCCCCAACACACCAAATACAATGGTAAATTGTATAGGTGCACTAGTTCGGCAAAGAGATGGTGATACAAGTGTAATATGGATGGTAGATACTGAATTTTTTAATAGTAACAACAAAAACAACAAGGTAGCAAGTGATAAAACGGAGCACGAACAATATTGCAATGCTTAGAAACAAGGCCTAGGGTCCGTACTTTCGTTAGTGCAATCTCTCAACGATGCTAATATAATCGGATCATATAACTACCCCTCAACGAAACCACCTCAAAGTTATTATTTCCGTTAAATCTATCAAGAGTTCGTACTGAGACAACATAAAGTTATCCTTTTCGATCTATCTATTAAGGGTTCGTACTAGAATAACACAAGGTTATCTTTTCCGATCGATCTTTCAAGAGTTCGTACTAAGATAACACAAAGTTATCCTTGCCGATCGATCTATCAAGGGTTTGTACTAATATAACACCAAAACCGGAGAAACAAAGACAAGAACATGCATCAACCCCTATACATAGATTACCCCAATGTCACTTCGTGAATCCGCAAGTTGAGTACCAAAACATATATCAAGTGGATCAATATGATGCCCCATTATCACCATGAGGATTCAATTGCAAGACATATATCAAGTGTTCTCAAATCCATAAAAGTATTCAATCCAAAGAAATATCAAAGGGAAAACTCAATTCATCACAAGATAGAGAGGGGAAAACACCATATGATCCAACTATATTAACAAAGCCCCCGATACATCAAGATCGTGCCATCAAGAACACGAGAGAGAGAGAGAGAGAGAGAGAGAGAGAGAGAGAGATACAACACATAGCTACTGGTACATACCCTCAGCCCCAAGGGTGGACTACTCCCTCCTCATCATGGTGGCTGCTGGGATGATGAAGATGGCCACCGGTGATGATTTCCCCCTCCGGCAGAGCACCAGAAAGGGTCTAGATTGGTTTTCAGTGGCTACAGAGGCCTGCGGCGGCGGAACTTCTAAACAAGGCCTACCCCGAAGGGTTTCGGAATATTTGTGAATTTATAGGGTAAAGAGGCGGTGTGCGAGGCCACCGAGGTGGGCACAACCCACCTGGGCGCGCCAGGGGGCCTGGCGCCCTGGTAAGTTGTGCCCCCTCGGGGCACCCCCAGGTGCATCTCTGGCCCATCTTGGGTGTCCTGGCCCATAAAAAATCTCCAAAAAGTTTTGCGGTGTTTGGACTCCGTTTGATATTGATTTCCTGCGATGTAAAAAACATGCAGAAAATGTCAATTGGCACTTGGCACTATGTCAACAGGTTAGTCTCAAAAAATGATATAAAATGATTATAAAATGGTTGTAAAACATCCAAGAATGATAATATAACAGCATGGAGCAATCAAAAATTATAGATATGTTGGAGACGTATTAGCACCCCAAGCTTAATTCCTGCTCGTCCTCGAGTAGGTAAATGATAAAAACATAATTTTTGATGTGGAATGCTACCTATCACGTTCATCACATATTCTTTTCTTTATAGCATGGACAATTGGACTTTTATATGGTTCAAAGCAATAGTTTGGTTTTGACATGAATAGGTTTTGACTACTGGGGGGGGGGGTGAATAGGCAACTAACAATTTTTAGCTTTTCTTGACCAAATTAAACTTTGCAACAAAATAGGTTGTCAAGATGTGCAACTATGTTGGCAACCTATATGATGCAACAAATACAAGTACACAAGCAAGCACAAGGGATTAACACAATAAAGCTTGCACAAGTAAAGGTAAGAGATAACCAAGAGTGGAACCGGTGGAGACGAGGATGTGTTACCGAAGTTCCTTCCCTTTGAGGGGAAGTACGTCTCCGTTGGAGCGGTGTGGAGGCACAATGCTCCCCAAGAAGCCACTAGGGCCACCATATTCTCCTCTAGCTCTCACACAATGCGAGACGCCACGATTCCACTATTGGTGCCCTTGAAGGCGGCAACCAAACCTTTACAAACAAGGTTGGGGATCTCTCCACAACTTAATTGGAGGCTCCCAACGAAACCACGAAGCTTCACCATAATGGAATATGGCTTCGAGGTGACCTCAACCGTCCACTACAAAAAAATAAACTTCCGTGATGATACATGTTTGTCACAGTAGGTCACGTTTTCTGTCATGCATGTACATCCATGATGATTTTATGACAAAATCAAGATAGTCATACCTGTGCTGTCGTAGAAGTGTTCCATGACATTACCAAAATTATCATCACGGAAGTGTCCACTTCCATGACGATAAATCGCGCCTCACAGAAGTGCTTTCGTCAAGGGTGACCGACACGTGGTATCCACCGTAACGGAACGCCGTTAAGCTATCAGGTCCGGTTTTGGATCCGATAACCCGTTAACAGCCCCGACCAATGGGGATTTTCCATGTGTCAAATCATCATTGGCTGGAGGAAACATGTGTCGGCTCGCCATTGGAACAAATGTCATCCACTCATTGGACCCAAAGCGCCTATGATACGCTGACACGTGGCATGGCCCAACAAAGGCCCATTCCTATGAAAAGGCTGGCCCGTTTGAATTGGTCAAAAGGTGGCGGGCCGGCCCACGGCAAGCCTGTTAACGGCCCGTTCTCATATAGCCCATGTATAGCCCGCTAACCCAGGGCCCGTTTACGACCTAATCCGAATTAGGCCCAGTAACGTCATCTGGGCCGTCCAATATAAATCCAGCCCATTTTAACTTCCGACCCATGTATGGCCCATGACGTCTTTCGGCCCATATGAGGCCCTTATTACTCTCAGCCCATTAATGGACCGTGGTAAAACTGGCCCGTAATGAACAGTGTATCACTTTATACCCATTAACAGCACGTGGTGAAACTAGCCCGTAATGAACAGTGTATCACTTTATACCCATTAACGACCCATTATTCCGTTGGGCTGATTCCAGCCCATGTTATCTTTCGGCCTTCTCGGGGCCCATTTATTCTTGGGCTCATTTTCACATTCATTTACTTACGACCCGCTAATGTCATTTTCTGCTTGTGGGCCAAATTCAGCCCATGGTTACAGTCGGCCCGTTTGTGGCCCGTTAGTACGTTGGGCCGTTTTCATAGCGTCATCAAAATACGGCCGATTAACGACGGCCCGTTATGGTCGGCCCATGAACGGACGATTTCAACTCTAGCCCATTTACAACCATAATGTGGTGTGTGATTGGCCCATGTTTGGCCAACCGATCATACGGCCCGTAGAAGGCCCATTGAAGATACGGCGCATAGAAGGCCCATTGTGTCTACAACCCGTATAAGGCCATTATTTGTACGCCACGTAGAAGGCCCATTGTTTTTTTTGAAAGAAAGAAGGCTCATTTTTTCTACGGCCCTTAGAAGGCCCATTGTTTCTACGGCCCATAGGAGGCCCATGTTGACTACAGCCGGTGGGCATCAAAGTTCGCCACCAGTGCAAATATAGGGAACACCCTACACTACACAAAAATGGCTTGCTGTTTTCTTCAGCCGGTGGCTGCACGTTAGGAACAAATTTTGTATCGCACCAAAACAAATTACAACTATAAGACAAAAGGAAGGTTGGCATAAAAGTTAACAGTCTAGCAGATAAATGCACCACCAGAAGTTCAGAAGCTCGGTTCATTTGACCTGACTGTTATGTTTTCATGCTGTATTGTCCGCTAGAGCACCATAACCTTCGCCTTCAGTTCTCCTAGGCTCCTGAACAACATAGAAAATGTCTGATAGTCTGGTTTCAAAACCATGCATATCTTGACAACATCAAACAATGTCTCTCCTTGTTTCACAAAGGGTCTCTGTTAGCGAATGGACTTGTGTCTCGAGCGTAGATACAACATTGTTTTGAGCTTGCATATCTTGATCATGAGGCAGTTTGGACGAGATTGCATTAACAACCAAGCCAATATTATGCAGGAACGTGCTTTTGGCACTGTTAGTGGACATGTACTGACCCACTGCAGCAAGAGCTGACATTGCGGCTATAGTTGCCTCGCCACCTTCAGAAGGTGGCGGTTCCACCATTTTTTCCATAGCTCGCTGAAAATTTGAGGTTTTACATTAGTAGTACCAGAACAGAAGATATTAAGGAGGCAGCAAAACCAAACAAAATAGCTTTGGTCTATATACAGAACTTATTCTGGTGAACCCATGTAAAATAATAGTTGTATTTTATTGCAAAGTACATAATAAAACCAGGTTCCAAACATATAACCATGTACCATCGCTAATGTATTGTCTATTTCTTCACATTGTATTGAGGGCTAAGGATAAAGAGACGAAGTTTATAATGCGGTAAGCATAGTATGACATCATTCATATCACAAACCAACTGAGAACAGACAAACAGGCAATTGTAACGTTGTGTGGGCAAGTCCAGCACGGAACTAGATTACTGGTCAAGAGCAAAGGAACATCACTCCTCTGTTTTAAACCTTGTAAGGTACAACGATACACTAAGACAATTGTGTATAAAACTGAAAAGAGTAATAGACATTGGCTGCAAACCATGCAGTTCAAGGCACAAGTCAGATTTAGTAGTAGTTAAAAGGCATGAGGATTAAGGACTTACAACAACAGCTTTGACTGGTGTAGTCATGCCCTTCTTCTTGCTGGTGTGACAGTCCTTGAAGATTTCCACATCATTCGGTTCAGGTACTTTTTGGTCCTTGCGGGCTTTCCTCTGCATTTGTAACAAGTCAATATAGATCTGATAATATGGTACAACGAAAAGAGTGAAACAGCAGCTAATTACAAGAGCCTCGCAGTGTGCAATATAGCTACGAGATCTTGTCGTCTGTTGGAATCTCACTTTCGTACGGTTGGCCTTGTTCTTTGAACAGTTCACCACTTCACCTACAAGAAGATAGATTTGTGTGGCACATGCGTAAATAGGACTTCAAAATGTGATCTGATCACATATATATAATGTACCTGATACTTCAACCGAACCAGTGTTTAACAAGGCCTCTCCAGTCTTCATCAGATATATTTTCCACTGGAGATGTTTGGGCAAGTTCACTGTTATACTTGCCTTCAAAGTGAGTTCTCCTCAAGTTATACCGATACTGTCGCAGAGCAGACTTGAAAACATGGGTGCAAGCTTGTCTGGTTGCATCATCTTGGCTATCCAACTTGAACCTCATCTGTTGAAAATTATGGGAGTCTCATTATCAGCAACCTAGAAAGTATTGGACAGAGCAAGACGATATTACTAGTTTCCATACATAACCATACTTACAGATAAATGGTCGAGGAAGGTGTTCAACTGGGTTTCGTCTTTATCATTCCCGTACTGAATCCATGTTGGGAGGATACGTACATGACACCTAACAGCAACCGCTGCCTATGATACTAACTTGGCTGACTCTGTAGCATCACGTGGCCTTTTTAAACCTGCCTCAAAACGGATCTCCATTCTTCCTCCTCTAGATTTAGTTAACCTATCGAGCATCATCCCTGATGTTTGTTTCCTATTGCGCCTAGGTGCTAGTCCAACCACAAACATAGGAAGTGTTAGTGTACATGAGACTGTGAGACTACATATAAAGAAGCGTGCAACTGTAACTTGACTCCAGCAACTACCTTCTTGCTGTTGAAGCTCACAAAGTTCATCTGATCTTGCCAACTCATCTTGTGTCAAGAGTGCTTCGGAAGTAGTGTCAGGTGGCAAGGGAGCTTGGGAACGTGCTGCTAGCTGAGTTGACCGACGAGTAAATCGTGCAGCTGGTGGTACTATGGAAGGTGTTGCAACAACTAGGGTTGTCTCTGCTTGTTTGGTGGCAGCTATTTGTTTCTGTTTGGCTTGTTCTGCAGCTCGTGTAGCACGGGATACCCTGTCGGTACAATATTCCGCTGGACTTTGACCTTCTATTGCACCATCAGTACCAGCAAAATCTACAGGATTGTTCCGCTTCCGTTTCCCTGTCGTTCTGTCTTGCTTCCTCTTGCTCTGTGCCATGTTAAGTCGAGCCGACAAGAAAAGCGAATATCAATTTAGTTCTTCAGAACAAATGTACTTTGATGTAAGAACATGGTGTGATAGACAGATATTGTATGTTCTAGAAACAGGAACACGTGTCTTAGTCACAAGTATAATGTGTAAAGTAAGAAGATGAAATTCAATAAAATTAGAAGCAATACAAGCTAGACATCATACATAACATGCAACTACATATAACAGTGCCAAGTTAGAGGGATCACCTGTCATGGTGCACTAAGGGAGACGTGCTCATCACCAACACAGCTACGTTGAGTGTGTATGCATGTGTTGTCTTGGAAATCATCTTGGGGGGATGGAGGAGTAGAATCTGTAGAGGCCCTCCATTTGGAAGGAGCACCTTCATCCGCTGCCTTGCTAACTTCCTTCCGCTTTATTGATTTTGAATTGTGAAGTAAAACCGACAAGAAAAAGCAATAAAATTCACTCTTCAAAACTCATTCGTGCATGATACTAACAATCACTACTTTGATGTAAGGCAAACACATGATTCCAGGATGGAATAATACGAAAAACAAGACGACATGGCATATTCACAACTGTTTGTGTAAACTAAGCAGAAACCATTTCACCAAATAAGAAGCAACACAAGCTAGACACCACGTGAAAGATGCAACCAATATGACTCTGCCAAGTTAAAAGTGTCCCCTCATAAATGACATTTCAACAAATTAGAAGCAGCGCATGCTACAAATCATATCAAAGATACAACTAATATGACACTGCATATACTGAAGGTGTCTCGTCATATTGATTTATGCGGGATACAAAAAAAATAGTTTTATGTGAGGACATGCTTAATAGACAGATATACTATGTACTAAATACAGGAAGGCATGTCACATTAACAGGTATAATGTATAAGCTAAGCAGAATAGCACATGCAGTTTAACCAGATTGGAAAAATTACAATCTAGACACCATATGCAACATGCAACCACATATCACGCTGCCAAGTTAGAGCAAGCACATGCGATGCTAGTGTAGGAGAAATGCGGTAATCAACTACAGAGCTACGTTCACTATCTACATCTAGCCTTGCTGTTTCTTGAGAATCATGTCGGGAGGCTGACGTTGCATTCTTTAAATGAGGAGTAATCGACTTGCCTGACTGCCTCATCATAAGTGATTGATAAGGGATACACAAGAACATTAGTTTGATGTAAGAATATGGTTAATACACACATGTACTAGTATGTACCAAAAACAGAAAGGCATGTCATATTTAAAGGTATAATGTGTAAGCTAAGTAGATGCAATTTAACCAAATTGGAAGCAATACAAGCTAGACATCCGGCTAGAGTGGTGAGCATGATCATCTAGGACCTAAGAGCCTGGTGGGAGGTCAGCTGCTTCGCCACCATCGCTGCTTTTTAGTTGGCTTCCAGGTGATGCCTCTCTTTGATGGGATTGCCACTGGCTCGGCCAGTGCCCTGACTAGCTATTTGTCTTCTTGTGCTCACGGGATGGTGGTTCATGTAAAAAATATCTTTCCTTATCTTAATAAAGACCGTCTTCGGCCTTTTGAATACAAGCTAGACACCATATGGAACATGCAACCACATATGACACCGCGAAGTTAAAGCAAGCGCCTGGGATGGTGGTTCATTGCGAGCGAGGTCATCAACTTCAGAGCTACGTTTACCGTCTCCATCTGCTGGCACTGCACATTTTATAAGTCTGAAACGTATCTGGTCTATCCGCCTAGCATGCTGGAGCGACTTCTCTATTTTCTTTTTTGCTTCTCTCATAGCAGCAAGTCTGAAATACCCTTGCATAAGAACACAATAGTGAGAGTATGGGTGAAGTGTGTGCAGAACTAGTGCACTGTAAAAGTAGCAGATAGCAGGTGGCTAAAAAATAAATGACAGGAGACATATGATATCTCTACAACATTTCATGGCAAACAAAATTAGATTATACTCCGTATGATTTTGTAATATATGAGCACAGGAAATGCAGGTACTCCTCCAGCACACCACCACATGTGGTCATATCAAGATAACAGTCGACTGAAAAATAAATAGGTCAGCCAATTTTTTTAATGAACCGTCCGATCTATAAGGAACGTGCAGATGGCCTTCGTCTACCTCCCGCCAGTCACCGTTGACAATCTTTCTCGAACCACCAGCGACCACCGGCCCAGACCCCTGCCTCCGCTGCCCCGCCCTTCCGCCGACCTCACACCACCGCCGTGCTTGGCAGCGCCCCCAGGCCATCCCTTTAATCCCGGCCGACCTCCAGATCGGGCGCCAGTAGCTCTAGGCCCCACATGCCCTAAGATAAACACCGAGGCGCTGCTTCTCCGGGGTAATAGGCGGACTAGCGCCTATTACGTCGGGGAATGCTTCCATTAATTGGGAATCAACTGACCAGGAATTGAAATTCAGGGGGGCGACGGACCTCTAGCTAAGGTGAAATAGTATATGAGGAGAAACCTTGTGCATCGCGAGTTACTAGGAACATCTAGTATCAAGAAGAAGCGGTCAACTAGTGTCTTCTGTGGGATGAATATCGTGCAAGCAGACACGTAAGATTTGCACGAATAAGGGAAGAGGAGTACCATTTTTGGTTGCCGGTGTGGTCGCCTCCACATGTCGCGCCGATCTTCTTCTTTCTGCCGAGGAAACCGACGTTCTGGAGGAGGGTGCAGGCTTGGACGCCAAATTGTTGACTGTGTGGCCGTATGTCAGCGGAGGGGAAGCAGATCCGAGGCGGCGAAGGACGGCGTAGCAGGAACAGCTCCGGTGCGGTGGAGGTGGCGAAGTTGGAGCGGCAGCGGTGAGGCGCATGACGGCGTGGTTGAACTGGCTCGGTACGGACGGCTCGGCCTTGGCTTCAACTACTAGCCGTGGAGGGCGTTGCGGTCGAGGTTGCGGTGGACGACGACATCGGGGTATCGGCTTTGACGTGATGGAGGAGGGCGACGGTTGATGGGTGGAATGGGGTGGCGGACGGAGAACGCCATGATTTCGCGGCTGATGGAGAGGTAGTTTTCGCGCTCACGGAGTACGAATGGGGAATCATACAGGTGGGCGGGGAGGAGGGGGAGAGAGGCATGTTTCGGGTCTGGGACGCGCTTGTTTTTTGCTTTTTTGAATAGAAGATGGGACGCGCTTGTTTGAATTTTTTTGGGGAAAGTACAAACTTTGCCCCCTCTTAAATTTCGGACCTACTGTTGGTCGGGGGTATGATGGTAATCCCAGGTGTCCCAAATAGTGGGCGGGGGCGATTTTGGCCGTGCGCATGTGTGCTTAGGCGGCCATTGTGTATGAATGTTTTTCGGAGGCGGTTGCGTGGCGTCTAGATGAAGCTACGAACCTACCCCGGTTGAGACCTTTGGACGTCGGGCCGGTAGGTTTCACGGGTCGGAGTTAT
Organism: Secale cereale; assembly: GCA_902687465.1. NCBI lineage: Eukaryota > Viridiplantae > Streptophyta > Magnoliopsida > Poales > Poaceae > Secale > Secale cereale. The sequence continues at coordinate 529,447,583 of LR738714.1, read as the reverse complement.
TAGAAAAGTAATTTCCTTGTACTTCCAAACATTGGTCTCACGCGGTTTCGGGCGAGTAGAGGCTCTTTTGGCGCTTCGTTCGAAATTTTGAAACACAAGCATTCACGTTTAGAGTACTCTTGAACTTTGAGGATTGACCTAAATAGACAACGTTAAATTTGACCTTGTATGTTTGAAAACCTCATTAAATTATCCGCTTCTTTTTTAAATTTTTACACTTGAAAATCCTATAACTACGATTATTTTGGAATGGAGGAGCTAAATTAGAATCTATTTTGTACATGACTACATATGCTATTATGTACAAAATCAGAGCAAAGATTGGTGCCCCTATAATTTAGGTATGATTTACAAATGCCATGATATCAAATTCAAATAATTGAATGGACTTCATGTTGAATTCGATTTTTTAAACCACCTTAAGTTGAATTCAAATGTATGCTAGTCCATAGGTAGCTATTTATAATGTTCATTGTGTAACTTTCGTATGCATAATGTGCTTTACACACACAACATGAACTATACTCACGTTTATATTAGATTGCTAAAGCGATGCACTGTCTGGAGTTCAAAATACTAACTATGTGGATCAATTGTGTCGAATAATAACATAGTCATGCTCAAATTCGATAGAATCTAGATGTATGATGGATCAATGACCGTTCCTTACGCGAATTGCAAATATCATGATCCCGTCCTAATATTTGGATACAATTTATATCTTTAATCAATGTGTAAAACAATCTTGTACATGTAGTTTCACTCTCCATCAGTGGTCTCTCACACATGCTCACACACTCTCTCCCGAGGTGTCTTTCTCGCATACATGCTCTCGATATAACCCTCCCTCCCTCTCGTAACCATTTATGACTGTTTTCACTAACCTTTATCACAAGCACCCGCCCTCTGAAAGGACCACGATGTCGCCTAGAGGGGGGGTGAATAGGCGTTTTAAAATCTTTTACGGGTTTGGCTATATCCTAATGCGGAAATAAACTAAGCGGATACTTTTCAAGCAAAAATCCTAAATATACTAGGCTCACTAAGTGCACCAACAACTTAGGATAAACAAGATGAGAGCAACGAGGATATGAGTAAGCACAAGAAGTCACACAAACATACTCAATGTATATCATGAGATATGGAAATGAATAATACACACAACCACAAGTAAGCAATACAAGCTTACACAAATTGTATCACAATATATGGATTTGAATGATACAAGCAAACTCAAGTAAGCACTACAAGCTTACACAAGTTATGTCACAAGATATGAAAATGAATGTTACAAGCTAGCAATTCACACTAAGCATAAGATAGAACAATAGTAGAAAGTATGAATTGCGAATATAAAGTGTAGGTCTAAATAATCTCTTCAAGGGAATGGCCAACACAATATAATGAGGATAACAAGATATAGTGAATGCACGGTCAAGTGACCAAAGTAAACCACAAGTAAGGAGTTAGGGTTATGGATAACCAAAGTCAAAAGACGAGGATGTATCCCGATGTTCACTTCCTTGGAGGGAAGCTAGTCACCGTTAGAGAGGTGGATGTTACCACGAAGGCACACCAACGGCACGAAGGCTCGCCCTATTCTCCTTGAGATATCACCACGAAGGCGATTCTCAACCACTAGTGGTAGACCTTGAGGCGGCCTCCAAACCTTCACAAACTTTCCGGGGGACAAATCACAAGTTGATTCCTCACCAGAGCACTCCTACCGCCTAGGAGTCTCCAACCTCCAAGAGTAACAAGAACAAAGGAGAAATGCTCAAGACTTGCTCAAATCATGAATTCCTTTGGTCAAGAGAGGGAGAGGGAGTGGATCTATCACTTGATTGGAAAAACTCTCAAGAACTCTCACGAATCTCTCCGGGATCTAAGATTTGGTGTAGGAGAAGTGAGAGGGAGCCACTTGTGTTCTTGGGGCGATTTGGGATGAAGTGGTCAACCCTCTACCGGATTAGTAGAGGGATATATATAGAGGGCCTAGAAAACTAGCCGTTTGTGAGTAAGTGACAGCGCCGGGTTGGACATCCGGGCAAGTGCCGGACATCCGGCGGGCACAACCAACATTTGAAAACAGGTTCTGGAATTTGCGGGCCGGATTTCCGGGAGCATCCCGGACATCCGGGGCAACCCGGAAGCCCGGACATTCGGCCAAGTCCCGGATGTCCGGCCATTAAAAAAAAACAGCAAGAACCCCAAAACTGAAACATGCATAACTTTTACATCCGGACTCCGATTTTGATGATCTTGGGCTCATTTTGAAGCTATGGAAAAGCTCCAGGTCCTCACATAGAGAACCACCCAAGATAAACCAAAATGGAGGGTGCAAAGCATGCAAGGGTTATACATATACTTTGGGGAACCTAGTTGGCTTTGTATTTTCTTTTGAGATAAGTAGGCATGTTGTATTTGTATTGGATAGGAGTGAAATATGCCTATGTTGGAATATGATGTGAGAAGAATAGAAATAGATGATGTTGACTTGAGCAAATCCATCACTAACCCCTTTGGACCCCTCTTAATAGTGCGGGATCCCTATAACTCAAGAATCATAAAAGAACTATACTAGATAGCTTCCGGAAACTCATTCTTGAGCATATACCCTTTTCGATGGTCATCGATCCTCACATCTAAAGCCAAAGGAGCTAATACCTTTGACTAGAGCCTTTCACTTGAGCTTTATATTGATGTTTCTTCATGGCTCAAGTTGAAGGCAAGACATTGGAGAAGTCTTCAAGTAGCTTCCCCATACACAATGTGGAAAGCTTTGCTTTGCATTCATCTTTACTTGTCCATCAACATTAATTACTTGATGACATACTTTGATGAGCACCAATCTTTCTTATAAGCACCAATCTCATGAGAATTACCTAACCCACATAACATAAACAACACATAGTATGGGTTAGTACACAAAGCGCAATTGATAAATTCTTACCATACCACAAGATCTAATGTGGCGCATGATATGCGCTTGTGTGTTGACCATCTTAGAGGTCAATCTTTGATCTTCATCTTGGTCAACATTTATCTTTGCTCCATGATTAATATTGATGTCTCTAAGGCCCTATTGATATCTTCACTATGCTTCATTTCTTCAAGACATAATAACCAATATCTCAATTCACCATGACCATATCAAGTTTCTCCTTGAATATCATATTGGACATCATTTGCTCGTTCTTATGCTCCAACATAGTATCTTGAGAGGCACAATGAATTCTTCACTTGAATTACTTGCTTCAAGACATAAAAATCCATGACTCAACATATGAGCTCATAATGATCCTATCTTCAAGCATATGTAGAATTCTTCTCTTTAATCATTCTCTAAAGATCTTGATCCATCATGGTTCAACCCATAAGCCTTGATGCATGCACAACAATATTTATATGGCATTCATTGCGAATCCATTCTATCTCCTTCTTGCATCACCATGGAACAAACATCCTTCAGTTAATCCAATATTCTTCATGCATTGGAAATGGAACCTTCCTTCAAATGTATAACTCAATGCAAACATTAGTCCATTATGATTGTCATCAATTACCAAAACCACACATGGGGACTACATGTACTTTCACCCTCTCGCAAGCATACACACGCACAATACCCATCGACCCTTTCTATATACATAGACATGCCTACGTGTCTCCTGTACGCACATTATCTTTAGGCATGTCTCTCACTCATTGTCTCACACCTCTCCTCCTAATCGACGAGTATGATTCTAGCAGAGCACTCTGTAGGATGAATAGTAATATCAGAGATAGAGGGGTTACCTTAGTCCGAGAACCTAGGGTTACAAAACCTAGCCGGCTTTGTCAGTGGACATAGAGTCCTTCACAATTATGCTATCTTTGTCTAATTGTCTTGTACGACTAGTCATCCATGGGTCTCCCTAAATGTGTCATGGGCCGACCAATGTGGCGCGGGACGGAACCAAACGAAGGGCCTCACCTCCACCCACCGGACCTCACACGGTGACACACCCTCTGCCCCCACGTCTCGTTATCTTCTCACACCCACACATACCAACACAGACACCACACACAAAAAAAATATGCTCCTCGTGCCTCTATCCACTCCCCCTTGCATATACACACTCAAGGGAATCTCTCACCGTGACGTCATATTCATCTCTCTCTCCCTAGACCACTCTCATTTCTCGTGCTATCTCTCCCACGCCCCCACTGCCGGCCCCTCTATCCATGCCTCTCTCGAATACGTAATACACACACATACCTCTCTAGGCCCTGCCAAATGCATCAACTACACATTCACACATGTTACATCACGTACCCCATTGATCTAAAAAGCCCTCTCTTCACGTCTATTTCGCATACAACATTCCTTTTGAATAAAGTGTGGCCAAAAAATATTTTAGAATTTCTACATATATACAACATTACAAAGTTGTATGGAGGAGTATGCACGCTTGCATTGCATGGTGCCCACAGTGATATTTATTCCGCACTCTGAATTTGTATATTTTTATACTATATATAAAGTTAGTCATAGTAAAGAGAAATGAAGAGCATCTCTTTCTCCATCGCATACCACCCTGTACGCCCATTTCACATACGTACACAAACTATCTCCAGGTCCTCTAAAAGTAAGCCCCCAGCACATTCATGCATGTTTCATCTTTCTCTCGCGATATATACAATGACGATCATTGTATTTGAAGCAAAAGCACCATACGTACATTGGACTTCAGAATCTACTCATTACGGTCACCATTTATGTTTTGTGGTTATTATACAGTCACGGGCTCACCGTACAACTCTGTATTTGCTCAAGACACGACTAGTTGACCAGTTAAACGCTCCACGTGGCACCTCTAGTATTGCATCACATTATCTCACTACCATCGGGCCCACTTGTCGGCTTGTATCTACTCTACATCTACACTCTTATAAAATACTAGCAAGATGCCCATGCGTTGCACGGAACATCAAGATGCATTTGTATGAGTAGTTTATCTTGTGGGAGAAAAGGATGAACAAGGGAAGGCCTTATTTGCAAGTGTGGAGAGGGGTGTGGGTATCTTTTTGCAAAATTGCCATAGTTTCTTTCCTATCCGTCAGATATAGATAGGACGGCCTATATTGCAGGATAGCAGGCACACGATCATCACCGACTATGCTGTTTATAAGAGTAGGGATAAAATACACTCTTATAAAAAACAAAGTTGGTGATGATGGTGTGCCTGCCATCCTGCGATATAGGCCGTCCGATGTATATCTGACGGATAGGAAAGAAACTATGAAAATTTTGCAAAAAGGTACCCACACACCTCTCCACATTTGCAAATAAGGCCTTCCCTCGTTCATCCTTTTCTCTCACAAGATAAACTAGTCATACAAATGCATCTTGATGTTACGTGCAACGCACGGGCATCTTGCTAGTAAGAATGAAAACAAACAACAACAAAATATTGGATGGTGGTTCGAAGTCATGACCGCGGGCACAGCGGACAAGGTGGCCTTGTATTGGTATGCTGAGCCGTTTGTTTTAACACACATGAGCTGGTGTGGTGATTATACACACACGCACGCATGCACACGAACTGCATGCACGCAACACTCACACGAACACACGCACGCAACACTCACATGTACACACGCAACCACGCATGCACGCAACACTCACACGCACACACGCACGCATGCATGCACACACCAGTACACCACACGACCAACACACACTCTCACGCTCAAGTGCTCAACCTACACGTGCATGCGCACACACCAGGCCATGACAGACACATACACAACCAGGTGATTCCCGCGCATGGGGTGGAGTCTTGTCGCGCCTGCATAAATTTGTGTTTATCTGACCTTTTCCCTATGCGAACTGACAGGTGGGACCCACTAGGAACGTGTTCAATTTAACTAGTCAACTTGGTGCCACGCAAACTATTTGACCGGTCAACAGAGTGCAATCCGATGCCGAACCGTGAGCAAGTGACCGTATAATCACCGCAAAACGTATATAGTGACCGTAATCAGCTTATTCTGAAATTCGGTGAATGTATTACGCTTTTCTCTGTGTAGGCCCTCCAAAACTACATCTCTACACGTTGTCGCATGTTACATCTAACAACTATGCAATACAGCACCACTACTACACTCTAACACAATAAATCATATGTGTTTTTAGTTTTACTAGATATCATATTGTTACTTAATTATTCAGTTTGCATACATTAAAATTTCCTTTGAAATGTATGGCCAGTATCATATACCAGGCGGGAAAAATCCCGCCCTTTCCTGTTTAATTGGGTTTGTATCGATGGATCGTGCAAAACAGCAAAACTATAGTACTATATACAGTACAAGTGACAGTTCACTGGGCCGTCGTGTCGTGTACTCCTCCGTCGTAAGAGTGGAGCGCTCGCTTTCATAAATCTTCTAGTCCCTTTCGCCGACATGTGGGGCATCAAGCTACCAGGTCCACGTGCCATACCGGAATACAGTGCAGAGCAGCTGGGGTGAAGCGCCCAGTCATGGTGCCGGCGTAGTAATGAGCAATGAGGCGTCAAATCACAAAGCTGCACCTTTCCCGCAGTTAAGTTGGAGGGACGGAAGTAATAATGCTAAAAAAGAAGAAGTTGGAGGGACGGAAGTAACAATGCTAAAAAAGAAGAAGTTGGAGGGATGAAGCAGCCATCATTTCACTCGTTGCTGAATCCGTTTCTCCCTCATCTTCTTCAAGTTAACCACGTGTTGCTTTTGCCATTGTTCTGCCTCATGTGGGAAGCGGATCGGCTTGGTGAAGCACTGACACGTGGGACCGCATGTTAGCAAACCGCCAGGACAACGTCCTCTAAAAATAAGAAAACCCCCCGCCATCCGCGCGGCAAAATCACCTCCTTTTTACTAATCTTGATTCTATAATTTTTTAGATCAATATAATTGAGATTTGTATAGATAGCACACATGAGCAAAACCAAGTGGTACGGTTAAGGGCATCCACAATGTGTAGCCAAATGTGAAAATAGCTTTTGGCATCGTGGGAACCATTGTGGATGGTGTTGCCAAAGCCAAAAGGATGGAACCGAAGCTCCCTGATTGATTGATTGAAGGAATAGAAAAATGCAACATCTCTCCTCTTTCTCACGTGCTTGGACGCATGTACAGTATAGAGGACAGAGTCTACTCCCATGTCCCTTCTATCACAAATCACAAAGCAGTGAGGCATCAAATCATAAAGCACGGATGAAGCAACCATCATTTCCCTCTTTACTGACTCCGCTTCTCCATCGTCTTCTTCGAGAAACCATCTCACTCCACTAAGCTGGACGGACGACGCTATTGTGTACGAGTAGTACTAGTACATTTACGCGTCCTTTGGTTCAACGGACTTCCTGGATGAAAATAAGGCGGTTGTCTTGGCTGGCAGGCAGCACTTGCGAACGACTTATCGTGGTCTCCCTCAATGGTGTTCTCCGTCGAACGCACTTCGCCAAACCACAGCGTTCGAGATATCGTCGACGTCACCGCAATGGGGAAGGAAGTCCAATATAGTTACTACCTCCATTTTTTTGTACACAAGGCTAGTATATCAAAATTACAATTTGCAAAAGGCCACTAACACTAATCGAGGCAAAATTGATGGGGTTTGCCTCGTACTAGCAACCAATGAGATTAATATCCCCTGCATGATGCGGAAGTGAGAAGGTTGGTTTGCAGGGCGCTGCATTAATCAAGCGATGAGGAGTGAGATGGTTAGCTCTTTGGGCTTTGGAGAAAACAAATACGCATTAGTTGACACGTGAAACGAGGATTTGTATCGATTAATCCCGCGAAGGAAAACCCCGCCTTTCTTTTTTAACACTAGTACTGCTAGTACGTAGTACTACTACGTACTTATCCTGTTTGGGTCTAGGCCTTGCATTGCCATAGTTCACCACACATTTTTGTCAAGCTTGCCTAAAGTTTTCAAAATGAAAAAAGAGGTACACTTGCGCACGGCTGTCGCAGTCGCACCGCACCCTCACACCGTCGCTCCTGCACGTCGTGGTCGCACCGCACGCTCACATGCACAGTCGCTCCTGCACGCCGCAAACCCAACCAAGGGAACACACACTCACTGTCACGTGCTGTCGCATGTGAACAAACCAAACTCAGCCATCCTACCACTGACACATAATTTTCGTTCATAGAGTATGTTTATCCAACCGCATGTTGGGGAGTATCCGTACGGCCCGTGCGGTGCTCTGTTGGGGAAGAAGAAGATGTGAGGAAGAAGGGTTTGGAGACGTAGGATATTCATCCAACCGCCTGAAATGGTAGACTGACCCAAGTCAGGCGACTTGCATAACAATATATGTTTTTACACATCAAAATATCCATAAAACAACAACATAAAGAAAAACTATCACTGCTCGCGAAACGAGACGACCTTGTCGTCTTTGGCTGCCGGCGTGAACCAGCCGTAGCTGCCGACGTGTGTCTCTGCACCGTGGTTGTCCTCGGCCTCCAGCTACTTATTCACACGGAGCGTGCGGGCGCTCTGCACGGACGAGAGAACCGCCCGGTTCAAGTCGAGGACGTCCGGTTCCGCCTGCAGGAGGGCCTCGATGGCAGCGGCATTCGTGCGCTCCGCGTTGAGTCGAGCCACTGCCGCCCGGTTCAAGTCCAGGACGTCTGGTTCCGCCTGCAGGAGGGCCTCGATGAGAGCGGCATCCGCGCGCTCCACGTCGAGTTGAGCCTCTGCCGCCCGGTTTGAGTCCAGGACGTCCGGTTCCGCCTGCAGGAGGGCCTCGATGGCAGTGGCATCCACGTGCTCCACCTCAAGTTGAGCCTCTGCCGCCCAGTTCACATCCACGACATCCGGTTCTGCCTGCAGGAGAGCCTCGATGGCAGCGGCATGCGCGCACTCCGCGTCGAGTTGAGCCTCTGCCTCCCGGTCCTCCTTTAGTATCGCGAGGTTGAACCACTGGTCCGCCTGCACCACGGGGGACTCGGACGCCGGCACGAAGTCGACGTCCATCGTCCCATACCCATCAGGGGCCTTCTGCGCCGTGACCTCCGCCATGAACATTGGATCGGCTTCCTCCTCCTTGTAGCTTGGCTCTAGAGAATTCGGGGATTGGCCCGTCGCAAAGCGAGCTTGGGAACGGAGGTCTCTGGCGCCGAACGCCGCCGCGATTTCTGCGTGGTGCTCCGGCATCATCATCTTGTAGTACGTGATCTTGCGGTGCACCATGGATTTCCGGCGAACTAGGGGATGCTTGATGCGGGCTAGGGGGTCGAAAGGTGGGGGAAGGGGCTGGAGTAGGCCAAGTAGCGAAGGTTCTGGTGTGAATAGTGGTTCCGATGACGACTGGTCAATCAGTTTTGACTATACATCGCTCTTGTCGCGTTCGCGTTGCAGCCCGGCACGCTGGACCCTCCACGTTGCTCACCGAATGGAACGCGCTTCGTCTTGCATTTTCGCTCGCTTGTGGGACCGCAGTTAAGAGCAAACCGGCGTCCCTCCCCCTCCCCCGCCCGCGTCATTTTATGCGGAGTAAATAAAAACAGAGGGAGTATACTACGGATGAGGATCCCCCGACGTGGCCGAACCCATTGAGTAACTGACATGCGGGGCCTAGCAAGCATGGGGTCCGCCAGTAAGTGACCGAAAGGGAGGGTGAGGCAGGGATACGTATGTGAAAGGAGCTTCCAATGATATAATTTTCACATTATACATCTCATGTACTATTAATCTTGTCAATAGTCAAATGCGGTTTTGGAAAAGCATTAGAGCATGGTTAATAATATAGCCAGTCGATGACTATAAGGAACTGCGATGTCATCTATCGATCTCGTCAACATGAACCAAATGGGATGTCAAAACTAAGACGCGAAGCGACACGTAGTGGAGGCAAAGTGAAACTTCAAACGAACCGTTTGTTTGTATGCATGTCGGACAAATTACAAATAAACATTGGAAATACAAGCATGGTCTAGGCCCTCATGCGAATGATACTCGGCGGAATGTTCAAATGAGGCATGCGTGAGGATGGACTTGACCGGAGGGCGACATGATCGATGGAGAGGAATGAGAAATAAGCAAACAACACATTATTATACTTGAACGGCTCGAATAAACAATAAGTTGTCTCGCTTGGCCTACATAGTGAAAGGCCTAATGCGCAATGCGGAGCACTGACGCTCGAATATGGCCGGGAAAACAGGGAAACCGACATGTGGGGCACACATGTCGGGACGACGTATTGCTAACTAGTCCAATGGAGGAGCTGGCCCACGACCTCTTCGCCACCGGCAACCGTTCATGTTGGTCGTGGGGGCCAACAAAGTGGTGCAGGTCCAGCACCACCTCTGGACACGGCGATCGCAGTGAGCGACACGCTTATCGTCGCTAGACAGGGTCGGTTTCAGTGTGCCAAGGGTGGCGTCAGTGTTGTGGCACGACCAATAGTATGTTTGGTTTGTGCCCAAGGTAGCCCCATCAAAGCATTGGGTAGCCAAAATTTTGGTTGAGGTTTTGGCTGCCCATGATTTGGCCGACATCGGCAAGAAAAATGAACTAGAGTTGGCTAGAGTTCATTGGCATGCCAAAAAATGGCAACCATCCAAACAAAGACCAATCTTTGGGTCATGACCAGAATTTTGGTAAGGTGCACTTTGGCCACAATCCAAACACACGTCAACACCCAGCTCGTCAAGGATGCACGGGGCGTCGGGACGTGTCCGCGGAGTGGTGTAGCGCGGCCAACTGCATCCTCAGGACCTGAGACCATGTCGGGTCGTCTTGCTTTTTCAATGACATGCGTCGATCGCATGTGAGCAAAGGACATCTCCAACGTTGCCACGACCGCAGCTGACTACCCTGGCACACCAAAAACCCTCGTCCCTCGCGCCATCGCGCGGTGCATTCCTAGATGGCGCCAGCTCCCCGCATTCATGTTGTCCGTCCGTATGCCGTCGTTAAGAGGCTCGGTGCCCGAGAAACCAACTCCGGCGACTTAATGACGCACCAGGACGCTTGGCCTCACCGGAATGCGCTACTTAAAGCGGCCAGGCCCAGCTAATCTCCACACCATAGCGCATCGTCCTCCTACCTGGCACCACATCCGCCATGACCGCAAGCGCGAACGCTCTGCGGGAGAACTTGTCTTCGGGGATGGAGCTCGAGGTCGCCGCCCTCGCTCAAGTCGCCGCACAAGCAGTGGCCACGCTGGCGGCCGACGACGGGAGCACCGTCAGCCACGCATCCTACTTGCCACCGTCCAACGTCTGGCACCGCCGAGGTCGGGGACTCCTCCGAGGATGAATAGGGCATGGGAGGCGGCAGGGCATGGTGTTCCAACTGGCTGGTCCGTCTCCCGTGTTCTACTTTTCCTCACCGGAGACCTCACCTTCACTTCACGGGTCTTGAACCCGCCCCCGTACATGGAGATCGCAGATGGAGGACGTCGGTCGCCGCCGTAGAATAGGTTTAGGGTCGGGTTTCTTTTTTTTGTCCTATAAAAGTTCGAAATGTTATGAAAATCTGCCGTGTTTGCATTAATCTCGGCCGATGTATATGAACTTTCACAATAATATAGTATATTGTAGGAGTACTAGCAAGATGCCCGTGCGTTGCACGGAAGATCAAGATCTTGTGGGAGAAAAGGATGAACGAGGGTTAACGTATTTCACATCTATGGGAACCTACGAAAGGGTTAACGTAAATTGCCTCTCTCTCTCCTCCCCTGATTTTCATGGTGGTGGGCCCCTCCCTCCCCCCAATCTACAATCAACAGCTCACACGTTTCACACTATGTTAATTACGTAAATGGGACTACGTAGGTGTAGCATTACTCGTGCTAAAAACCCAACTAAGCCAACCTCCCAACATATCGTGCGGGAAAAGACCCAGCCGCGCCGTTTTAGTCGGGATTACCGGATTACTACTAGTAGTATTGATGGATCGCGCGAAGCAACAAGTTTTTTTTTTGAGGGGGCGAAGCACCTAGTTTAAAAGGAAAAAGCGGTACAATCACAGCACCCCTGTTGCGGTCGCATTGCACCCCACACACATTTGATCCTGCACACGGCTCACGCAAACGGAACACGCTTCCTCTTGCCTCTTCACTGACACGTGGGACTGCACTTGGAGAAACCGACCATGCGCCAAACTCCCCCCGCCCACCATGCGAAAATCCTCCCCCCATCCAAAAATTCCCCCCAAATCCTAGACTCAAACGCCCTTCGGCCAACTAGCCAATAATATTCCCCAAA
>LR738714.1:529393751-529434586 GCA_902687465.1 Secale cereale | reverse complement strand
CCCTCCCCCCGTCCCCCTCCACTCCATTCGCTCCGCCAAAGTCGCCCTCCCCGCCATGCCGATACGTCGGCGCCGTGGTTCATCGAGGGGACGCACGGCGATCCTCTCGCTCCCACAGTACACTCTCGTAGACTACCGTCCTCTAGTCGCGCCGCCATCGCTGGCGATGTTCTTGTGGAGGCGCACGGCAGCGCCGCCAGGCGACGTTCGTGTGGAGACGCACAACAGTCAGCTTCTCCCACGGTACATGCATTCTAGACTGAGGCCCCGTGCATGTCGGTGTAGCGCTGAATGTTAGCTGATAGACGATGTTAATCTCACTGTTTGCCGAAGTAGTTTACAGTCAATATGCTCTGCTTAAGAAACTTCCTTGCCCTGTTCTGCACTCAATCTGCTTAGCTGAGATGGCATGCCAAGGCCGATTAGTTGCTAAAATATCCTGCCATATATTTATTGTGACGTAGATTGCCATGGTCTAGTAGCCAATTTGTTAGGTGAAATAGCTCTACACCATTTTATACTCGATCTTTATTGCTGCGATGGCCTTCAATAGTTCGATGGCTGTGTGCTCTGTTGCAAATACATAATCCATCATGCTCGGCCTCATTGACCGCTGAAACATCCTGCATAATTTAGCACTCAAATCTGTTTGCTGAATTAGCTTTACATATATTTCGTTACTTAGATCTGCTCATCCAAATATCTTGCCATAGCTTTAGACATTGACCTAGGTATTTTCTTCTGGACTTCATAAAAATCATATATGTTTTTCCTGTAATATCTAGTACAAGAACTAATTTGTATGTCTAACAGATGGACATGACTTGGATAACTTCTGCTCGAAGATTCTCCGCTGCATATGTCGAGGGGGTTGAAAACTTCATGAACTTTATCAGAGCTGAGTACGGTGGTCCGAAATCAAATGTGCTCTGCCCGTGTAGCAGTTGTATGAATTCAGTTACAAGACCCCAGTCAACTGTGCAAAATCATCTAGACTTGTATGGGATGTCGGTCACATAGACTAGGTGGGTTCATCATGGTGAAGCTGTGAACGTCAATGTTATTGACTACGTGGAAGCAGTAGATCACCATCTTGATCTGCCAGATGCTCAGGTGGAAGAGGAGGAGGAGGAGGTGGTGGCGGAGCCTGTGAGTTTGACCATCATTGAAACAATGCTACGAAATGCTCGTGCATTCCGTGAACTTTCACCTGCAGAAGAAAAACGGTGGGCCCGCATGTTGGAACAATGCAACGTGGCTGTCACCCCAGGAAATAAGCTGTCGGTACTCTCAGCTATGGTCACCTTTCTTCAGGTGAAGACATCTGAGCGGATGACCAACAAATCATTCGATGCGATGTTGGCTGCTTTCCGCAAAGCTTTCCCAGATGCGTCTGAGCTGCCACACACCTATAGTAAAATGAAGAATTTCCTCTGTGCAGTTGGAATTGGATATGTTATGATCCATGTTTGTAAGAATAATTGTGTTCTGTTCCGGAAGGATTATGCCAACTTAAGTGAATGCCCGAAATGCAAATCATCAAGATGGAAAGATGGCGATGCTGTGAAGAGGATTCCTCATAATGTTCTGAGACATTTTCCAATTACACCAAGATTGCAGAGGTTGTTTCATGATGCTGAAACAAGAGAGGATGTACTGTGGCATTCTAGGAACCAGGAGTACAGAGATCAAAATGTAATGAGCCATCCATCACATGGTAGTGAGTGGAAAAGCTTCAATTAGAAGCACGAAAAGTTTGCTGCTGACCCGAGAAACATTAGACTTGGCTTAGCTTCAGATGGATTTAACCCATTTGGCCACAAGAGCGCCACATATAGCATAGAGGGAAAGCCTTACCGTCTTTCGCCACACAATGTGTACCTGAGGAACTAGGACGCACGATTAGTCCACACATGTATTGTCATCGTCACTAAAACCCTAAGGGAGGAAATGCCCTTACAATCTCCCCCTTTTTGGTGGATGATGACAACCACACGAAAAGCACGGGAGATCTAGAAAATATAGACGAGGCTCCCCCTGAGTATGAGCACTTATTTGGAGTTTGCTTTTGGAATGCAAAAATATTCACACTAGGATCAATGCCCCCCTAGATTTTAGAGACCACTCAGTGACAACAAAAACAAGATAACATACATAAGGTATGTATTAGTAGAACAATAGAGCAAATAATAAGGGTACCATTAATACGCAAGCTCTACTGATGGAATAGTGCATAGATAAAGAATAAGGGACGCATGTCTCACATCATGCACAGAGACACTACACCGGACAAGTTCACACGACACTAGAAAGCAAAGCAAACAAATAAAACATCTGAAGACGGCAACTGCAAATGAGCCCCCATGCAACTCCCGTGACCTATAGAGTTCTCTCCCCCTTTGGCATCAAGACACAAAAAGGAAAAGAGCGAAGCTAACGCCCCAGGGCTCAGTAGATCTCCTCGCCTGTCGCAGCAGAATCGTCAGACGCATCATCAGCATCCTCAGACTCCTCAGTCTCCTCAGACACCACAGTGGTACCCTCAGGAGCACGGACAGTAGAGGTAGCAGGCTCGTCATCAGACCACTGACAGTTCTCCAAGCACCACATATCCTCAGGAGAGATGGCCTTCTTAGAGCCACTCTTCACATCTGGCACATTGATGTGTCTCATCAACTGAATCTGCCTGCTATGCGCCATTTTCTTAGCCAGATGAGCTCTATAGAGCTTCTTCTGAATATGAGTTTGCAAGCAAAAGGTCTTGTTGATCTTGGTAGTCAGCTTCTTGACCCAAGAGGGCGTGGCCCCAGCCTCCAACTCAAAGTCCTCGTCACTCGAGGTGGCAAACACATCCTCCTAGTTGCCCTTAGGAAAACGAGGAGCAGCATGTTTCTTCATCATCAACACCTTAACCCCATGCTCCGTGAGATTAGCCGGAGCGGTGAGAGGCTCTCCGGGCCTACGGACTGCCCAAACTGAGTGCAGAAACTGCATCACAAAAGGAGCATAGATTGGTACCTTGCGGTACCACACCATATTGTACATCTCCTCCCACATCCACTTGGAGACATCAAACATGGCACCAGATCCCCTTTTGGTCTTCATGGCCACAAGCAGGTCCACAAGATACACATATATATCATCTTGATTCCCAACCTTGGGGAGTAGCACACAGCGGAATACACGATGCAAAATATCATATACTGGCAGAAGGTCATTGGACTTACCCATGATACCATGTCCAGGGATGTAAAGAGGGGCAAGCATGATCTTATCCATGGGATGGGCTCGGTCGTGAGGACGGAGACCACCTTGACTCTCCAACCCGGTATCATCATAGCCAAGAGCATTGCAAAAGGAGCTCCAAGGGACATGAAAGAACTCATCACGACACATAAAGGAAAGGTGACGCGCATCATCGTTGCCGAAGTGAACGGTAGCGTAGAACTGATGAATGAGCTGCACATCAAAGTCACAGTTCACAGACATGAGCTTGATCAAATCAAACTCCTTACATATCTCCAGAGCCTCTCCAAAGTAAGCAAGGTTGTTCTTCCAGTGATCGATGTCAATGGACCACATCCGAGTGAACTTGTTCTTGTGATGATCAAAAATTTCAGACACAATCCTTATCTGCAACTCATTCCGGAACTGAGGGTTATTCCAACGAGGAGGTGCAGCCACAGTGTAGGGATTCTGGAAACGGAACTTTTCCCAGTTCGGAAGGTTCCATTTGTGCATTGGCAACGCAACACGCTGCTTGGCAGTAGCAGACTTCTCCCAGCGAGTGGTTTTGGTAGGTATCACCACCTCGCGAGTATCTTCATTGTCATCCGACGGTTTGCCCCTACGGGCCCTTTTCTTGGTGTTCTGAGACTTCTGAGTAGCACGAGAGCTAGAGCCACCTGTAAACGCACACACAGAGCATACAGAACCCCAACAAAGATGAGAGGATTGTACACAAGATCAGAAGAGTAAACCACATGTAAGTAAGTAGAAGAAGAACAATGCAGATGGGCAGAGAAAATGGTTGTTCCGGTTGTTCGACCGGTAGAACCGCCAGAGCGGTAGTACCGCTCTCAAGGAGTGCTAGTACCGCTAAGAGCGGATCTACCAATTTGAAGAACGGGAACAACCCTATCTTGAATCTAGATGCAATATTCCTACTTCTAACTATGCACAAGTAGAGGAGGTGTTTATAAGGATCTCTCCCACCAATCATTTGGCCAAAAATGCGATAGTACAAGCAATGCCCTAGAGAGAGGATTCTCCAAAAGAACCCTAAAACAAGAAGAAAGAGGGCATTACCGGTATCCATGGGAGGACATCGGAAGGGAGGCGACCTCCACAGAGTAGATCCGATGAAGGGCCGATCGATCCAGATCGCCTGAGGGCGCTCCGGGGCAATGGGCGAAGCAACCGATGGCTAGGGTGAAGAAGAGGGACACGCGCGAGGGGGAAAAAGAATACCCCTTCAGCCCGTGCCCCTTATATATGTGCCTAAACAGTCAGCCGGTAGTACCGCTCGGAAGAGCGGTAGTACCGCTCCTGTAGCTAGCTAGTGCTTGAGGGTGGTACTTTCGCGCCAGAGGCAACGGTAGTACCGCTTCCAAATACCGCTAGTACCGGCTAGTGATACATGTACAAGCACTAGCGGTAGAACCGCTTGTGCAAGACCGAAAGTACCGCTGGGACTACACAACATAGTGGAAGAGCGGTAGAACCACTCTGACCACCGTTTGTACCGCCAAGTTGCATTAGCCCATGCCAAAAGAGATCAAACTTGTGTACATTTGGATAAGATGGCTAGGGATGAGAAGGCTTAGGATAGAAGCAAGACACTGTATTATGATGATGAAGAACCCAGGAGTGCAAGAAGCAAACAATAAAAGCCACTCCTTGGAGAATTCAAACACTTAGAAGAACTGAAGGCGCAAGGGAAAAGGAAATGAACAAGAAAGAAACACCTTGCACACGGGCGGTGGCTGGAGCCACCTATGTTTGAGTCAAATGGTATGGCACCGCAAAGATTTTAACCTTGGGCCTATGACCACTACTCATCTTTGAAGCACATACATACCATCAATAATGGTGAATGTGAAAGAGTTGATCGATTTATGCACAATGGGGGGAGGGAAAGTTCATTGAGAGAACAACACTCCCCCTATGTCCATGCCTACACCTAAACAAGATAACATGATGAGTATGGGGAGGTGTGCAAAGTTTCAATCCACATTGCTCAAATCTATGATATTTAGCTCATGCCTTAACTCACGAAATCTTGCTTCGTCCAAGGGCTTCGTGAAGATGTCTGCAAGGTTATCATGAGTGTTGACATAGTTGAGCTCAATCTCCCCTCGCCTAATATGATCCCGGATGAAGTGATACCAAATCTCGATATGCTTTGTCTTGAAGTGTTGCACCGGGTTGAGAGAAATCTTGATGGCACTTTCATTGTCACACCAAAGAGGCACTTTGTCACAAATGACACCGTAATCCTTTAAAGTTTGCCTCATCCATAAAATTTGAGCACAACAACTGCCGGCCGCCACATACTCGGCTTCGGTGGAGGAGAGAGATACACAACTTTGCTTCTTGGAAGACCAACTCACCAAAGAGCAACCAAGAAATTGGCATCCTCCGGAAGTTGACCTCCTATCCACTTTGTCTCCCGCCCAATCCGAATCCGATAAACCTACAAGGTTGAAGTTTGCTCCTCTTGGGTACCATAAGCCAAAGTTTGGGGTATGAGCCAAATATCAAAAGATTCACTTGACAGCCACAAAGTGACTTTCCTTAGGTGAGGCTTGAAACCGTGCACAAATTCCCACACTCAACACGATATCCGGTCTAGATGCACAAAGGTAAAGTAAGGATCCAATCATAGAACGATATACCTTTTGATCCACCGCTTACCATTGGGATCAATATCAAGTTGGCACTTGGTAGGCATTGGAGTTGTAGCCGGCTTGACATCACTTAGATTGAACCTCTTGAGCATGTCTTGAGTGTATTTGGCTTGTTTGATGAAGATTCCTTCTCTTCTTTGTTTAATTTCGAACCCAAGGAAGAACTTCAACTCTCCCATCATGGACATCTCAAACTCCGCGGTCATGAGTGCGACAAACTCATCATTGAAAACTTTGTTAGGTGAACCAAAGATAATATCATCAACATATAGTTGGCATACAAACAACTCCCCTTTGACCTTATTAGTAAAAAGAGTGGGGTCGATTTTCCCAATTTCAAACCCACGATCTTGCAATAACTCAGTAAGATGCTCATACCACGCATGTGGGGCTTGTTTAAGGCCATAGAGCGCCTTATCGAGTTGATACACATGATTGGGGAACTTAGGATCCTCAAACCCCAGAGGTTATTTGACATACACCAACTCATTAAGAGGACCTTTAAGAAAAGCACTTTTCACATCCATTTATTGCAATTTATAGTTATGATTAGAAGCATAGGCAAGCAACAAATGAATAGATTCAAGGTGAGCAACGGGGGAAAAGGTTTCACCGTAGTCGATACCCTTGACTTGGGAGTAGCCTTGAGCCACCAAACGGGCCTTGTTGCGAATGACAATCCCGTGAGCATCTTGCTTGTTCTTAAAGATCCATTTGGTTCCAATGACATTATGGTTCTCCTTCGGCCTTGGCACCAAACGCCACACCTTGTTGTGCTCGAAGTTATGGAGTTCTTCATGCATGGCGTTGAGCCAGTCGGGGTCTTCGAGCACCTCATAGACCTTTTGGGGTTCAACACAAGATACAAACGCATGATGAGCACAATAGTTTGCTAATTGTCTACGAGTGGTTACCCCCTTTTTAATGCTTCCAAGGATATTCTCCATGTGATGCTCTCTAGAAGTGAGACTAAAAGCAACTTTGGCAGCACGACGCTCCAATTGCTCTTCAAGTGTTAGTTGAGGAGCTATAAGTTGATCATCTTGAGCATCATCATGAGCTTGTTCTTGATATTGAACATGCTCGGGAGAGGGAACTTGGCCTTGTGCATCACTTGGTGGATCAACACCATCTTCCGATTGATCTTGCACTTGGCCTTGTTCATCGGGTTGAGGGCCTTCACTTTGTTCTTCGGAAGCGTGTGGGTCTTGGGTTGGTGATGGTTCCACTTGAGTGGAACATTGTCCTTCTCCTTCGGCCACAAGGGGTTCCTCAATGGGTAGAATATGACCACCACCCATTCTTCTTATGGCTTGAGGAGGAATTTCATCACCTACATCACAAGTACCAGTTTGCTCCACTTGGGAGCCATTATTCTCATCAAACTCTAGGTTACACGTCTCCTCAATGAGTCTGTTGGACTTGTTGAGGACACGGTAAGCATGAGAGTTTGTAGCATAACCAACAAATATGCCCTCATGAGCTCTAGCTTCAAATTTAGACAAACGAACACCTTTCTTGAGTATGAAACACTTACAACCAAACACCCGGAAGTACTTGAGGTTGGGCTTGTTACCGGTAAGTATCTCATATGGAGTCTATTAGGGAATGTAGTATTTCAAAAAAATTCCTACGATCACGCAAGATCTATCTAGGAGAAGCATAGAAACAAGCGGGGAGAGTGTGTCTATGACCCTCTTAGATCGAAAGCGGAAGCGTCTAGTGACACGGTTGATGTAGTCGAACGTCTTCGCGATCCAACCGATCCAAGCACCGAACATACGGCACCTCCGCGTTCAGCACACATTTAGCTCGATGACGTCCTACGAGCTCTTGATCCAGTTGAGCGTCACGGGAGAGCTTCGTCAACACGACGGTGTGGTGACGGTGATGATGAAGTTACCAGCACAGGGCTTTGCCTAAGCACTGCAACGATATGACCGAGGTGTGTATCTGTGGAGGGGGGCACTGCACATGGCTAAAACTGATGTTTACTTGTGTGTTCTAGGGTGCCCCCTGCCCTCGTATATAAAGGAGCAAGGGGGAGGCCAACCGGACCTATAGGCGCGCCCAAGGAGAGCTACTCGTACTAGGAATAGGAATCCTATTCCTAGTAGGAGTCCACCAAGAGGGAAGGAGGGGGAAGGAAGGAGAGGGAGAGGGAGAAGGAAGGGGGCGCCGCCCCCCTTTCCTTGTCCAATTCGGACCAAGGGGGAGGGGCGCGCGGCCCAGCCCTGGCTGGCCCTCTCTCTCTCTCCACTAAGGGCCCAAGTGGCCCATTAGTTCCCCCGGGGGTTACCGATACCCCCCCGGCACTCCGGTTTAATCCGAAACTCATCCGGAACACTTCCAGTGTCCGAATATAGTCGTCCAATATATCAATATTTATGTCTCGACCATTTAGAGACTCCTCGTCATGTCTGTGATCACATCCGGGACTCCGAACTACCTTCGGTGCATCAAAACACATAAACTCATAATACCGATCGTCGTCAAACATTAGGCGTGCGGACCCTACGAGTTCGAGAACTATATAGACATGACCGAGAATCATCTCCGGTCAATAACCAATAGCGGAACCTGGATGCTCATATTGGTTCCTACATATTCTACGAAGATCTTTATTGGTCAAACCGCATAACAACATACGTCGTTCCCTTTGTCATCGGTATGTTACTTGCCCGAGATTCGATCATCGGTATCATCATACCTAGTTCAATCTTGTCACCGACAAGTCTCTATACTCGTTCTGTAATACATCATCTCGTGAATAACTCATTAGTCATTTGCTTGCAAGACTTATTATCATGTGTATTACCGAGAGGGCCTAGAGATACCTCTTCGACACTCGTAGTGACAAATCCTATTCTCGATCTATGCCAACACCACAAACACCTTCGGAGACACCTGTAGAGCATCTTTATAATCACCCAGTTACGTTGCGACGTTTGATAGCACACAATGTGTTCCTCCGGTATTCGGGAGTTGCATAATCTCATAGTCATAGGAACATGTATAATTCATGAAGAAAGCAATAGCAGTAAAACTAAACGATCAAGTTGCTAAGCTAACGGATGGGTCTTGTCCATCACATCATTCTCCTAGTGAAGTGATCCTGTTGATCAAATGACAACTCATGTCTATGGTTAGGGAACATAACCATCTTTGATTAACGAGCTAGTATAGTAGAGGCATACCAGGGACACTTTGTTTCGTCTATGTATTCACACATGTACTAAGTTTCCGTTCAATACAATTCTAGCATGAGTAACATTTATCATGATATAAGGAAATACAAATAACAACTTTATTATTGCCTCTAGGGCATATTTCCTTCAGTCTCCCACTTGAACTAGAGTCGATAATCTAGATTACATAGTAATGATTCTAATACCCATGGAGTCTTGGTGATGATCCTGTTTTGCTCGTGGAAGAGGCTTAGTCAACGTGTCTGCGACATTCATATCCTTATGTATCTTGCAAATTTATATGTCTCCCTCCTTGACTTGATCGCGGATGGAATTGAAGCATCTCTTGATGTGCTTGGTTCTCTTGTGAAACCTGGATTCCTTCGCCAAGGCTATTGCTCCAGAGTTGTCACAAAAGATTTTCATTGGACCTGATGCACTAGGTATTACACCTAGATAGGATATGAACTCCTTAATTTGCTACTTCTGAAGCAGCAATGTATTCCGCTTCACACATAGATCCCACCAAGACGCTCTGCTTGGAACTGCACCAACTGACAGCTCCATTGTTCAGTAAAAATACATATCCGGTTTGTGACTTAGAGTCATCCGGATTAGTGTCAAAGCTTGAATCGACGTAACCAATTACGACGAGCTCTTTGTTTCCTCCATAAACGAGAAACATATCATTTGTCCTTTTTAGGTATTTCAGTATGTTCTTGACCGTTGTCCAGTGATCCATTCCTGGATTACTTTGGTACCTCCCTGCTAAACTTATAGCAAGGCACACATCAAGTCTGGTACGCAGCATTGCATACATGATAGATCCTATGTCTGAGGCATAGGGGAAGACTTTCATTTTCTCTCTATCTTCTACAGTGGTCGGGCATTTAGTCTTACTCAACTTCACACCTTGTAACACAGGCAACAACCCTTTCTTTGACTGATCCATTTTGAACTTCTTCAAAACTTTATCAAGGTATGTGCTTTGTGAAAGTCCAATTAAGCATCCTGATCTATCTCTATAGATCTTGATGCCTAATATATAAGCAGCTTCACCGAGGTCTTCCATTGAAAAAATATTATTCAAGTATCCCTTTATGCCATCCAGAAATTCTATATCATTTCCAATCAACAATATGTCATCCACATATAATATCAGAAATGCTACGGAGCTCCCACTCACTTTCTTGTAAATACAGGCTTCTCCAAAAGTCTATATAAAACCATATGCTTTGATCACCTCATCAAAGTGTATATTCCAACTCTGAGATGCTTGCACCAGTCCATAGATGGATCGGTGGAGCTTGCATACTTTGTTAGCACCTTTAGGATCGACAAAACCTTCTGGTTGCATCATATACAACTCCTCTTTGAGGTATCCATTAAGGAATGCAGTTTTGACATCCATTTGCCAGATTTCGTAATCATATAATGCGGCAATTGCTAACATGATTCGGATAGACTTAAGTATCGCTACGGGTGAGAAAGCCTCATCATAGTCAACTCCTTGAACTTGTCAAAAACCTTCCACAACAAGTCGAGCTTTGTATACAGTAACATTACCATCGGCGTCAGTCTTCCTCTTAAAGATCCATTTATTTTCGATGGCTTGCCGATCATTGGGCAGGTCAACTAAAGTCCACACTTTGTTCTCATACATGGATCGCATGTCAGATTTCATGGCCTCGAGCCATTTTGCGGAATCTAGGCTCATCAATGCTTCCTCATAGTTCGTAGGTTCATCATGGTCTAGTAACATGACTTCTAGAACCGGGTGTCGTACCACTCTGGTGCGGAACGTACTCTGGTTAACCTATGAGGTTCAGTAGTAACTTGATCCGAAGTTTCATGATCATCATCATTAGCTTCCTTGCTGATTGGTGTAGGAATCACTGGAACTAGTTTCTGTGATGTACTACTTTTCAATTAGGGAGGAGGTTGCTACTTCTCGAGCTTGCATTGTATTCCCTCGAAGAGGAAAGCGTGATGCAGCACAGTAGCATAAGTATTTCCCTCGGTTTTTGAGAACCAAGGTATCAATCTAGTAGGAGACCACACGCAAGTTCCTCGCACCTGCACAAACAAATAAGAACCTCACAACCAACGTGATAAGGGGTTGTCAATCCCTTCACGGTCACTTACGAGAGTGAGATCTGATAGATAGGATAAGATAATATTTTTGGTACTTTTGGTATAGGAACAGAAAGTAAATAAAGCAAAGTAAAGTAGATGAAGATTAATATGATGAGAATAGACCCGGGGGCCATAGATTTCACTAGTGGCTTCTCTCATGATAGCAGAATTCTACGGTGGGTGAACAAATTACTGTCGAGCAATTGATAAAAAAGTGCATAGTTATGAGAATATCTAGGCATGATCATTATATATAAGCATCACGTCCATGAAAAGTAGACCGAAACGATTCTGCATCTACTACTATTACTCCACACATCGACCGCTATCCAGCATGCATCTAGAGTATTAAGTTCATAAGAACAGAGTAACGCCTTAAGCAATATGACATGATGTAGAGGGATAAACTCAAGCAATATGATATAAACCCCATCTTTTTATCCTCGATGGCAATAATACTATACGTGCCTTGTTGCCCCTGCTGTCACTGGGAAAGGACACCGCAAGATTGAACCCAAAGCCAAGCACTTCTCCCATTGCAAGAACTATAGATCTAGTAGGCCAAACCAAACCAATAATTCGAAGAGACTTGCAAGGATATTATAATCATACATAAAAGATTTCAGAAAAGAATCCAATATTGTTCATAGATAATCTTGATCATAACCGCACAATTCATCGGGTCTCGACAAACACACCGCAAAAACATTACATCGAATAGATCTCCTCGAAGATCGAGGAGAACTTTGTATTGAGATCCAAAGAGAGAGAAGAAGCCACCTAGCTAATAACTATGGATCCGAAGGTCTGTGGTAAACTACTCACAACTCATCGGAGGAGCTATGGTGTTGATGTAGAAGCCCTCCGTGATCGATGCCCTCTCCGGCGGAGCTCCGGAACAGGCCCCAAGATGGGATCTCACGGGAACAGAAGGTTATGGCCGTGGAATTAGGGTTTCTTCGTGCTCCTCGATGTTTTCAGGGTACGTGGATATATATAGGAGGAAAAAGTACGTCGGTGGAGCAACGTGGGGCCCACGAGGGTGGGGGGCGTGCCTAACCCCCTGGCCGTGCCCTGCCCCCTCGAGGGCACCTCGTTTCTTCTTCGACTTGTACTCCAAGTCTCTCGTGAAGATATCGTTCCAAAAATAACTCTCCCGAAGGTTTCATTCTGTTTGGACTCTGTTTGATATTCATTTTCTGCGAAACACTGAAATGGGCAAAAAAACAACAATTTTCACTAGGCCTTGGGTTAGTAGGTTAGTCCAAAAAATAATATAAAAGTGTATAATAAATCCCATTAAACATCCAAAACAAAATATATAATACCATGTAACAATCGAAAATTATAGATACGTTGGAGACGTATCAAGCATCCCCAAGCTTAATTCCTGCTCGTCCTCGAGTAGGTAAATGATAAAAACAGAATTTTTGATGTGGAATGCTAACCAACATAATTCTCAATGTAAATTTCTTTATCATGGCATGAATGATCAGATCCGAAATATTCAAGACAAAAGTCTATATTGACATAAGAATAATAATACTTCAAGCATACTAACAAAGAAATCATGTCGTCTCAAAATAACATGGCCAAAGAAAGTTATCCCTACAAAATCATATAGTCCGGCTATGCTCTATCTTCATCACACAAAATATTTAAATCATGCACAACCCCGATTTCAGCCAAGAAATTGTTTCACACTTTAATTCTTTCAAACCTTTCAACTTTCACGCAATACATGAGTGTGAGCCATGGATATAGCACTATGTGGAATAGAGTGGTTGTTGTGGAGAAGACAAAAGAAGAAGATAGTCTCACATCAACTAGGATTATCAATGGTCTATGGACATGCCCATCAATAGATATCAATGTGAGTGAGTAGGTATTGCCATGCAACGGATGCACTAGAGCTATAAGTGTATGAAGGCTCAAGAAAAGAAACTAAGTGGGTGTGCATCCAACTTGCTTGCTCATGAAGACCTAAGGCATTTTGAGGAAGCCCATCATTGAAATATACAAGCCAAGTTCTATAATGAGAATTCCCACTAGTATATGAAAGAGAAAAAACAAGAGACTCTCTATCATGAAGATCATGGTGCTACTTTGAAGCACAAGTGTGGAAAAAGGATAGTGACATTGTCCCTTCTCTCCTTTTCTCTCATTTTTTTTTCTTTTGGGCCTTTTTTCTTTTCTTTTTCTTTTTTTATGGCCCCTCTTTTTTCTCTTTTTTCGTCTGGAGTCTCATTCCGACTTGTGGGGGAATCATAGTCTCTATCATCCTTTCCTCACTGGGACACTCGAAGCTAGAACAAAATATGGCTCTATGTGAATGATAATGATGAAGCGTGTCATATGAACGGAACTGTGGAAAGTTGCATGGCAATATATCTCGGAATGGATATGGAAATGCCATGATAGGTAGGTATGGTGGCTGTTTTGAGGAAGGTATATGGTGGGTGTATGGTACCGGCGAAAGTTGCGCAGTACAAGAGAGGCTAGCAATGGTGGAAGGGTGAGAGTGCGTATAATTCATGGACTCAACATTAGTCATAAAGAACTCATATACTTATTGCAAAAATCTATGAGTTATCAAAACAAAGTATTTAACGCATGCTCCTAGGGGAAGGGTTGGTAGGAGTTAACCATCGCGCAATCCCGACCTCCACACAAAGGATGACACTCAATAAATAAATGATGCTCCAACTTCATCACATAACGGTTCACCATACGTGCATGCTACGGGAATCACAAACTATAACACAAGTGTTTCTCAAATTCACAATTACGCCACTAGCATGACTCTAATATCACCATCCTCATATCTCAAAACAATAATCAAGTATCAAACTTCTCATAATATTCAATGCACTTGTATGAAAGTTTTCACTATACTCATCTTGGATGCCTATCATATGAAAGTGAAGCATGAGAGATCAATAATTTCTACAAAATAAAACCACCACTGTGTTCTAAAAGATATAAGTGAAGCACTAGAGGAAAACTATCTAGCTCAAAAGATATAAGTGAAGCACATAGAGTATTCTAATAAATTCTAAATCATATTTATCTCTCTCAATAGGTGTGTCCAGCAAGGATGATTGTGGCAAACTAAAATCAAATACTCAAATCATACATGACACTCCAAGCAAAACACATATCATGTGGTGAATAAAAATATAGTCTCAAGTAAAGTTACCGATAGACGAAGACGAAATAGGGATGCCTTCCCGGGGCATCCCCAAGCTTAGGCTTTTGGTTATCCTTGAATATTACCTTGGGGTGCCATGGTCATCCCCAAGCTAAGGCTCTTGCCACTCTTTGTTCCATTGTCCATCGAATCCTTACCCAAAACTTGAAAACTTCACAACACAAAACTTAGCCAAAAATCTCATGAGTTCTGTTAGTATAAGAAAACAAACCACCACTCAAAGGTACTCTAATGAACTCATTCTTTGTTTATATTTATGTTGAACCTACTGTATTCCAACTTCTCCATGATTCATACCCCCCGATACTACTCATAGATTCATCAAAATAAGCAAACAACACACGAAAAACAGAATCTGTCAAAAACAGAACAGTCTGTAGTAATATGTAACTTTTGAATAATTCTGTAACTCTAAAAAATTGAAATAAATTGGTGTACGTGAGGAATTTGTCTATTAATCATCTGCAAAAAGAATCAACTAAAAATCGCTCTCCACTAAAAAATGACAGGCAATCTCATGAGCGCTAAAGTTTCTGTTTTTACAGCATGATCGCATAAACTTCACACAAGTCTTGCCAAAGGTTCTACTTGGCACAAACACTAATTAAAACACAAAACCACATCTAAACAGAAGCTAGATGCAATATTTATTCCTAAACAGAAGCAAAAAACAATAAAATAAAATTGGGTTGCCTCCCAACAAGCGCTATCGTTTAACGCCCCTAGCTAGGCACGATACAAGAATAGATCTAGGTATTGCCATCTTTGGTGGGCAATCCATAAGTGGCTCTCATAATAGATTCATAAGCTAATTTGATTTTCTTTCTAGGAAAGTGTTCCATGCCTTTCCTTAACGGAAATTGGAATATAATATTTCCTTCCTCATATCAATAATTGCACCGATCGTTCTAAGGAAAGGTCTACCAAGAATAATAGGACATGAAGGATTGCAATCTATATCAAGAACGATGAAATCTACGGGCACATAATTCCTATTGGCAACAATAAGAACATCATTAATCCTTCCCATAGGTTTCTTAATGGTAGAATCCGCAAGATGCAAATTTAAAGAACAATCATCAAGTTCATGGAATCCTAACATATCACATAAAGCTTTTGCAATTGTGGAAACACTTGCACCCAAATCACACAAAGCAAAGCATTCATGATCTTTAATCTTAATTTTAATAGTAGGCTCCCACTCATCATAAAGCTTTCCAGGGATAGAAACTTATAATTCAAGTTTTTCTTCATAAGACTGCATTAAAGCATCAACTATGTGTTTGGTAAAAGCCTTATTTTGACTATCAGCATGCGAAGAATTTCGCACGGATTGCAACAAGGAAATACAATCTATTAAAGAGCAATTATCATAATTAAATCCCTTGAAATCCAAGATAGTGGGTTCATCGCTATGCAAAGTTTTGATCTCTTCAATCCCACTTTTAAGAATTTTAGCATCAAGATCTAAAAACTCTGAATCATTGGGACGCTGTCGGTGTACTAAGATAGGGGTACCTTAGTACCCCAACTTGTGCACGGGCAGTAGCAGCTTCCCGTGGCAGGATTTACCACGCGCTCGCCAAGAACCTTTCTGGTCCCTATGAAGCCATTCAAGAACAAAGTATACAAGTCAGAAGATCAAGGCCCCGGCAAGAGGAGCTTGCCGGGAAGGCCGCACCAGGCTCAAGGTTATCACTTTAGCACAAGACCCTGGCAAGAGGAGCTTGCCAGGAAGGCCAAGGAACACATACCTCAAGAGATGTCTCGGCGCATCATGCGCCCCGACAGGACCCGGAGAGCGACAAACTTCCGGGCCCGGCAAGATCACGACCCCGGCAAGGTGCTTGCCGGGGAAACCTACGCTGTGTGCCCACGCTCCAGCTCATCTGCCCACGCGTCGCCCTGGGGCCCTTCCAGGGGCACGTGGCAGACGACTGTGCAGCCTGGGGCACACGGTAGCAAGCCAAGGTGACGAGGCTACCGCCGTGGCGAACGGAGAAGCATGGACAGACGCTTTTGGGGGCGACGGCGACGGGCATTTAATGCCCTTGTCCCCCACTGTCAAAGTTAGGTGAAGACCACTGTTCATATACTGTTCATGCACTGTTGCAATTACCACCAAAATTACACTTTTACCCTCCTCTACGTTGACACCTGTCGGTGACCCCTTTGAGCTATAAAAGGAGGCCCATGCACAACGTAGAGGAGGTTCGAAACCTAGACAACTCACTCACTCGGTGTAGCTAGCACTGTAGATCTTCAAGCTCCCGAGCTCAAGAACTCAATACCACCTAAGCAAGAGTAGGGTTTTACGCGTCCGCGCGGCCCGAACCTGGGTAAAACTGCCCGCGTGTGCCCCTCGATCTGCTCTCCGTGCTCCCTCCGCTCCCTTACCGCAACATAGAGGGTGCTCCAGTCCCATAGGTGCTCGTGGGAGGACAGTTTCCCCCGACATCTTTGGCGCACCAGGTAGGGGGCGTCGAGGTTGTGCGAACCTGATCCGGCGCTCATGCGGGCGCAACCTTCAGCAACTTCACCAGCTTCATCAACCTCATCGACAACATCAACATGCCTCCGAAGAAGAAGGCTTCGGAGGTCGGAGGCCCGTCTGCGTCGATCCCACCGCCACCAGAACCAACGGTTGGTGGAGGAGACGCCGGCGGAAGGGTGGTCGCCGGCGAGGAAACTCACGGCGCCACCAAGTCCAAGGACAAGACTGATGACCGGGCGAACTCCAAAACCTCGGTGTCAGTACACGCCCCACGTCCCTCCCAGGAGGTGCAAGACCCGCAGCAGCGTGGTACTGGAGGTACCATACGCTTGCTGGGGCGTGGCCAAGCCGGAGGATCGCGGGATGCTCAAGGCCAGCGCGCTGGTACGAGCAAGGCGCGGTCGCCGGGGCGGGAACATGCTCCTTCTAACGCTGTTAGAAGTCCGAGCGTGTCCCGCTCCTCGCACCGCTCGCCGCCGCTCCCCTCCTCTCCAGCAGAAGCTCTAGCAAGAGCACAGCTGCTCCTCGACTTCCCTCCAGCGGCAGATAAAGCCGAAGACTGGAGGGCGACGATCCAGAGCCTCATCGCCTTCGCCAACAACGACACACCGCAGTAGCCGGCAACATCGCGGCCACGGCAAGTCGACCAGACGAAGGCCGATGGAGACAAGACCGCCGAGGGTGCAACCACCGTGCATTCCCCGCCGCGGAAGCAGAAATCGCCACCCCGCCGGATCAACGTCGACGACGACTCTACGGCATCGTCGGATCCGCGGGCTCGCCGCGATCAGCGCCAAGTCCTAGATGACAGGCGGCAAGAGGACGCTCGGACTCGCATCGAGCGTCGACGAGAAGCCCGAAGACAGTCAGATCAACGCGCTGGGACCGCTGTCGACGCGCATGCGCCCGGTGAACCAGGCGACTTGCCGTACGCGGCAGGTTGCCCTGCGTTCACCCGTGAGCTGCGGCAAGTCCAGTGGCCCAGCATGAAGAATTTCAAGCCCGACGTACCCGAGAAGTACGACGGCAAGACACACCCCTCGGAGTTCCTCAGCATCTACACCATCGCGGTGCAGGCTGCCGGGGGACGCGACGAGAAGATCCTAGCCAACTACTTCCCGCTAGTGCTTAAGCCAAAGGTTCAGTCTTGGCTTATGCACTTGCCGGAGAACTCCATCTCCTCATGGGCAGATCTGTGCCACCAGTTTGTTGGCGCCTTCACGGGCGGCCACAAACCCCACGGCCAGGAGAGCGATCTCCACATCCTCGCCCAGAAGGAGGGAGAGTCCCTGCGCAAATACATCCAAAGATTCAGCCGCGTCCAGCACAACATTCCCGACGTCCACCCTGCCGCGGTTATCAGCGCGTTTCACCAGAACGTGCGTAACCGCTGGATGAGGGAGGAGATGGCCATGACCAAGATCCGGGTGAAGGAAATATGCCCTAGAGGCAATAATAAAGATGTTATTTGTATTTCCTTATATCATGATAAATGTCTTTTATTCATGCTAGAATTGTATTAATCGGAAACTTGATACATGTGTGAATACATAGACAAAATAGTATGTCCCTAGTATGCCTCTACTGGACTAGCTCACTGATCAAAGATGGCTATGTTTCCTAGCCATAGACATGAGTTGTCATTTGATCAACGGGGTCACATCATTAGGAGAATGATGTGATGGACAAGACCCATCCGTTAGCATAGCACTTTGATCGTTTAGTTTTACTGCTATTGCTTTCTTCATGACTTATACATGTTCCTATGACTATGAGATTATGCAACTCCCGAATACCGTAGGAACACCTTGTGTGCTATCAAACATCATAACGTAACTGGGTGATCATAAAGATGCTCTACAGGTGTCTCCGAAAGTATTCGTGGTGTTGGCATAGATCAAGATTAGGATTTGTCACTCCGAGTGTCGGAGAGGTATCTCTGGGCCCTCTCGGTAACACACATCACAATAAGCCTTGCAAGCAAAAGACTAATGAGTTAGTCACAAGATGATGTGTTACGGAACGAGTAAAGAGACTTGCCGGTAACGATATTGAACTAGGTATGGAGATACCGCCGATCGAATCTCGGGCAAGTAACATACCAATGACAAAAGGAACAACGTATGTTGTTATGCGGTTTGACCGATAAAAGATCTTCGTAGAATATGTAGGAGCCAATATGAACATCCAGGTTCCGCTATTGGTTATTGACCGGAGATGAGTCTCGGTCATGTCTACATAGTTCTCGAACCCGTAGGGTCCGCACGCTTAACGTTTGATGATGATCGGTATTATGAGTTTATGAGTTTTGATGTACCGAAGGTAGTTCGGAGTCCCGGATGAGATCACGGACATGACGAGGAGTCTCGGAATGTCTGAGACATAAAGATTGATATATTGGACGACAATATTCAGACACCGGAAGTGTTCCGGAAAAGTTTCGGATTTAACGGGATTGCCGGAGGAGGTTACCGGAACCCCCTACGAGAGGGGATGGTCCATAGTGGGCCTTAAGGAAAGGAGAGAGGCAGCCCATAGAGGCTGGCCGGCGCCCCACCTAGGGATCCTAGTTGGACTAGGATTGGGGGGGCGCCACCTCTCCCTCTTTTCCTTTCCCTCTCTTCCTTCTTTGGTAGTTCCTACTAGGAATAGGATTGCAATCCTATTCCTAGTAGGATTGCACCCTAGCCGCACCATAGGAGGGCCGGCCGGCCTCCCCCCTTGCTCCTTTATATACGGGGACAGGGGGGCACCCAAAGACACACAAGTTGAATTGTTCCATCCGTGTGCGGTGCCCCCCTCCATAGAAACACACCTCGGTCATACCGTCGCGGTGCTTAGGCGAAGCCCTGCGCCGGTGAATACATCATATCCGTCACCACGCCGTCGTGCTGACGAAACTCTCCCGTGAAGCTCAACTGGATCAAGAGCTCGTGGGAAGTCATCAAGCTGAACGTGTGTTGAACGCGGAGGTGCCGTACGTTCGGTGCTTGATCGGTTGAATCGCGAACAAGTTCGACTACATCAACCGCGTCACTTGACGCTTCCGCTTCCGGTCTACGAGGGTACGTAGACACACTCTTCCCTCTCGTTGCTATGCATCTGGTAGATAGATCTTGCGTGATCGTAGGAAAATTTTAAAATACTACGTTCCCCAACAGTGGCATCATGAGCCAGGTTTATGCGTAGATGATATGCACGAGTAGAACACAATGAGTTGTGGGTGATACTAGTCATACTGCTTACCAGCATGTCATACTTTGCTTCGGCAGTATTGTGAGATGAAGCGGCCCGGACCGACATTACGCGTACGCTTACGCGAGACTGGTTTCACCGTTACGAGCACTCGTTGCTTAAAGGTGACTGGCGGGTGTCTGTCTCTCTCACTTTAGCTGAATCAAGTGTGGCTACGCCCGGTCCTTGTGAAGGTTAAAACAGCACATACTTGACGAAACATCGTTGTGGTTTTGTATGCATAGGTAAGAACGGTTCTTGCTAAGCCTGTAGCAGCCACGTAAAACTTGCAACAACAAAGTAGAGGACGTCTAACTTGTTTTTGCAGGGCATGTTGTGATGTGATATGGTCAAGACATGATGAGTTATACGGTTTTGTATGAGATGATCATGTTTTGTAATGTTATCGGCAACTGGCAGGAGCCATATGGTTGTCGCTTTATTGTATGAAATGCAATCGCCATGTAATTGCTTTACTTTATCACTAAGCGGTAGCGATAGTCGTAGAAGCAATAGTTGGCGAGACGACAACGATGCTACGATGGAGATCAAGGTGTCGCGCCGGTGACGAAGGTGATCATGACGGTGCTTTGGAGATGGAGATCAAAAGCACAAGATAATGATGGCCATATCATGTCACATATTCTGTTTGCATGTGATGTTTATCTTATTATGCTTCTTATTTTGCTTAGAACGACGGTAGCATTATAAGATGATCCATTACTAAAATTTCAAGGTATAAGTGTTCTCCCTAAGTATGCACCGTTGCGAAAGTTCGTCGTGCCGAGACACCACGTGATGATCGGGTGTGATAAGCTCTACGTTCAAATACAACGGGTGTAAGCCAGTTTTGCACACGCAGAATACTCGGGTTAAACTTGACGAGCCTAGCATATGCAGATATGGCCTCGGAACACTGGAGACCGAAAGGTCGAGCGTGAATCATATAGTAGATATGATCAACATAAGATGTTCACCATTGAAACTACTCCATCTCACGTGATGATCGGACATGGTTTAGTTGATTTGGATCACGTGATCATTTAGATGACCGGAGGGATGTCTATCTAAGTGGGAGTTCTTTAATTAATATGATTAAATTGAACTTTAATTTATCATGAACTTAGTCCTCGTAGTATTAGCATATCTATGTTGTAGATCAATAGCTCACGATGTTGCTCCCCGTTTATTTTTTATATGTTCCTAGAGAAAACTAAGTTGAAAGATGTCAGTAGCAATGATGCGGAATTGTTCCGTGATCTGAGGATTATCCTCATTGCTGCACAGAAGAATAATGTCCTTGATGCGCCACTAGGTGACAGACCTATTGCAGGAGCAGATGTAGACGTTATGAACGTTTTGACAAAAGCTCGGTATGATGACTACTTGATAGTTTAAGTGCACCATGCTTTACGGCTTAGAACCGGGACTTCAAAAACGTTTTGAACGCCACGGAGAATATAAGATGTTCCAAGAGTTGAAATTAGTATTTCATACTCATGCCCGTGTCGAGAGGTATAAGACTTCTGACAGTACTTTGCCTACAAGATGGAGGAGAATAGCTCAACCAGTGAGCATGTGCTCAGATTGTCTGGGTACTACAATTACTTGAATCAAGTGGAAGTTGATCTTCCAGATAAGATAGTAATTGACAAAGTTCTCTAGTCACTATCACCAAGTTGGTAGAACTTCGTGATGAACTATAATATGCAAGGGATGACGAAGGTAATTCCCGAGCTCTTCGCGATCCTGAAATCGGCGAAGGTAGAAATCAAGAAAGAGCATCAAGTGTTGATGGTTAATAAGACCACTTGTTTCAAGTAAAGGGCAAAGGGATAGAAGGGGAACTTCAAGAAGAATGACAAGCAAGTTGTCACTCCCATGAAGAAACCCAAAGCTAAACTCAAGCCTGAAACTAAGTGCTTCTACTGCAAAGGAAATGGTCACTGGAAGTGGAACTGCCCTAGATACTTGGCGGATAAGAAGGATGGCAAAGTGAACAAAGGTATATTTGATATACCGATTATTGATGTGTATTTTACTAGTGTTCATAGCAACCCCTCGGTATTTGATACTGGTTCAGTTGCTAAAGAGTAGTAACTCGAAATGGGAGTTGCATAATGAACAGAGACTAGTTAAAGGTGAAGTGACGATGTGTGTTCGAAGTGGTTCCAAGATTGATATGATCATCATCGCACACTCCCTATACTTTCGGGATTAGTGTAAAACCTAAATAAATGTTATTTGGCATTTGCGTTGAGCATGAATATGATTTGATCATATTTGTTGCAATACGGTTATTCATTTAAAGTCATAGAATAATTGTTATTCTGTTTACATGAATAAAACCTTCGATGGTCATACACCCAATGAAAATAGTTTGTTGGATCTCGATCGTGGTGATACACATATTCATAATATTGAAGCCAAAAGATGCAAGGTTAATAATGATAGTGCAACTTATTTGTGGCACTTCCGTTTAGGTCATAATGGTGTAAAGCGCATGAAGAAACTCCATAGTGATGGACTTTTGGAATCACTTGATTATGAATCACTTGGTGCTTGCGAACCATGCCTCATGGGCAAGATGACTAAAACTCCGTTCTCCGGAACAATGGAGCGAGCAACAGATTTGTTGGAGATCATACATACAGATGTATGTGGACCAATGAGTGTTGAAGCTCGTGGCAGGTATCGTTATTTTCTGACCTTCACTGATGATTTGAGCAGATATGTGTATATCTACTTAATGAAGCACAAGTCTGAAACATTTGAAAAGTTCATAGAATTTCAGAGTGAAGTGGAGAATCATTGTAACAAGAAAATAAGAGTTTCTACGATATGATCGTAGAGGTAAAATATTTGAGTTAGCGAGTTTGGTCTTCATTTGAAACAATGTGGAATAGTTTCACGACTCACGCCACCCGGAACACCACAGCGTAATGGTGTGTCCGAACTTCGTAACCGTACTTTATTAGATATGGTGCGATCGATGATGTCTCTTGCCGATCTACCACTATAGCTTTTGGGGTTATGCATTAGAGACAGCTACATTCACGTTAAATAGGGCACCATCTAAATCCGTGGAGATGACACCGTATGAACTGTGGTTTGACGAGAAACCTAAGCTGTCATTTCTTTAAGTTTGGGACTGCGATGCTTATGTGAAAAAGTTTCAACATGATAAGCTCGAACCCAAATCGGAGAAGTAAATCTTCGTAGGATACCCAAAAGAAACTGTTGGTACACCTTCTATCACAGATCCGAAGGCAAGGTCTTTGTTGCTAAGAGTGGATCCTTTCTAGAGAAGGAGTTTCTCTCGAAAGAAGTGAGTGGGAGGAAAGTAGAACTTGATGAGGTAATTGTACCTTCTCCCGAATTGGAAAATGGAACATCACATAAACTAGTTCCAGTGATTCCTACACCAATTAGTGAGGAAGCTAATGATGATGATCATGAAACTTCAGATCAAGTTTCTGCTGAACGTCGTAGATCAACCAGAGTACGTTCCGCACCAGAGTGGTACGGCAGCCCAGTTCTGGAAGTCATGTTACTAGACCATGATGAACCTGCGAACTATGAGGAAGCGATGATGAGCCCAGATTCCGCAAAATGGCTTGAGGCCATGAAATCTGAGATGGGATCCATGTATGAGAACAAAGTGTGGACTTTGGTTGACTTGCCCGATGATCGGCAAGCCATCAAAAATAAATGGATCTTCAAGAGGAAGACTGACGCTGACGGTAATGTTACTGTTTACAAAGCTCGACTTGTTGCGAAAGGTTTTCGACAAGTTCAAGGAGTTGACTACGATGAGACTTTCTCACCCGTAGCGATGCTTAAGTCTGTCTGAATCATGTTAGCAATTGCCGCATTTTATGAAATCTGGCAAATGGATAACAAAACTGCATTCTTTAATGGATTTATTAAAGAAAAATTGTATATGATGCAACCCGAAGGTTTTGTCAATCCTAAAGGTGCTAACAAAATGTGCAAGCTCCAGCGATCCATCTATGGACTGGTACAAGCATCTCGGAGTTGGAATATACGCTTTGATAAGTTGATCAAAGCATATAGATTTATACAGACTTACGGTGAAGCCTGTATTTACAAGAAGTGAGTGGGAGCACTACAACCTTTCTGATAAGTATATGTGAATGACATATTGTCGATCGGAAATGATGTAGAATTTTCTGGAAAGCATAAAGGAGTGTTTGAAAGGAGTTTTTCAAAGAAAGACCTTGGTGAAGCTGCTTACATATTGGGCATCAAGATCTATAGAGACAGATCAAGACGCTTGATAAGACTTTCGATAAGTACATACCTTGATAAGATTTTGAAGTAGTTCAAAATGGATCAGTCAAAGAAGGAGTTCTTGCCTGACTTGTAAGGTGTGAAGTTGAGTAAGACTCAAAGCCAGACCACGGCAGAAAAATATAGAGAGAATGAAAGTCATTCCCTATGCCTCAGCCATAGGTTCTATAAAGTATGCCATGCTGTGTACCAAACATGTTGTGTACCTTGCCATGAGTTTGTCAAGGGGGTACAATAGTGATCCAAGAGTAGATCACTGTACAGCGGTCAAAATTATCCTTAGTAACTAGATGACTAAGGAAATGTTTCTCGATTATGGAGGTGATAAAGAGTTCATCGTAAAGGGTTACGCCGATGCAAGCTTTGACACTAAATTCAGATGACTCTAAGTATCAATCTGGATGCGTATTGAAAGTGGGAGCAATTAGCTAGAGTAGCTCTATGCAGAGCATTGTAGACATAGAAATTTGCAAAATACATACGGATCTGAATGTGACAGACCCGTTGACTAAACTTCTCTCACAAGCAAAACATGATCACACCTTATTACTCTTGGGTATTAATCACATAGCGATGTGAACTAGATTATTGACTCTAGTAAACCCTTTGGGTGTTGGTCACATGGCGATGTGAACTATGGGTGTTATTCACATAACGATGTGAATTATCGGTATTAAATCACATGGCGATGTGAGCTAGATTATTGACTCTAGTGCAAGTGGGAGACTGAAGGAAATATGCCCTAGAGGCAATAATAAAGATGTTATTTGTATTTCCTTATATCATGATAAATGTCTTTTATTCATGCTAGAATTGTATTAACCGGAAACTTGATACATGTGTGAATACATAGACAAAATAGTATGTCCCTAGTATGCCTCTACTGGACTAGCTCATTGATCAAAGATGGCTATGTTTCCTAGCCATAGACATGAGTTGTCATTTGATCAACGGGGTCACATCATTAGGAGAATGATGTGATGGACAAGACCCATCCGTTAGCATAGCACTTTGATCGTTTAGTTTTACTGATATTGCTTTCTTCATGACTTATACATGTTCCTATGACTATGAGATTATGCAACTCCCGGATACCGTAGGAACACCTTGTGTGCTATCAAACGTCATAACGTAACTGGGTGATCATAAAGATGCTCTACAGGTGTCTCCGAAAGTATTCGTGGTGTTGGCATAGATCAAGATTAGGATTTGTCACTCCGAGTGTCGGAGAGGTATCTCTGGGCCCTCTCGGTAACACACATCACAATAAGCCTTGCAAGCAAAATACTAATGAGTTAGTCACAAGATGATGTGTTACGGAACGAGTAAAGAGACTTGCCGGTAACGATATTGAACTAGGTATGGAGATACCGCCGATCGAATCTCGGGCAAGTAACATACCGATGACAAAAGGAACAACGTATGTTGTTATGCGGTTTGACCGATAAAAGATCTTCGTAGA
This sequence comes from Secale cereale, assembly GCA_902687465.1. Taxonomy (NCBI): domain Eukaryota; kingdom Viridiplantae; phylum Streptophyta; class Magnoliopsida; order Poales; family Poaceae; genus Secale; species Secale cereale. The sequence continues at coordinate 529,408,638 of LR738714.1, read as the reverse complement.
ATATGTAGGAGCCAATATGAACATCCAGGTTCCGCTATTGGTTATTGACCGGAGATGAGTCTCGGTCATGTCTACATAGTTCTCGAACCCGTAGGGTCCGCACGCTTAACGTTTGATGACGATCGGTATTATGAGTTTATGAGTTTTGATGTACCGAAGGTAGTTAGGAGTCCCGGATGAGATCACAGACATGAAGAGGAGTCTCGAAATGTCCGAGACATAAAGATTGACATATTGGACGACTATATTCAGACACCGGAAGTGTTCCGGAAAAGTTTCGGATTTAACGGGATTGCCGGAGGGGGTTACCGGAACCCCCTACGAGGGGGGATGGTCCATAGTGGGCCTTAAGGAAAGGAGAGAGGCAGCCCATAGAGGCTGGCCGGCGCCCCACCTAGGGATCCTAGTTGGACTAGGATTGGGGGGGCGCCACCTCTCCCTCTTTTCCTTTCCCTCTCTTCCTTCTTTGGTAGTTCCTACTAGGAATAGGATTGCAATCCTATTCCTAGTAGGATTGCACCCTAGCCGCACCATAGGAGGGCCGGCCGGCCTCCCCCTTGCTCCTTTATATACGGGGGCAGGGGGCACCCAAAGACACACAAGTTGAATTGTTCCAGCCGTGTGCGGTGCCCCCCTCCACAGAAACACACCTCGGTCATACCGTCACGGTGCTTAGGCGAAGCCCTGCGCCGGTGAATACATCATATCCGTCACCACGCCGTCGTGCTGAGGAAACTCTCCCGTGAAGCTCAACTGGATCAAGAGCTCGTGGGACGTCATCAAGCTGAACGTGTGCTGAACACGGAGGTGCCGTACGTTCGGTGCTTGATCGGTTGAATCGCGAAGAAGTTCGACTACATCAACCGCGTCACTTGACGCTTCCGCTTCCGGTCTACGAGGGTACGTAGACACACTCTTCCCTCTCGTTGCTATGCATCTGGTAGATAGATCTTGCATGATCGTAGGAAAATTTTAAAATACTACGTTCCCCAACACCGGGATGTCAGCGAACTCTACGCTCTGGCTGACAAGTGCGCGCGCGCTGAAGAGGGGAGGAGACTCCCCGGAGAGGATACTGGCGCAGGAGGAAGCGACAGCGAGGATGCCGCCCAACAAGGAAAAACCGGCGGCGGAATAACAAAAAGAAGAAGAGCAAGGAGGTGCTGGTTGTCGAGCAGTCCGGCAAGGAGGCTCCCGCCAAGAAGGCACAGGCTGGTGGTTCTGGCAAGGAGCCCGCCCCTGTAGCGGCAGCCGACAAGCAGGACGGCTCCAACAAGCAGTACTGCAAGATCCACCGCACCAAGGGCCACGATCTTCAGAACTACAAAAGAGTCGAGTACCTCGTAGAGCAGCAGAAGGCTGAATACGAGCGTCGCGACAAGGAGAAGGCCCAAGGAGGCGGAGGAGAGCCGAGCAAGAAGCGGCCGTTCAACGGCCGGGGAGGACGCCGCGGCAAGGCCAAGCAGCGGCAAGGTGACAGACCTCCCCGGGGCCGCGACAAGGATGAGGATGAAGACGATGATGATGACATGGAAGAAGGAGACAACAGCGAGCAGGAGTTCCAGAAGGCCACAGAGGTTCTGTGTGTCGACGGAGGTGCCTCTCTGCACACTTCCCACCGCCAGCTCAAGCAGTGGGTGCGAGAAGTGAATGCAACTGAGCCGCCCGTCGAGTCACGCAGGCTGCTGAAGTGGTCCGGCACGCCCATCACCTTTGACCTTGAGGACCATCCTGACCGCACAACTACGGTCGGGTGCTTGCCGATGTTGGTCTCACCAACTATCCGCAACCTCAAGGTCAACAATATGTTGGTTGACGGTGGGGCCGGCCTGAATTTGATCTCCTCAGCTGTGACCAAAAAGCTACAGATCCCAAACAGCGAGCTCGAGGAAACCGGGTCATTCCAAGGGATCAACCCGGGAAGGAGCAAGCCGAAGGGGAAGATTACACTGCCAGTGACCTTTGGCGGGGAGCTCAACTTCAGGACACAGAGGATCACGTTTGATGTTGCCGATATCCCATTACCATACAATGGGATACTTGGCCGTCCTGCCCTCGCCAAGTTCATGGCAGCTTCCCACTATGCATACAACATGCTCAAGATGCCGGGGCCGATAAGCGTCATCTCTGTCCCTGGCGACAAGAAGGACGCGCTTATCTGCGCCGACATGATCTACCGGGATGCAGCAGCCGCAGCAGAAAGCAACACTCTTGCCGCTGAAGCTCCCGGGGGGAAGAACAAGACCAAGTCCGGCAAGAGCTCTGGAGCCCACTCCGGCAAACGCACCTCCTCGGAGTGCTGCGCTGCCGTCGAGGACGCGCCATCGAGCTCCACCGGCAAGTGCAAGAAAGGAATGGCAGCTCCACCGGCAACCAAGAAGGTGTCCGCCAAGGAGGACGGCACTGGTGGTACCTTCACCATCAGTGCTACACTCGACCACAAATAGGAAAGCACGCTCGTTGCCTTCCTGCGGGCGAATGTCGACGTGTTTGCATGGCAACCGTCTGACATCCCCGGCGTTCCCAGGAAGGTAATGGAGCACAAGCTTGCTGTTTGTCCTCACGCGCGGCCCGTCAAGCAGAAGGTCAGAAAGCAAGCCGTGGAGCGCCAAGAGTTCATAGCTGAAGAGATAAAGAAGTTGGAAGCAGCAGGCCTGGTTAGAGGCGTAATCCATCCTACGTGGTTGGCCAATCCAGTTGTCGTGCGCAAGGCCAATGGGAAGTGGAGACTTTGTATAGACTTCACCGACGTGAACAAAGCTTGTCCCAAGGATCCCTTTCCCTTGCCGCGCATTGACCAAATTGTTGACTCCACAGCTGGATGTGAGTTGCTCTCATTCCTTGATGCATACTCAGGTTACCACCAGATATTCATGGCCAAGGAAGATGAAGAGAAGACTGCATTCATTACTCCATGCGGCACATATTGCTTCATACGCATGCCCTTTGGATTGAAGAATGCAGGCTCAACGTTTGCGAGGGTGGTGCACACTGCTTTTGACCCACAGATCCACAGGAATGTAGAAGCCTACATGGATGATATAGTGGTCAAGAGCAAGAGCAAAGATACCCTGATACAGGACTTAGAGGAAACCTTTGAGAATCTGCGCAAGATCCAACTCAAGCTGAACCCCGAGAAGTGCGTCTTCGGAGTTCCCTCCGGCAAGCTTCTCGGGTTCTTTGTGTCCCAGAGGGGGATTGAAGCCAATCCCGACAAGATAAAAGCCATAGAGCAGATTGAAGCCCCGAAGCGCGTCAAGGACGTAAGAAGACTTGCTGGTTGTGTGGCTGCCCTCAGCAGGTTCATTTCAAAGTCTGCAGAACGCGCCCTGCCTTTCTTCAAAATTTTGAAAAAGGCAGGTCCTATGCAATGGACTCCGGAAGCGGAGTGATACGGTGTATCCTAGGGCCATCACCATGGACCCTCCTTCACCCCCTCAAGTGCCTCAAGGACCGATGACACGTGCTCGTGCTAGAGCTTTTGAGACCGAGGTGACGTCACTCCTAGCCCAACTCCCTTATGAATCTTGCGAGACATGGTTGCTACCTCAAGCGAGTGTGCTTTGTGTGCTCAGGTGTGAAGGAGACCACTTCGGAGAAGAGCTTGAAGATGGACAAGTCCCCAAGGCCACGGACGAGCTGATGCATCGAGAAGGGCAGAAGAGAGCTCCAGGACCCGGACATCCGGCCCCCTGGCCCGGACATCCGGCCCCTGGGCATTCACCTACAGAAGGCCAACAGCAGCCGAGGCTACAGGGCCCGGACATCCGGCCAGGGCCCGGACATCCGGCCAGGCACGGCCCGGACATCCGGCCCCGCGCCCGGAAATCCGGCGCCTCTGTCCAGAGAGCACCCGAGGCGCGTCCACTCCCGCCCGGACATCCGGGTCCCCGCCCCGGACATCCGGCGACCCATGAAGCCCCGGACATCCGGGCCGTAGCCCGGACATCCGGCCCCTGATCTGCCTGCGTGCAGCCCCTGGGCCGAGGCCCATGTACCCGTTCGCCCCGAAGACTATATATACTCCTCTCCTCTTTCCGTTTAGGGTTAGCTGTGGTTTTAGCTCATTTGACACTTGTGTGGATTTCTCCCACGAGACCGGTGCGCCTCTACGGAGAAGATCCACCTCTGGATTCAAGACCCCTAACGGGAAGATCCCACGGGATTCCAAGACCTCCTCCGGGAGAAGACTATCTGTATCACCGTTGTTGACTTTGGATCATGTATCTCGACCTTGTATCGCGAATCTAGCACTTGTGTGATTGCTTCCGTGTTGATTTGAGTGTTCTCTCTTGTGTTTTCCCCTTCTTTCTCCGTGTTTTCCCCGTGTTCATCGTGTGCCAACCTCCAAACGTGAAAGATCCGCTGATTAGGGTTCCACCCTATATCATTATGGTATCTAGAGCAAAGGTTTCTCACGATTTTGGAGCCCCACACTTTGTTTTCTAGCCTGTTTTTGTCGTGTTCTTCCTAATTTCGAAAATTGCCCCACAAAAAGAGCCCCAAAAATTTTCTGTGATCTGTTGATTTGGCAAGATTTTGTTGAATTTGTTCCATGGATTTGCTGTGCCACGTGTGGATCTAGCTTTTCCTCCACTTTTCCCCAAATTTCACCCGAAAAATCCACCGAATTTTTGCCTCGCAAACCCCCTTTTGCCACGTGTTCTTGCTGGCTCGGGCACCCCGGACATCCGGCTCGTGCCCCGGACATCCGGCCCGGCCCGGACATCCGGCCCCTGGCCCGGACATCCGGCCTCCCGCAGCCATTTTGCCCCACTACACTTCCCTCCTAGCAATCATCCGCCATTTTCGTTCGGTGCTCCACCATTTCTTCCGCAAACCACCACCGATCTTCCGCAACAACCACCATCGCTTCACCGCTTCGAGTTTGGAAAATTTGTCTCCATTTGCCGTGGATACTTGAGTTTTGGTTTCACCGTTTCCTTGGATGTTTCGGCTACCTTGGGACGGCAAGACTTCGACGACACCACCGCTCAACTTCGGCAAGGACGGTAACATCGACGACACTTCGATCATTCTATCTTGCAATTGCATTGTCACCCTATGAACCATCTTTGCGTAGCTTTCCCATTGAGACTAGCCATTTGAGTATTGCCGGGCCACGACACTTGTGCACATTAGTGATACTCATATATATTGCATACCACATCATCTTGGTATATTGCATATCTCCTTGTGCCACAAGAGTGCTCCGCATACACAATAGCTACCTCGATTCGAGAAGAATACATATGTGCCCAAAGAAAGAGCTCAAAAGCTTTTAAGCAAAAGAGCCAATCCAAGCAAAGAAACTATAGCATCATACGCCTTGCATCCAAAGAGATCATACATAGCAACATCATCTTGTGCTCAAGCATCGGCACATCATACACTCATAACATACTTGTGATAGATAGTCGTTACATTTTGCCCATATAGGTCGTGCACAAGTGCGTATCCGCCTATTAAGCAATCGGTTAGCGTCTCTCTAGCGTTGTGCAACACGAGCATTTTCCGTGGTTTACCACATTTTTCGCTCATCCTTGGTTGCACAACCACATTTATCTATCCGTGCGTGTGTTCCGTGTGCTACTCTGTGCTAGTGATCTACTTGTTGCATGAGCAAATTGTGAACCATTTTCAACATCTTTGAGTCATTTTGACGATTGCATTGAATTTGTGCCACATCCTAACCGAGCTCCTCTCAAAGCTTTACTTGTAGGTGTGAGAATCGACACGAAGTGATACCAATAGTGCTATTTCCGGGTTACATTGTTGAGTGATCATTGATCCATTTTCAACCTCGGTTAAGGTACATTGATATTGTCTTCTCTTTCTCCACTCACTTACTTGCTTGTGATGATGGATAGGCCAAGTTCATCTACCAACCCGATCTTCGATGACCCTCAAGATGCGAACAACTACGTCACCAAACTACATCTATTCGGTGTCCAACGAGCTCTACATCAAGAGAGTGAAGCTATGCGAGAGTACATTGGTCAAGTTGCCGAGGACGCGCGACAATTCCAACAAAGCACCAAGGAGCAAATCGACCTCATCAACACCAACATGTCTACTCAATACAATGAGCTACGGACATTGATCATCAACCGACGTTCTTCCTCAACATCATCTCATCGACGAAGCCGCTCAAGTCGACATACCGACTCAACGCAAGACTCAAGTACACCTACGTCAAATACTCTTCGTCAAGCCGCACGTCAAGCTCGACATGAACATCGGCAACCTCTACATGACAAGAGTTCTCAAGAACCATTCGACGAGCAAGAAGGCCGACGTCGTCACAACCAAGCTACACTTGAGCAAGCACAAGACCGGCAACGACTACGCCAACAACAACAAGAGCGAGCTCGTCAATATCAAGAAGAACAAGATGCCGAGGCTAACCGCCAAGCACAACAACGTCGTGACGCTCAAGCTATGGAGGCGCAACGTGCTTTACAAGATGCACACCGCAATGTGGCCGCCCGCAATCGACACACTCGTCAAGAAGAGGATTTTCTTCGAGATGAGATGCAAGAACGGCGCCATCAAGCAAGAATGCAAGAAGAAGCTCCTCCTCAAGCGCGACATGAGCAACAATACCAACAAGAACATCAACTCCAACAAGAACGTCTACATCCTCAAGAGCAACACGATACGGCAAACCGACAAAATCAAGACCATCCTCCCAATAGGCAAGGACACAATGATGAGCATCGCTATGGCAAGCTCAAGTTCACCATGCCAAAGTTTTCCGGAAGCATTGATCCCGAAGACTACCTCTCATGGGCATTGAAAGTTGACAAGATCTTTCGTCTTCACAACTTCGATGAAGAGAAGAAGATCGCTATGGCATCACTTGAGTTCCAAGACTATGTTCTCATTTGGTGGGAGCAAATCATAGAGAGAAGAGAAGCCAAAGGCGAACCTCCTATCACCACTTGGACTCAAATGAAGGAAGTGATGAGAGCACGCTTCGTGCCTACACACTACAACCGAGACTTGTTCAAGAAGCTACAACTTCTCAAGCAAGGTACCAAGTCCGTTGAAGAGTACTACAAGGAGATGGAGATTGCTATGATAAGAGCAAACATCATGGAAAATGAAGAGCAAACTATGGCGAGATTCTTGAATGGACTCAACTATTCCATTAAGAAGATTGCGGACTTCCAACCATACAACAATCTCCTCGAGCTAGTACATCAAGCAACCAAAGCGGAGCGACAAGTTCAAGAGGACTACAAGTACTCCAAGTTCAACTCCAAGAACTTCGGTTCCTACAACCAAGCTTCAACGACTTCGGCTACTCTTCCTACCTCTACCAAGCCTTCTACAACCTTCGGAGACAAGCCAAGCTACAAGAATGCGACTACCTCGAGTCGTCCTCCTTCTACCAACAACTTCAAGCCAAGAGCTTCCTCAACTACAACTCCTACCGAAGACAATAACAAGACGAGCTCCATCAAATGCTTCAAGTGCCAAGGACGAGGCCACAAGTCATTTGAGTGCAAGACCGTTCGCACCATGATCATCAACGACGACGGATCTTATGACTCCATGAGCGATGATGAGATGGAAGCACTTGAGCATGTAGCAATGCATCGCCAAGTAAATGACGAAGAAGACACTCAAGTGTTTTGCGACAACGACTCAAGCCCCAACCTTGTTGTCTCCAAAGTCTTGACACTCCAACATCAACAAGATGAAGACCAACGTTGTCACATTTTCCATACGAAGGCCGGCATCAATGGACGCGCCGTCAAGGTTATCATCGATGGAGGAAGTTGCCACAACTTGGCAAGCGAAGAGCTATGCGACAAGCTTCATTTGGTCAAGACGAAGCATCCTCACCCCTACAAGGTCCAATGGCTCAACGACGCCGGAATTCTTCGAGTCGAGCACACCGTGCAAGTCTCTTTCAAGATTGGCGCTTACGAGGACACTCTTGAGTGTGATGTGATACCCATGTCCGTGTGCCACCTTATTCTTGGACGACCATGGCAATATGATCGTGGAGTCACACACAATGGACGGACGAATCACTATCACTTCAAGATGAAGGGCAAGGAATTCGTGCTACGTCCAATGACTCCAAGTCAAGTAGCCGCCGACAAGATTTTTCCTACCACCCATCGTGGAGAGAATGGTGAGAGAGCGAGCCACCAAAAAGAGAGCGAGAGCCACAAGCCAAATATGAGCGACTCCACGATGAGCGACAAGAAGCAACTAGTGCTATTTGCTACCAAACGTGAGATGAGAGAAGTGTGTGCGAACCCATCGAGCGTATTCCACCTTGTGCTTCTATGCAAAGGGGAAGCCAAACCTACTAACACTTCACCACCTCCACCTTTGGTGTTGTCTAAATTGTTGCAGGAATTCTCGGACGTCTTTCCGGATGAGCTACCACCGGGTCTACCTCCACTTCGAGGGATAGAACACCACATCGACCTCGTACCCGGTGCTCCACTTCCAAACAAAGCTCCGTACCGCGTCAACCCCGAGGAAACGAAGGAGATACAACGGCAAGTGCAAAATCTCATCGACAAGGGTCATGTACGTGAAAGTCTAAGCCCTTGTGCCGTTCCCGTTATTCTCGTGCCTAAGAAAGACGGAACTTTTCGCATGTGTTCCGATTGCCGCCCGATAAATGCTATAACCGTTAGATATCGTCACCCTATTCCTCGCTTAGACGACATGCTTGATGAACTTTGTGGTGCCACCATCTTTTCAAAAATTGATCTTAAAAGTGGTTACTACCAAATTCGAATTCACGAGGGTGATGAGTGGAAAACTGCTTTCAAAACCAAGTTTGGGTTATATGAGTGGCTTGTCATGCCAATGGGCTTATCGGAAGCACCCGGCACTTTTGTGCGTCTTATGCACTTTGTTCTTAGACCCTACATAGGTGTCTTTGTTGTGGTTTACTTTGATGACATTCTTGTGTTTAGCAAGTCGCTTGAAGAACATGTTGACCATGTTCAACTAGTTTTGCAAGCACTTCGCAAACAACAATTGTATGCTAATATGGAAAAATGCACTTTTGGCGTTGACAAGGTTGTCTTTCTAGGATTTGTCGTATCTTCTCAAGGTGTTCACGTTGATGAAACTAAAATTGAAGCAATTAAAACTTGGCCTCAACCAAAGAATCTTATGCAAGTGCGTAGTTTCCTTGGTCTAGCCGGTTTCTATCGACGTTTTGTGAAGGACTTTAGCACCATTGCTATGCCTCTACACGCTTTGAGCAAGAAGAACGCACCCTTCATTTGGGGTCCTTCGCAAGACACCGCCTTCAATGAGCTTAAGAGCTTGCTCACGCACGCACCACTTCTAGCCCTACCAAACTTTGACAAACCTTTTGAGATTCATTGTGATGCTAGTGGTACCGGCATAGGTGGCGTGCTAATGCAAGAAAAGCGCCCAATTGCGTACTTTAGCGAGAAGCTATCGGGAGCGCAACTTAACTACCCCATTTATGACAAAGAGCTTTATGCCTTGGTGAGAGTTCTACGTGTTTGGGAACACTATCTTAGACCTCATGAATTCATTCTTCATACGGACCATGAGACACTCAAGTATCTCAAAGGTCAAACCAAGTTGAACAAGCGTCATGCTAAATGGAGTGAGTTCATTGAGTCTTTTCCCTATGTCATCAAATACATCAAGGGCAAAGAAAATGTTGTGGCGGACGCGCTTTCCCGCAAATGCATGCTTGTTACACAACTTGAGTTGAATGTGATTGGCTTTGAGCATATTAAAGATTTATATGAGCATGATCCTTTCTTTGCAAATGCCTATGCGAAATGCTTGACTCACACTTCTTGGGAGCATTACTACATCAAAGATGGATATCTTATGAGAGCTAACAAACTTTGCATTCCCGAGTCTTCGCTTCGTTTGCTCCTTTTGCAGGAATCACATGGAGGAGGACTCATGGGACACTTTGGACGAGACAAAACGTTTGCTACACTCTATAAGAACTATTTTTGGCCCAAGATGCTTCGTGACGTCTCACGCTTCACCAACCGCTGTTCTACATGCCGCAAAGCTAAGTCCAAAGCTCAATCTTATGGTCTTCATATGCCTCTTCCTATTCCATATCACCCATGGGAAGACATAAGCATGGATTTCATACTTGGCTTGCCTAGGACTCAAAATGGCAAAGATTCCGTGTTTGTCGTGGTAGATAGGTTCTCCAAAATGGCTCATTTCATTCCTTGTAACAAGATAGACGATGCTTCACATGTTGCAACTCTCTTTTGCAGGGAGATACTTCGTCTACACGGCGTGCCCAAAACGATCGTATCCGACCGGGACGTCAAGTTCCTGAGTTACTTTTGGAAAACACTATGTGCCAAGCTCGGAATCAAGCTTCTATTTTCTTCGGCGTACCATCCACAAACGGACGGCCAGACGGAGGTGACGAACCGCACGCTATCCACTCTTCTTCGTGTGTTGATCAAGAGGAACATCCGGGAATGGGAGCATTGCTTACCAATTGCCGAGTTCGCCTACAACCGCGCAAGACACTCCACAACCGGCAAGTCTCCCTTCGAGATCGTCTACGGCTTCAACCCGTTGTCACCTTTGGACATCCTACCGCTTCCTCTCCAAGAGCGCACGAACATGGACGCAAGTGCAAGGGCAACTTATCTCAAGAAGGTGCACGAAGACACAAGGGCGATGATCGAGCGACAAGTCCACCGTCGCGCCACCAAGCTCAACGTCAACAAGACACCGATGGTGTTCCAACCGGGAGATCTTGTTTGGCTTCACCTTCGCAAGGACCGCTTCCCACTCGAGCGCAAGTCCAAGCTTCTACCTCGCGCCGACGGACCATTCAAGGTGCTAGCACGCTACAACGACAACGCCTACAAGATCGACATCCCAAGGGACAAGTACTCCGTGAGCGACACTTTCAACATCAAGGACCTCTCTCCTTTCCATGGTGATGAAGATTTCGATCCGAGGTCGGATCTTTCCCAAGGGAGGGGAGATGATACGGTGTATCCTAGGGCCATCACCATGGACCCTCCTTCACCCCCTCAAGTGCCTCAAGGACCGATGACACGTGCTCGTGCTAGAGCTTTTGAGACCGAGGTGACGTCACTCCTAGCCCAACTCCCTTATGAATCTTGCGAGACATGGTTGCTACCTCAAGCGAGTGTGCTTTGTGTGCTCAGGTGTGAAGGAGACCACTTCGGAGAAGAGCTTGAAGATGGACAAGTCCCCAAGGCCACGGACGAGCTGATGCATCGAGAAGGGCAGAAGAGAGCTCCAGGACCCGGACATCCGGCCCCCTGGCCCGGACATCCGGCCCCTGGGCATTCTCCTACAGAAGGCCAACAGCAGCCGAGGCTACAGGGCCCGGACATCCGGCCAGGGCCCGGACATCCGGCCAGGCACGGCCCGGACATCCGGCCCCGCGCCCGGAAATCCGGCGCCTCTGTCCAGAGAGCACCTGAGGCGCGTCCACTCCCGCCCGGACATCCGGGTCCCCGCCCCGGACATCCGGCGACCCATGAAGCCCCGGACATCCGGGCCGTAGCCCGGACATCCGGCCCCTGATCTGCCTGCGTGCAGCCCCTGGGCCGAGGCCCATGTACCCATTCGCCCCGTAGACTATATATACTCCTCTCCTCTTTCCGTTTAGGGTTAGCTGTGGTTTTAGCTCATTTGACACTTGTGTGGATTTCTCCCACGAGACCGGTGCGCCTCTACGGAGAAGATCCACCTCTGGATTCAAGACCCCTAACGGGAAGATCCCACGGGATTCCAAGACCTCCTCCGGGAGAAGACTATCTGTATCACCGTTGTTGACTTTGGATCATGTATCTCGACCTTGTATCGCGAATCTAGCACTTGTGTGATTGCTTCCGTGTTGATTTGAGTGTTCTCTCTTGTGTTTTCCCCATCTTTCTCCGTGTTTTCCCCGTGTTCATCGTGTGCCAACCTCCAAACGTGAAAGATCCGCTGATTAGGGTTCCACCCTACATCACGGAGGCAGCGCTGCAAGACTTGAAAGGATACCTGTCCTCCACTCCGATACTTGTCGCACCTAGGCCACAAGAGAAGTTGCTGCTGTACCTAGCGGCAACCAATCAAGTGGTTAGTGCTGCGTTAGTAGCGGAGAGGGAGGCAGATGAGGAACCCACATCCCCGGTAAGCGAATCCAGCGACAAGCAGGGGGCTTCCCCGACAAGCTCTGGCCCCGACAAGGACAAGTCTGCGCAGGAACAAGGTGAAGTGCGAAAGAAGATGGTGCAGCGCCCAGTGTATTTCGTAAGTTCCCTCTTGCAGGGGGCTAGATCAAGATACTCTGGGGTGCAGAAGTTGCTTTTCGGCCTCCTCATGGCCTCAAGGAAGCTGCGCCATTACTTCCAAGCACACGAGATAACGGTGGTCACTCGCTTTCCGTTGAAGAGGATATTGCAGAATCCCGAAGCAACAGGCAGGATCGTCGAGTGGGCACTGGAGCTGTCAAGCTTTGGTCTCAAGTTTGAGAGTACTTCAACCATATAGAGCAGAGCTTTGGCAGAATTCATAGCGGAATGGACCCCAACGCCAGATGAAGAAGTCCCAGAGACAAGCGTCCCCGTCCAAGAAGCAAGCAGCGAATGGATAATGTACTTTGATGGTGCTTTCTCGCTGCAAGGCGCCGGTGCCGGCGTGGTACTCATAGCGCCCACCGGAGAGCACCTCAAGTATGTTGTCCAGATGCACTTTCCCAAGGAGAAAGCGACAAACAATACTGCAGAGTATGAAGGTTTGCTTGCCGGCCTCAGAATTGCGGCCGAGCTTGGGATCAAGAAGTTGATTGTGCGGGGAGATTCACAGTTGGTGGTCCGACAAGTGAATAAGAGTTACCAGAGCCCTTTGATGGAAGCTTATGTTGATGAAGTGAGGAAGCTTGAAGAACACATTGAAGGTCTGCAAATGGAACACGTCCCAAGAGCTCAGAATGATATTGCAGATGGCCTCTCAAAGTGTGCTGCAATGAAGTTACCTGTGGAACCAGGGACCTTCGTGCTCAAGTTAACTCAGCCATCCATTACACCATCAGTTGGGCAAAACAAGAAGAGGAAGTTGGTTTCCGGCGACTACTTGCCGGCGGATCTTCCCGAAGCCGCCGCCAAGGTCCCCAAAATCAACAGCCAAGATGCTGAGGAACAGTTTGCTCCTGCAGATCCAAGGGTCTGTACAGTTGAAGCAGGCGTTCCCGACAAGCCTTGCCCCGGCAGGCTTGCCGGGGGACCATCAGCTCCGGCTAAGCCGCAGGTTCTTGCCGTAGAAGCTGAGGTTCCCGCAGCAGCCCTCATGCCTTTAGTCCTTGTTGTTGAGCCTCAGGCTCTAGCATGGGCATAGCAAATCGTCCGTTTTCTGCAAACTGGAGAACTTCCCGACGAGCCAGAAGAGATAGAGAAAATAACCAGGCAGTCAAGTATGTACCAGTTCGTTGGCAATGAACTGTACAGAAGAAGACTCAATGGTGTCAGGTTGAAGTGCATTTCCAGGGAAGATGGACAGAAGCTGTTGGCAGAGATACATAGAGGCATATGTGGCCACCACATTGGCGCAAGGGCACTTCCCGGAAAGGCATTCTGGCAAGGGTTCTTCTAGCCAGAAGCCCTCCAAGATGCAACTGCACAAGTAACCAAGTGTGAAGCGTGCCAGTTACATGCCAAGCAAATTCACCAGCCAGCTCAAGCTCTCCAGACGATCCCTTTGTCCTGGCCCTTCTCGGTCTGGGGGCTCGATATTCTCGGCCCCTTTCCCCGCGCAGTCGGGGGCTTTGAGTACTTGTACGTAGCAATCGACAAGTTCATAAAGTGGCCAGAAGTGGAACCAGTGAGAAAGGTGACAGCACAGTCAGCAGTCAGGTTCTTCAGATCGATTGTTTGCCGTTTCGGAATCCCTAACAGGATCATCGCCGACAATGGCACACAGTTTACAAGTCGCACCTTCATGCAGTACGTCCAAGACCTTGGCGCCAAGGTCTGCTTCGCTTCTGTTGCTCACCCGAGGAGCAATGGTCAAGCGGAGAGGGCCAATGCTGAAGTGCTGCGCGGGCTCAAGACAAGAACCTTCGACAGGCTGCACAAGTGCGGAAGAAACTGGATAGAGGAGTTGCCGGCGGCTCTTTGGTCAATCAGGACGACACCAAATCGAGCCACCGGACAGAAACCCTTTGCTCTTGTCTATGGAGCAGAGGCAGTTCTCCCCACGGAACTCGTATACGGATCTCCTCGAGTGCTCGCTTATGATGAGCTCGAGCAAGAGCAACTGCGACAAGATGACGCATTGCTCCTTGAGGAGGAACGTCTCCAGGCTGCTGTACGAGCTGCTCGATACCAGCAAGCCTTGCGTCGCTATCATAGCCGCAAGGTCTGGGCCAGGAGTCTCGAGGAAGGCGACCTTGTTCTTCGGCGTGTTCAGTCCGCCAAGAGTTCCAACAAGTTGACGCCGAAGTGGGAAGGCCCTTATCGGGTGAGACAAGTCACAAGGCCCGGCGCTGTCCGCCTTGAGACCGAAGAAGGCTTACCGGTGAGCAATTCCTGGAACATAGAGCACCTTCGCAAGTTTCACCCATAAGGCGCGGTTGCCGTGATCCGCTCCGGCAACCACCTTTTGTACAAGTCTTGCCACTGTTGCATGTAAACCTTTGTACAAAGCCGGGCGCAGATCTCGTGCATCAGTAAAGCTTTTGTGCTTCGCACTATTTGTCATTTCCATGCTTTTCTTTGTTATTTGCATGCATTGTTTGGCACCTTGTGCAACGCACATCCCCGGTAAGCACCAGCAAGCCGTGATGCCCTATACTTGTTTTTCCTCCTCTTTTTCTTTCCCTCTTAAGCAGAAGGAATATTCCTCGCGCACAAGTTTGTCG
>LR738714.1:529380539-529393693 GCA_902687465.1 Secale cereale | reverse complement strand
GGGGGGAGGAAGGAGATGGAGGCATGAACCAAGTACTGTTCAAGAAAGAGAAGCCTTGTCGGGGAGCAAACAATCTATGAAAGCTAAGTTACCAAAGTTTGAGTAATTCAAACTTTTTAAATTTTAGTTATCTTCCTTGAACAACCACACTTTGTATGGAAAACCTGTGCGCGAGGGAACCTACCCGTAGCTAGCCGCGCCCTTACTTTGTTTCGAGCACGCTCAACGGCTTAAGTGAGCTGCGATAAGTGTCGCGCCCTTACTTCGTTTTCGAGTTCGCTCAGCAATGTAAGTGTGCTGCGACTAGTTGCGGCAAGGTTACTTGCCGACAAGGTCTTTGCTAGCAGGCTGCTAAGAGTCCAGCACTCAGCGCTCGCGACAAGGATCCTTTGCCGGCGAGTTCCCTAAAAACCTAGGGTGGAATGCATACAAAGTGAAGGGACCAAAGCAAGGGAGATAATACTGCATTGATTGCTCAAAATAAGATTGTATATTACAAAGATAACTTGCCGCAATACTAACAGATTCTTGTCCGTAACATGCTTTGCAGCGGCAAAGGAAGCAGAAAGAAAGGAATCTAATCTGCGCGGTCGCCTTCACGCCTCGTGATCTTGCCCACCTTGGCGAAGATGTGGGCAACTTGCGCCTTCAGCGCCTCTTGGTCAGCTTTGGGCGGCAAGGTGCGGAGGACATTGACGAGGTTGATGCCGGGGTTGCGGTAGACGATCTTCGACAAGACCCGCTCCATGGTGCCCATGCAGAGCTGACGCGCCTCGTTGGCCAGCTGCACGGGGATCTTCTCCCGCAGCCGCGCAAGCGCCGGCGCAATTCCCCTGAAGAACAGACTCAACTTGGCGCTGTGGGGGAGACTCTCGTCCGGGGAGTACACGAGATGCTCCGCCCTCAGCGCCATCATCTCCATGTCAATATTGGCAGCGGAGGTGACCAGCTCATCAGTCCACTGCTCCACTGCCCGGTTGAAGTTGTTCGACGAGACGGCGGCGCTCTCCACCAAGGCCCTTTCCTTGCGGAGTTCGTCCTTCAGCTTCGTCTTGCGGTCCCGGGCGGCGTCGAGCGAATCAATAAGGGTGGAGACCTTCAGCTCTAGATCAGCAATGGAGTCCTTGGCATCAGTGAGCTCTTTACCCTTATCGGAGAGGTAGATTTGCAACTCCGAGTTGGTGTGGGCATCCTTCTCCCGCTCCACGTTGAGCGCGGTGACCCTGTCTTCGCTCGCCTTCAGGAACAACTCCAGCTGCGCCACCCTGGCCTCCAGATCCTTCTTAGCAGTCTCCGCGGCAGCGACAACGTCCCTCGCCTCCTTCAGGGCCCCGCCGATGGCTTGCTCCCGGGCGGTGAGGTCGTCCTCGTGGCTGTCGAGGTCGACCTTCCGCTGGTTGAGCGCTCCCTCCCGCCGAGACAGCTCCTCGGCGACCAGTCGCTGCTGCTCTTCTACCTCAGCCTTCTCAAGGAGGAAGGCTTGCTGCGCCCCGGCAAGCTCTTCACACTCCTCCGCCAAGTTGCGGAGGGCCGCCTGGTTGGCAGCGCGGAGCTCCGCGGCGCGCTTCTCCAGATCAGCTCCAGCCTTGGCAGCCAGAGCCTCCCGAGACTCCAACTTCGCCTGCCTGGCCCGATACAAGGCCAGGAGCCGATGAAGGAGTATCTCCTCTTCGGGCTCGTCGCTGCTGCCGGGCGCTTCAACGACCTTCAATCCGGCGGAGGCGAGGACCTCTCCGTCAAAGGTCTCTCCCTCCGCGGGTGCTCTTGATGAGGACGCCCACGGGACTTGTATGAAAACCCCGTTGGCGGCCTCCAGATAGACGCCCTGCCCAGCCGCGGAGGCGGAAGGGTCGACGGCCGGTGCAGCGTTCGGCGCTCCTGCGGCCTCCGGGCCGGCAGTGCGGTCGCCGGTCCCTTCCCCAGCCGCGGCGTCTGTGGTCGGGGCGGTCTCTTCAGCGGCAGGCTCGTCGGCTCCAGCCATTCCCTCAGTGGCAGTGGCGTTGCCGCCGTCGCCGTGCACTCCCTCCTCGGCGGTGGCCTCCGTCTCCATCGGCTCCGGGGCGGGAGGATCTAGTAGAAGAAAAAGAAAAGAAAGATCGTCAAGCAAATATCCAAAAAGAAGAATTCAAGAAGAAGAAGTCACAAGGGTTACCTTCGCGGACTTCCTCGACGACGGGGTCCCTCGCCGGAGAATTCTCCCTTGGCGGCGGAGTAGTGGCCCTGCTGGCGGAGGGCCGCCTGCGCCCTCCCTTGGCGGGGTGCCCTCCCTTGTCGGGCTGCTCGCCCTCGGCGGGGTACTCGCCCTTGGCGGAGTGCCCGTCCTTGGCGGAGCGTTCTCCCTTGCCGGGGAGTTCATCCTTGGCGGGGAGGGTGGAGCAAGTGGCTCGTCGGGGGCGACCTCCTGGTGCTCCTGCGGCTGCGGCTCCACTTCTGCACAAGACAACAAGACATCAACCAAGATGATAACCTCAAGCGCACCCGTCAAGCAGAAAGATAAATACCAGACTTACGCTGGGGGCTGCGCTGGGGGCTGCTCCTCGGAGCAGCAGGCTGGTCCGGCAAGTCTGCCGCTGGCGCATCCTCCGTCGCTGCGGCAGGTTGGTCGTTTTCGATGGTGACCACGGGGATCTTGGCCCTCTTCGCCATCCGCTGGGTCAAGGTCCTGGAAACAAAAGCAAGATCAGAACCAAGCAAGGGAAAATCAAGACAAAATCAAAAAGAATTGCAAGTACTTACTCCTCTTCCTCTTCGTCGGAGCTGAGGGCGGAGAAGTCGAACTCCGCCTGGTGTGCTCCCGCGCGAGGAGCTGGAGGAGAAGGCTCCCTCGGGCACTTGGCGGGCTCCGGGGCTGCGGCCTGTGAAGACCCAGCCCCCGTCGTCGCCGAGGACCGAGGGGCAGAAGGAGCACCCGTTCCGCTCCGAGAAGATCCCCCTCCGCTTGGCGCTCGAGCACGGGGCGCCTCCTTGACGACTTCGCTCGTCTTGGTGGCACGCGTCGCACGGCGCATCGGCTGCTGTCGAGGCGCCTGCGGCCTCGCCGTCTCAGTTGCCTTGCGGAGGCGCTTCTTCGGTTGCTGCGGAGGGCTTGGCGGAGGCGGGGAGTTCTCCGAGGATGAGGAGGCATCGTCGTCAAGATTCAGAGATCCACCGGAGTCTTCATCGGAATCTTCAGCCTCGGCATCCTCCCCCTCCTCGGCAGGCCCGCTGGACTAAGTGCCATGCCCGGCGGCCTCGCTCCCCTGGCAACCTCGCTCGTCCCGGCAAGCTTCACGGAAGGCTCCCCGGCAAACTCCTCGGGCGCAATCTTCAGTAGCTTGAGGATTTCCGCCTCCTCTGCTTGACTCACTGCGTCCGCGGCCTCTGCCTCTTCCACAGTGTATCCAAATTCGCCCGCAGCCGCAGCTGCGGCGGCCTCCTCCATCCTGGGGGCGATGTAAGCTACATCCCGGTCAGTAGTATCCCGGGTGAGGCCCTTCTTCTCCTCGGTGTTGCGGGGCTTCTCGACCAAGTTATCAAAGAAGGTCAGCACGGTCTCCGGTGGAGGCTCCAGCCAAGTGGGGACGACGCCATGGGAGTCGCACTCGGGCATCATCGCGCGTATGGAATTGCGGGCAGTGCTGTTGCACAGCGGCACCACTCCCCGGGAAGGTTTGAACCACTCCGGGTGGGCAGGGTCATGCTTGAAGAGCTCCCGGACCATCCCCTTCAACTCCAAGACGGTGAAGTTGTAGTTCAATCCGGGGCGCGGCCTCATGATGTCTGCCGCATTGCCAAATTCCTAGGCGGGCCTCTTCCTTTCTTGTAAAGGGGCGATGCGGCGGCGGAGGAAATCTGCTCCAACTTCTCCAACAGTCAGATTGGCGACCCGGAGACGAATAATCCTAATGAGGGCGATCTGAAGCTTGCTGTCCTCCGGGGCCAATTCACTCCAATCCCTGCCGCGCACTATGGCAGTCTTGCGCGGCGAGGTAAAGGGCTCGGGATTAGCTTCCAGCACCCTGCACCAATCGGCTCTCCACTCCTCCCACTTGCCGCGGAGCTCTCCCTTCAAGTACGCGTCCTTCTTGTTCAGCCTGAAGATCCAGGAGATGCCGCCGGAGAGGGGAGCACCGGACTCTACTCTAGGCATGAAGAAGTGGCGGAAAAGAGCTACATTTGGATGAACCCCAACATAGTTTTCGCACAGATGTGCGAAAACGGCCATCGTAAGGATGGCGTTGGGGGTGAAATCTAGGAACTGGAGGCCATACGTATTCATCACATCACAAAAGAACTCCGAGTACGGAGGGCACAGACCACAATGGAAGAATGCGGCAAAGAAAAAGTACCCGCCGGGGAACATGTCAGCGGCGACGGCGGGGAGGACTCTGGTGCAGGGATGAGCTTTGGTCTCCCTCGCCCAGAACAAATAGTATTTGTCCCGCAGATCCCTCGCACCAAGCCTCGGCGCGAAGACCACGCACTTCTTCCGCAGGGCTGCCAGCTTCGCCGCCTGCTCGGACTTCTCCTTCTTGGCCTTGTCACTCTTCGCCTTGTCGCTCTTTGGAGCCATGGCGGGGGCGGCGAGGAAAGAGGCGAGGAGGTCGACGGTGCCGCGGATGCGGGAGACGGCGGAGGAAGGGAGGGGCTTGGCTCTCTGTCGACCTTTGGGAGGCGGAGGGCGACGGGGGTTTCTGGAGAATCAAGGCGCAATGAAAACGATGGAGGGAACTGCTCTTGCTTCCTCTGCTTTTAAGGGGGAAGTGGGGGACGTTCCGCATTTCCCATTAAAGAACAGGCCACGATCTCTCCCACGACGCCGCAATCGACGCGTGCCGTTAGGGAGGGACACGGCGGATACGGAAGGGGATACGGCTTGCCGTGGGCCGCGCGTGCCCGTGCACTGTCTTGGGCCTGGCCCAACAGCGCTCGGCACCGTGTGTGGCCCAGGCCCGGGGGCTCCTGTCGGTGTACTAAGATAGGGGTACCTTAGTACCCCAACTTGTGCACGGGCAGTAGCAGCTTCCCGTGGCAGGGTTTACCACGTGCTCGCCAAGAACCTTTCTGGTCCCTATGAAGCCATTCAAGAACAAAGTATACAAGTCAGAAGATCAAGGCCCCGGCAAGAGGAGCTTGCTGGGAAGGCCGCACCAGGCTCAAGGTTATCACTTTAGCACAAGACCCTGGCAAGAGGAGCTTGCCAGGAAAGCCAAGGAACACATACCTCAAGAGATGTCTCGGCGCATCATGCGCCCCGACAGGACCCGGAGAGCGACAAGCTTCCGGGCCCGGCAAGATCGCGACCCCGGCAAGGTGCTTGCCGGGGAAACCTACGATGTGTGCCCACGCTCCAGCTCATCTGCCCACGCGTCGCCCTGGGGCCCTTCCAGGGGCACGTGGCAGACGGCTGTGCAGCCTGGGGCACACGGTAGCAAGCCACGGTGACGAGGCTACCGCCGTGGCGAACGGAGAAGCATGGACAGACGCTTTTGGGGGCGACGGCGACGGGCATTTAATGCCCTTGTCCCCCACTGTCAAAGTTAGGTGAAGACCACTGTTCATATACTGTTCATGCACTGTTGCAACTACCACCAAAATTACACTTTTACCCTCCTCTACGTTGACACCTGTCGGTGACCCCTTTGAGCTATAAAAGGAGGCCCATGCACAACGTAGAGGAGGTTCGAAACCTAGACAACTCACTCACTCGGTGTAGCTAGCACTGTAGATCTTCAAGCTCCCGAGCTCAAGAACTCAATACCACCTAAGCAGGAGTAGGGTTTTACGCGTCCGCGCGGCCCGAACCTGGGTAAAACTGCCCGCGTGTGCCCCTCGATCTGCTCTCCGTGCTCCCTCCGCTCCCTTACCGCAACGTAGAAGGGGCTCCGGTCCCATAGGTGCTCCTGGGAGGACAGTTTCCCCCGACAGACGCCTTTTCAACTAGAGTAGATTCATATTTAGTCCCATCTTTATTAAGATTCATACTACAAAACAAGGATTTAATAGGAGACACATCAATCACTTTCAGATCTTCATCTTTATTCTCATGATAACTAGAAGAACACGCTTTCATAAAGCAATCTTTTTTAGCAGGCGTCCTATCGGTTCTTTCTTTGCACTCATCAATGGAAATTCTCATGGCTTTGAGAGACTCATTGATATCATGCTTAGGTGGAACAGATCTAAGTTTCAAAGAATCAACATCAAGAGTAATTCTATCCACGTTTCTAGCCAACTCATCAATCTTAAGAAATTTTTCTTCAAGCAAAGCATTGAAATTCTTTTGCGAATTCATAAACTCTTTAACACTAGTCTCAAATTCAGAGGGCATCTTACCAAAATTTCCTTAAGAGTTATTGTAGGAATTACCATAATTATTAGAGGAATTACTAGGAAAAGGCCTAGGATTAAAGTTCCCTCTATAAGCATTGTTACCAAAATTATTCCTACCAACAAAATTCACATCCAAAGATTCATTATTATTTTCTATCAACGTGGACAAAGGCATATCATTAGGATCAGAAGAAGCACTCTTAGTAGCAATTAATTTCATAAGTCATTTATCTTTCCACTCAAAACACTAATCTCTTCAATAGCATGCGCTTTTTTACTAGTAGATCTTTCGGTGTGCCATTGAGAGTAGTTAACCATAATATTATCTAGGAGTTTGGTAGCTTCTCCTAAAGTGATTTCCATAAAAGTGCCCCCTGCAACCGAATCTAAAAGATTTCTAGAAGCAAAATTCAAGCCGGCATAAATGTTTTGTATAATTATCCATAAGTTTAAACCATGTGTAGGGCAATTACGTATCATTAATTTCATTCTCTCCCAAGCTTGTGCAACATGCTCATGATCTAGTTGCTTAAAATTCATAATATCGTTTCTAAGAGAGATAATCTTAGAGGGAGGAAAATACTTAGAGATAAAGGCATCTTTGCACTTATTCCATGAATCAGTACTATTTCTAGGCAAAGAGGAAAACCAAGTTTTAGCATGATCTCTAAGTGGAAATGGAAATAGCTTCAATTTAACAATATCATTATTCGTATCCCTCTTCTTTTGTGTAGCACACAAATCAACAAAGTTGTTTAGATGGGTAGCGACATCTTCACTAGGAAGGCTAGAAAATTGATCTTTCATGACAAGATTCAATAGAGCAGCATTGATCTCACAAGATTCAACATCTAAGATAGGAGCAATCGGAGTGCTAATAGAATCATTATTGTTGGTATTGGAAAAGTCACACAATTTGGTATTATCTTGAGCCATAGTGACAAGCAAGCAATCCAACACACAAGCAAATAAGAGGCAAGCGAACGGTAAAACAAGCGGAGAGTTTTAGCAAAAGCTGCCCTACGAGGTCGCATTGATCGGTTGAAAGGCTTGAAAGAAAACGTAGTTCTGGGGGGGATTATACATGTTGGTACCGGATTCCAAAAATTTGTGCATCGTTCCCCACAAGACAAGAACCTTTTTTTCAAAAGAAGGGCGAATAAAACGGTAAGGGTGAAGTGGGGGAGAGGAAAACGCGAGGGAAAAAATGTAGTGCGAGGGATAAGGGTTTGTGATAGGTACTTGGTATATGACTTTCGCGTAGATCTCCCTGGCAACGGCGCCAGAAATTCTTCTTGCTACTTCTCGAGCTTGCATTGTATTCCCTCGAAGAGGAAAGGGTGATGCAGCACAGTAGCGTAAGTATTTCCCTCATTTTTAGAGAACCAAGGTATCAATCCAGTAGGAGACCACGCGCGAGTCCCTCGCACCTGCACAAACAAATAAGAACCTCGCAGCCAACGCGATAAGGGGTTGTCAATCCCTTCACGATCACTTACTGAGTGCACTACAAAAAAATACACTTCTGTGATGATACGTGTTTGTCATAGTAGGTCACATTTTCTGTCATGTATGTACATCCGTGACAAATTTATGACAGAATGAAGATAGTCATACCTGTGCTGTCGTAGAAGTGTTCCATGACATTACCAAAAGGATCATCACGGAAGTGTCCACTTCCATGACGATAAATCGCGCATCACAGAAGTGCTTTCGTCAAGGATGACTGACACATGGCATCCACCGTAACAGAACACCGTTAAGCTATCGGGTCCAATTTTGGATCCAATAACCCGTTAACAGCCCCGACCAATGGGGATTTTCCACGTGTAAAATCATCATTGGCTAGAGGAAACACGTGTCGGCTCACCGTTGGGACATATGTCATCCACTCATTGGACCAAAAGCGCCTATGATACGTCGACACGTGGCATGGCCCAACAAAGGCCCATTCATGTGAAAGGGACGACCTGTTTGACTTGGTGAAAAGGTGGCGGGCCGGCCTACAGCAAGCCTGTTAACGGCCTATTCGCATATAGCCCCTTTACAGCCCGCTAACCCAGGGCCCGTTTACGGCCTATCCGAATTAGGCCCAGTAGCGTCATCTGGGCCGTCCAATATAATTCCAGCCTGTTTTAACTTCCGGCCCATGTATGGCCCATGATGTCTTTTGGCCCATATGAGGCCCTTAGTAACCCTCGGCCCATTAACGGCCCGTGGTAAAACTGGCCCGTAATGAACAGTGTATCACTTTATACCCATTAAGGGGCCATTATTCCGTTGGGCCGTTTCCAGCCCATGTTATCTTTCGGCCTTCTCAGGGCCCATTTATTCTTGGGCTCATTACCAGCATTCGTTTACTTTCGGCACATTACTGTCATTTTCTGCTTGTGGGCCAAATACAGCCCGTGGTTACAGTCGGCCCGTTTGTGGCCCGTTAATACGTTGGCCATTTTCATAGCGTCATCAAATACAACCCATTTGTTCTTGGGCTCATTTCCAGCATTCGTTTATTTCCGGCCCGTTACTGTCATTTTCTGCTTGTGGGCCAAATACAGCCCGTGGTTACAGTCGACCCATTTGTGGCCCATTAATACGTTGGGCCATTTTCATAGCATCATCAAATACGGCCTATTAACGACGACCCGTTATGGTCGGCCCATGAACGGATGATTTCAACTCTAGCCCTTACGGCCATAATGTGGTCTGTTATTGGCCCATGCTTGGCCAACTAATCATACGGCCTGTAGATGGCCCATTGTGTCTACGCGCCGTAGAAGGCCCATTGTGTCTGCGGCCCGTAGAAGGCCCATTGTTTCTACGGCCCGTAGGAGGCCCATGTTAACTATAGTAAATATGTAGCCCATTGTTAATGTGGCCTAGTTTTAAAAAATAGGTTATTGTGGCCACTAGAAAAACACAGAAAAAGAACTGCAGTGACTACAAGCAAACAACTAAACAAGACAATAAGGAAATAAATAAGCAAGCAATTAACGCTAGCCTATTACCGCTATTACACATATTACATCCACCGGGCATCAAAGTTCGCCACCAGTGCAAATATAGGGAACAAAGCAGCATATTACATACACTAGCCGTCAAAATTGGCCACCAGTGCAAATAAACGTGGTAGCAAAACATGAGCATAACTGAAACAACTTTAGAAGAGCTCAAGAAACGTGGTATCCACCATGCTAGAAATAAGCTTAGCAAGCTTATTAGATTTGTCATGTTTGGCGCTAAAATCCTCCAACGCTTGCTGTTGCACCAGAAAGTATGCATCTGAATGCTCCAGGGACTTTCGCAGTCCTTCCGCTTCTTGTCGCAGCACAACTGATCGATGTCTTTCAGCTTGTAGTTGAGACTCAAGAAACCAAACTGATTCCGGCAGTGAGTTTGAATAGCTTGTGCAAGCGGTAGTGGCCAATAACTCCAACACTAAACTAAGACATGACTTTGGGGTTGTCTCACTGTCTTCAAGATAGTCTTCCTTAGTTGTTTTATCAGCTTTGTTGGATAACAACAAGGATGTGTCACTATCCTGAACCTTATCTACATTACTTCCTTTACCATTGCTTAATAAGGCACTCTTCCCCAATATTCTGTCAGCATTCTAAAAGAAGAAACAAGCAGACACATAACAGTTTAGCATGTACTAGTATATGAAACTAATTTCGGTGAACCAGTTCATTAGTAAGGTGGACAGGATTAAACTACCAACTCTTCTATTGCCAAGTACTAGTACATAATAAAAGCATCAAACAAACATATATCTATGTCCTATGGTCACTGCATTGTCTTGCCAAATCAAAATAGAGACACGGTTCAAATCGTATCAGTTCAAGACAAAGCAGCAGTGAAAGAATACAAAGCGTGGGAAACTACACGGCACAACAAGATTTCAGATGGGTACCACGGGTCTACATGTACAACAACACTATTTGCTTTGTTGTGATGCTAGTAATGTGCATGATATGAGAAGTCAACTGTATGCACAATTGAAATTGAAATCAACAGAGCTATTGATAAGAGCAAACCTGTTAAAGAAACATGCGTGAACATACCTGCTGTGCCATTGGAGTCTCGATTGGACCCTTCAATTAAAAAATAAGTTTGTATGAGTAAATACCGTGATACAAGAGCAAAGCAGTATGCACGATAGCAATCATAGTTAAAAAAGGCGCGCCTAAGCGAGCGCTTAAGCGCGCCTAGGCTCTAGGCGTTGGCGAAACGCATTGCGCATAACTACGCTTAATCTGTGCATAACTGCGCATAAGCATGCGCTTTGGTCAGTAAAGCGCAAGGCGGTGGCAAAATGCACAATTAACGCCTAGCGCTTTTTGGAACTATGATAGCAATGGAATCTTAAATTAGAACAGTTGTTCTTCAGGTTTAGGCACTTGTTCTACATGAACAGAGTATAGTAAGATGCAAGAATATAGTACTTAAAAATAGAAAATGAGCTCATAGACCTTACCACATTCTTGGTTCGGGACCAGTACAGAACAAGGTGTGCCTAGTCATCGTCCAGTAAATGTGTCTCAGGAGAACGTAAGGGAATTTGATGAGTTTCTTTGCCGGTGAAGTACGTTTTCTTCAGGTAATTCCGATACTGCCACCAAGCATTCTTGAAGATAGCAGAGGTATTAGCACAAGTTACCTCATCTGAGTTTCCAAATCGGTCCTTCTCTATAGAGAAAAGTGGGAAAATTTGTTGTATTATAACCATCATGGAGGTAGGATGTATGGGACAAAGCAAAGTAATTGACATGAATAACATTACTTACACATAACTCCTGGACAAACACCTGCAACTGGCATTTTCCTTCATCTTCAGTATAATATTTTCAAGATGGGAAGATACACACATACGATTTAACAACATCAAATGCGATAGATGCTAAAGTACGACTAGCTGGTTGTGCTTCCACCACAGGAATAGGCGTACTAACTGGTGGAGTTAGGGTTCGCCGTGGTAGTACTGGCCCTTTGGGCACTGGAGCTGCCTTACTAACTACTCTTGTTTGGGAGCTCTCTGGTGGAGATGGTGTTGTGTCAACAGGAACTGGGTTACTATCTGCTGGGGTTGGGGTTATATTGGGTGACTAACTATATATTCATAATCAAAACCATGTTCCATACGTGTACACCGTGTTTATCACACATAGTGTAGTGCCCCGCCCCCTACATTATGACAAGTATTTAGACCTGAGCTGCAAAAGCCATACATTAGCCCAAATTAAAATCAATGTTCTATATGTTATACGTAGTACTAGCAAGATGCCCATGCGTTCCACAGAACATCAACATGATCAAGGGGAGGCCTAATTTGCAAATATGGAGAGGGGTGTGGGTATCTTTTTTCAAAATTGCCATAGTTTCCTTCCTATCTGTCAGATATAAATCTGACGGCCTATATTGCAGGATGGCACCATCATCAACAACTCCGTTTTTTTATAAGGGTAGAGATAAAATATATTATATGTAGTATAACATGCTCATAACCACACCATGTGTATCACCATTATATATATTCACACATGCATCGGTTTAAAACACTATGATACATTCTTCAAATATCCGAATTCGCTTTTTATAATGAAGTAAGATCTCTATTCGTCTTTTACACCCACAGAATCTGCTTATCTTTGTAGCTAGCTAGTGCTAACTTTCTCTCGTGCATGCAGACGCCCGCATCCCTCTCACCCTCCCTCAGCATTCTCTAGCTCCATCGCGCAAATTCGTCTTTTCACTTTAGGTCGTTCACCCACGGTGTGTGTAGGCCCCCCAGCTCCTTCTTTACGGCACACATCGATCGATATGCCTCTCTAGCTAGGTGTGCCTAGCACAAAACACAATCTTCCCCCATTCTCTTATCACCATCCATGCCTCACTCCCACCACTCTCTTCATCGATCTCGTACTCGCACACTCCTCCCCCCTCGATATAGTATGACTCTCTCACCACCTCCTAGATGCATCCCTCTCTCTCTATCCTTCTCCCCGTGCCCCATTTGCTTCTAACACATACATTCATGTATACCGATCGATCTCCCAACATATACCTAGGTCGACTTTAACTATTCCCCCCCATCGATCGACGTACCTCACAAGTTATGTCTCTCCTTTCTCTGACAAAGGACGATTGATCTTCCTATGTAGTTATGTCTGCTTACCACAACCATATCGCCCCCCCCCTCATCATCCGTGCATGCCTCCTAACCGTTTCTCACACGCACATGCATAGACAGGCAGCCATCCCCTCTCTTATTAATATTGCAGGCATGCCCTCCGGTTGTCTAGCAAGCCTATCCCACCATTTGTTAGAAGCAACTCCACTACCACCCCTCCAACACTCTAGCTCTGTCTCTCTCCCAAGCTTATTACTCTCCTACACATATGCATGGATGCCGATCGATCTCCCTTAATACATGAGGTAGATCAATCTCCCTTAATACACGAGGTAGGCCTTTCTCCTCCTCCACACATATACCAGCCATTGTACCTTTATAGTTAATTAGACCTCCCTCCCCCCACCACACACCGATAGTCGAGCGCTGTAGGTAGGTATCCATGCCACATAGACAAACTGCACCTATCCCCTCTCACGTTCCAGTAGGTCAGCCACTCTATATCTTTGATGTGGGCACACACAAATTCGATGGCACTCTTTATCGATCGCGCGCGCACACACACACATCATCCCTCTCTTTGATTCTATGGACACCTCAAGCTGATGATACCTCCACT
Organism: Secale cereale; assembly: GCA_902687465.1. Classification (NCBI taxonomy): domain Eukaryota; kingdom Viridiplantae; phylum Streptophyta; class Magnoliopsida; order Poales; family Poaceae; genus Secale; species Secale cereale. The sequence goes on along the minus strand of LR738714.1, from coordinate 529,380,632 downwards.
CTCTTATCGTGGATTGCCCCCTCTATATATATGACATATCCAGGACTCTATTTCACACCCATTGCATATGTTACATTTTTTGATTGACCCCCC
>LR738714.1:529296976-529380445 GCA_902687465.1 Secale cereale | reverse complement strand
AAAAAAACTCTCACGAACCCACACACTATATCTCTCTACGTTTGTATCTCTCTCACACAACCCCACGTAGGTGGTGTACGTATACAAGAAGAGAATAGTTGCACCGTGCACGTACTCACGCTTCGTGCCCAGCCACACCCACACGGGTACATGGTGGAGCTCATTTCTGTCCGAAATGGCAGCCCGCGTGCTAATTTGAACGCGTGTAGCTATTATTTACCTACGGAGGTCGTGTACCACGCGTGCACGAAACAAAGTTCGACTTGATGCGTTGGCGCGTTATTTTTAAACAAAGTTATATCGCTCAATGGCACGTACAAAGAATATAAAACGATTTTTATGGAGAAAAAGGTAGTCCGCTCCACTATATACAATGGAGCATGCCTGCCTGGTTTGTCTCTCTTTAGAGTATCTCACACAAGGTTACGGTGGCCTCTTTCTCTCTCTCTCTCTCCCACCGTTGGTCACTCATCCGGCCGCATCCCGTCCGCCGGCGGCGAAAGGGAGGACGTGCGTCGTTTCTCCGTTCGACGGCGCTGAGGCAGCACATCCCGATCTACGGTACACGCCGTTCTCTCTGACCAAGCTTCGGCGTGGTAGGGCCTACGCCACCTGCTCGCTGCCGCAGTATGGCAGATTCCGCCCGCCGCCGCTCACCTAGTTACACCCCGACGACCTCCAGGTATCCCCTCCGGCCTTGCTCCACTGCCCGTCTTCCCACGTCGCTGCATGTGGATCTTCCATAGTTCTTTGCCCAAAACGTAGCTCGTCCGGCGTACTTTCCATATTGCAATCTCGTCCTCACACCATTTTAGACAAACACAACCGTGTTGTTATCTTCCCTTAGGATAAGGAATATGCTTCTTTTTTGTCGTCGCATGTGTCATCAATTGTTATTGGCCAGTAATTGTTTCCTTTCTACATCTTTTTTGCAAACAGGGCTATTCATTTCACCTCGTTGCTATTGCGACCTTTTGGTGAACTGCACAAATTACTTTTTTCTTAAGAGTGTTTTGTGCAGTTCTACCAAAATGTCACACGGGCAACGTCTCTACATTCCAGTGTGACTGCATAAAGGGAGATTGGTTTTGCTCTATCCTCCTCATCCAACTCCGAGCCTAATCTTATCCAACTAGTTAGTCTTAAGAGAGACTGCAAAGGTGACCAGCTTCTATTTGTGTGTTTATTGTTTCATCAGCAGTCCTCTATTATCGTAATCACACATAATATCTTTGGAACAGGGACACTCAACTCTATTTTAGTGGAACTGCACAAAATGATCAGAATGTTGCATGCTCCAAACATCTACTTTTTTCCCAACATGCCTTCTCACAACTTTGTCTTCAGTTGTGATGTACTCCCTCCGTCCCAAAATAAGTGACGCAAAAATGACTCCACTTTGTACTAAAGTTAGTATAAAGTGGAGTCACTTTTGCGTCACTTATTTTGGGACGGAGGGAGTATATATTAGCTCTGATTAGCAAGGAAGTTAGTTTTTTATTGTTTCCGAAAGAGGGTCGATGGCAAGACACACGAAACAAAAGCTGAAAGCTCACACCATTGTACAATTTCATGTCGCTGGAAAATTATTAGTATAGTATATCAATTATGTAAACAAATGCTGGAAGCTTGGTAGCATTGCCAGAAGCCTCTTTGGCATCCGGGTCCATGTGCCATGCACAAAATTATACTCCTTCGTTCCTAAATATTTGTCTTTTTACAAATTTCAAATGGGCATATTTTAGAGTGTATATTCACTCATTTTGCTTCGTATGTATACTCCCTTCGTTCCTAAATATTTGTCTTTCTGAAGATTTCAACAAGTGACTGCATACGGAGCAAAATGAGTGAATCTACACTCTAAAATATGTCTATATACATCCGTATGTGGTGGTCCATTTGAATCTCTAAAAAGAAAAATATTTGAGTAGTCACTCGTTGAAATCTCTAGAAAGACAAGTACTCCGGGGTATATTTAAGAACAGAGGGGGTAGTGCACAGCCCATGGGAGACTCAGAACGGTCGTTGCGCCGCACTAATAGTGAGTAATGAGCAGTCAAATCATAAGCCCCACCTTTCCCACTGTAAGTTTCTCGGAAGAAGCTACCATCAATACGCTCTTCTTTGAATCCGCTCATACTACTCCATCCGTCAGTGTTTATAGAGTGCGCTTCAGAAAAAGAGAAAATCTCTGGGACCAAGGCGACTAGCTATCGGCTTGAAAAATAGCATTGGTAGTTATAGCACAGCGTCTATTACTAGAGGAAATAATGCGTACACGCATGCATGTAGTGCTTCCACCCCGGGTACACACATGCATGCACTTACTCCACTCCGTAGTACTACATCGAGAGAAAATTGCGGTTACCACACCCTAATTAATTGAGCATTAAACCAAACGCGTCTAAAGTCTTTCTGGTGGTGGAAATGCATTGAGATAAATGCATCATAATGAAGCGCGCCCTGTAAACTGTGACGGAGGGAGGAGTAGTATGAAGGTGAAAAACCAAGTACGCGTACGGCCAGTCGGTCAACGCACCTCCTCTTGGCATATCACTTACATGTGGGACCTGAGTGTGAGCAAACCGATCTCAATTGAAAGCAAAATGGCCAACCCGCCATTCCTTGAGAGAGACGAGGAGCGAGAACACACAGACGGGCTCGCACAGAGGCTAAGATATATTCGAGCATGGTTGATCGATATCATCATTACATGTTGGGTTGCCGTTTCCGCCCTTCTCCAGAATAAATGTGTACTTTATCATAGATTAAATAAAAATAAGAGTACATAGGCTCCACCATGCGATTCTAGTAGTAGTACTACTCGTACTACTAAACCTTGCGCTTGGCTCTTCGCCTCTTCGTGAAGTCGAACAATGATGGTACTCCGCATGTTCGGTACTACAATGTATACCTCTGGCAATCTGACACCGAATGAACTGATGCATGTCCACCGCCTGGGCGAGGGTATGCTGCATTAGTCAAAAGGCGTAAGCGAGCTTCACCTTGTCCTGCAAGCTTCTCCTCGTTCTACGAGTTGACGGGACACACCAACAAGTAGTGCTAGTCCATACTCCCTCCTTTTCGGTTAATATGGCTTAATCTTTTTTGTGGGTAAATGAGAGAGCTTTATTCATATATAAGCATTCTTAGGACGATCAGCCAAGACACTGGTCACTAGGAAGCAAGGTACCCCGCAAAAAAAGAAGTAGGAAGCGAGGTGTTTCATCAAGCCAACTCTCGGCCACATTCAAAGTGCAGCAAGCATGGTTCGCACAAAGATGCGTCGCAAGGTTTGCTGACCTGTTTACATGCTGAATAACAAAAAAAAGAGGAAATGTTACCGAGCTCTCCTATTTGTAACAGGATATGAGCCGGAATTAAGCGAGAATTGTGGTGAGTGTTCCATGCAATCAACTTCCATTATCACATGCGAGAACCCTCGAAGAGAACTAAATGTGTTGAAGATTACTTTATCACATTTTAAAAATATAATAAGAGTGCAGACGCTCCTCCATCCGGTTCCTAGTGTACCTCTATAGACTACTATAAACTTTGTGCTTGGTTGTTCGCCTCTTCGGGAAGTGCACCAATAATAGTACTACTAGTATAGTGTATGCTTCTGGCAATCTGACACCGAATTAATTGTTGCACGTCCACCGCCTGAGCGAAGGACAACTTGCATTAGTCAAAAGTTTCTCCTTGTCCCGCGAGCCACCGCACGCAAGCTTCTCCTGTCCTGCAAGCTTCTCCTCGTTCGGCAAGTTGACGGGATACAAAAAAGTAATGCTAGTCCATACTGCCTCCTCTCCGGTTAATATGGCTTAATTTAAAACGAGATAAATACACTGTCTGTCACTGTATATTTGTAAAAATACGGTCAGTGGACTTCATAATACGCTCATTGCGCTCGATATATACATTTTCTGATGTTTATACGGTCACTAGCTCACCCTGACTGAGTATGTGTATGCATGCACGTGTAGGTTGAGCACTTGAGCGTGACTGTGTGTGTTTCGTCGTGTGCTCGGACATGCATGCATTAGGACGTCGCGCGCGTTTTTGCATCCATGTGTACGTGTGATTGTTGCATACACGTAGGGGGGATACGTGTAGGGGCCACTAAAGGAGCAGTCAAATCACACAGTAAGTTAGTCGGAAGAAGCAACCATCATTTCACTCTTCAATGCCGGCGCCAGAGACAAGTCGCGTCCGCTCTGGCCGGGCATGAATTCGGCACTGACCGTTTCGGGCGGGAAGCACGAGCGGGTGATGGAGGCTGGGGTGTGTTTGTGTGCGCGACACGGATATGCATGTCTATGTCTATGTGTGTGTGCGCGACGACTCTCGCGACCTAGAAGTGGGGGCGTGTTTTTGATCGAGTTTTCTTTCTTGGTACGTTAAAAAATTGTCCCCCAGTTTTCGTTTATTTTCTCCGGGAACGCGCGTATTCTATTTAAAACCACTGCTATGGAGAGATTGTTTTACTCCATTACAGCCTCTTGTTTGATAGAGTTTCTCGCGTCTCGCTCTCTCACCCTCTCCATATCAAAACAAGAAGACAGTGTCCACACTATCTCTCTCCTCACCGGTGGTCATAGATCTTGCCGAATCCCGTCCGCTGCGGGAGGTGAGGAGGTGCAGCGTTGACGTTGTCGCCGTCGGTGATGGAGGAAGCCGATGCACACCGTCCTCTTGGATCCAGCGCTGGCACGGACGAAGGTCCTCCGCGCCCTTGTTCGCTGCCGTCGTGTGGGCAGATCCCGCCTAAGCGACATCTCGCCCACCTAAGGTATAACTTCTTGTACTCGTCCAGCTCCCCAGGTCGCTGCATGCGGGTTTTCTTCTATGCGACTACTCCCCAGCTCCCCATGTATAGTAGCTAGGGTTCGTCGGCTGGTCCAACATCACCTACTATTATAGAGGAAATGCCACTCGAAAAGTTTTTCTGATTTATGCCTCGGTGGAGGTATACATGTTGTTTCGACAAAAAGTACATGGTGGCTGTGTGGTCATTGTCCATATGCTCCTATTGCTGCTGCTAATCTAATACTATCACTGGTTAAATGAAGAAATGCTTTTTTTCTCGGGTATCCTGGTTTAGTTCCCATCAAGATAATCATGATGCTTCTATTTGTTGGTGTACTTTTCATAATTCTTATTGACAATTGAGATGTCGTTGTTAATCTTGTAAAACAAAGTAACAACACTATATCCTTTTTTATATTTTTGGAAATAGCGATGCGTATCTCCATACCCGGGCATGTCTTCCTCAATTTTAGTGGAATTGCACAAAATTGGATGGCCATTGTTGTTCCGCCTCACTGTCCTCTGCCACGTGGTTCTTCCTTCCTTGAGCTTGACTACTGAGAAGAAACAGATGACAGTGAGGATTTGTCGAACTTCATAGGTGCCTCACCCAAACTTGATGCCAAATGGATGATGCATCACCACGATGACCTATTGATCCTCATGGTTGCGCCTCATGGTTGCACCGGCTGGTGAAGCTGATTGATTTTCAATGAAAAACAAGCTGTCTTCCATCAGTGCTCTTTGCTTGTTACCCACGAAGATGATATCCTTCGCCAGTTCACCTTGGTTGCGTTGGAGACGCAGTCGTCTTTCGCGTTGGTGCAATTTTATCACACAATTGGCTATGAACCAAATGTTTCCATGAAGAAGGATCGACGTTGGTACTAAGAGCATAAGTTTTGTATTGATTTCTAAGCCTTCTCACAACTTTGTCTCCAGCTCCCCTGTAATTTTATTTGTCCAGCTATTAACTTTGATTAAAAAATGGTGTGGACTAAAAACCCGGATGGACGTAGTAGCCCTCCATTTTTATTTACTCCACGTATTAGATTTGACTGAAGTCAAACTTTGTATAGTTTGACCAAGTTTAGGCTGGACACAACAAACCATAATTATTAGAGAGGGAAAACTGTACATACTCTCAAACCTTTTCGATAATTGAAATGAAAATTCTTTATTTGTACACACTCTCACACGTTTCCGATAATTTGGCGCATGTGTGGTTGTTCACTTAAGGGAGGGTAGTGTACCGCACGTGAAGGACAGGAAGTGCGACCAGGACGCATGGATCGTTAGTTCATCGGAAGTACGTAGTAGTTTTCTTCACTGGTACGTTAAATAAAGACTTTCGTTTCGTACTTACACAATTTAAAACGATTGTTATGGAGAGAATAAGAAAACCACTCCACTATATATTAGTCCAATACACGAGTACTATATGTACACAGCTTCATTGACTTTGGTGCACCTGCCTTTGGGTTTATGACAGGTGGTCCCAAAATGTGGCTGGCCCACCTGTCATACAGCCAAAAGCAGGTGCAGTTAACTGGAGCTCAGTCCATACTACAGTATATATATAAGAAGTTCGCTAGGGTTTGCACTCTCCACACTCTCGCCGCACTACATATATATATATACACATTGGAGGCTCAGCGTTCCTTTGCTAGGGTTTGCTATATTCACTGTCTCTCACCCTCTTCACCAGATCTAAACAAGACTGCATTGTGGCCTCTGTCTCTTTCACCCCCCCCCCCTCACAGTTGGCGAAGGAGGCGTCCGGATCCCGTCACACCGGGAAGGGGAGGAGGTGCAGCGTTCACTCTATCGCCTTCGGCGAGGGAGGCAATCCACTGCGGGCTGCACTTTTCTCTTTCACCCAGCGCCTGTGTGGGAGGGCCACCGACCCCTTCTTCCTCGCTGTCGTACATAGTGTGGGCAGATCCGACCTCCCGCCGCACGCCTTGCCACATCCCGACGAACCTAAGGTATAAGTTTCTTTGAAACCATCATTGGTCTAGCTGCATGCTGATATTTTTTGATTTTGTAGTCGAATATAGGTCTTGGTTCAAAGAGGAAAGAAGGGTGCGGTGGGGTGGAGCATGAATCTAGGACGTGGTTCAATGAGGAAAGGAGGGAGGGAAAGTAGTATAGACTAGCTATCCAGCCACTTTGTTGGTCGAAAAGGGAAAAAGGGGGTAACCCAGTACACACATCTCTAATGAACAGAACTCTTTGTTGAAAAGGGAAAGAAACTAGGGGGTCGGGTAGTTTGTGCAGGACTAGATGTGCTGCCCTCACATCAGAAAAAGTTTCAAAGAGAACAAATATGGGACCAACGCAGATATGCTGCTTGGCTACATACTCTGCATCACGCATTTATACGTGTGGACGCACATGGTGCTAGTATGTCCCATGTCTCATGCATCCACATGATCGTGCCGTGTGTTTTGAGATGTTGTGCTACTTGTATTGGTACTGTTTTAAATAAACTCTGCATCACCCCCTTTATAAGTAGATGGAAGCACATGTTGTTGTTGCGCCCACTCTCCCCTGGAACTGTTTATGCTTTTTGTTAATCTAATGCCGCTGGTAAAATTAAGCAATGCCACTCTCAGAATTAACTACTGAATCTTATTTCAAAACTGCAACACTTGTTAGGGATTGGCGGGATTACCATTTTTGTGGCCACATGTTTCATCCTCCTTTACTGGCCAGTAATTGATTCCTTTTTTGCCTCTGTTAAAACACTGATATCTATTCAACTTGTTGCTATTGCGACATTTTTCTTCGCTTAATTTTGGTCGAACTGCACAAAATGAGACCGGATTTCCATATATGTGTCGAGATCTCTTTGAGGTCTTCATCACGTGTTATTTCAAATATTGGTCTTGAAAGGTCAGTACCGACTTTCCTCAGGACTAACTAGTGAATCTTAGTTCAAAACTGCAACACTTGATAGGGATCGGCGGGAGTACCATTTCTATTAGGGATCGGCCGGAGTACATGTTTAAGAAATGTATTGTTCAGATAATGTCTCTGTTATTATATATCAGTTAAAGTGTTTTACAAATGGTACTATCCTGCTTTGTAGTTCTTTCTACATGTTTTACCAAGGTATTGTTAAGATAATGTCTCTATTAAAATGAATCGGTCGCATTGTTTTAGGAATGATACTTTTCTACTTTGTCGTTCTTTATACATGTTGAAACAAGGCATTGTTAAGATAATGTCTCGATTAATATGAATGAATCACACTGATTGAGAATTGCTACTCTCCTGCTTTGTTTCCCATTAAGATATGGTAGATCAGTAGATGTTTTTCTTCTGGGAGTACAAGTCATCAATCGTTATTTCTCAGTAATTGTTTCCCTTATACCTTTTGTTGCTTACAGGGATATCAAAATTAAAGCTCTCGGTTTTATTCCGACTTTGATTTTAGAAGAACTGCACAAAAGGAGCCAATGTGTCTAAGGCAAACTGCTGCATTAGTGGGTCCAGTTGGTCTTACCACTTTGCAGAAAGAAGCAGTCACTGTTTGCGCTACATTACACAAGGAATGGTCGAGAAGCTTTACAGAGTATTAGTAGACGATGGTGACATGACTAGTCTGCAGAGAGCATAGGAAACTCTACAACACGTGGAGTGCACTTGGCAAAAAGTGCCCAAACAAGTACAGGAATCCAGGACAGGACTCCAAATCTGTCAATGCCATTCTAAGCAACAATGATGGGGCATCTGGGTATGGTAATCTGTTTACCGTACTTTCAGTTTGTTAGTCCACCAATTGGTGGGTTGACACTGGGGCCAATATTCATGTGTGTGCTGATGTGTCTTTGTTTTATGGCAGCATGTAAATACGAAATCCACAGGGATGCTTAGCTTGATTTTAGTGGAACTGCACAAAATGTTCAGATGGTTCGTGTCCTCCATAATAATACTTCATCATGCACAATACATCGAATGGTTCTCTAATCATTCATCGTCACCTTGAGCCACCGGACTATCAGATGACAAACTGATGACAAACCCTGCCCATTCCACAATCATATGCATTACATATTTTGAATGGGAAAAGCTTGTCAAAGTTGACATTAGTTTAATATATTGGAATTGGAAAACATTATCAATGGTTTCTCATTGATGTTAGCCAGAAGACATGCATTTGATATTTTTGAGTGGAACTCCCTTTGCTGTGAGGAACATCGATCGTCTTTTCCTATTCCTGTCTTTAGTTCAAAAGTAAATATTTACTCTACTGAGATGCATAGTCATATGAATGTTGACTTATCTAAGATATTTTAAGAGTTTGTTTTGAATATTGTCTATGTAATGCCAGGCCTTGTGTTTGATTGCAAAGTTGAGCTTGGAATGTTGTGGCATGCGGCATCACGAGCTGTTCACCGTGTCTCCTGAGAATAATGCTTCGTGTTGTTTTGCATGTCGATCTAGTGCCAGTGATTTGCTTGTTAGGAAGATCATCCTCTTTTGTTGTTTCCGTGCTTAAGAAGCTCATCGTCTTATGTTTCATTCATAGCCTATATGACAAGTCGGGTAGGTTAGACGTGAAACCATATGATCTACCGACCAACTCATCATCTTAGGCCGTGATTGGATCGTCGTTTTCCAACCAAAACCGCTTGTAAAACTGACGCTTGTAAATAAAAGTAGATGGTTTCGGGCGAAGCGCTTGGTTGGTCGATTTTGACTAGTAAAATGTACATCGGTCTCTCAAATTACACGCGTAAACCGCCGGTTTTACTTACAGACCTCGGGCCCTCGGTTTCATTATGCCTGTATTTTACGCGTTGTTTCCGATGACGAGTAAATTACACTTGTATCTTAATACATGTGTGAAATAAACCAGAGCTCTCAAGCATGACCTTACCGTTTCATGCCGTCTCAGTCTCTCGAAGGTGCTCATAGGTGTCCCATGATCCTGGCTTCCTGAATGAGCAGCGGGCGCTATATAAGACCATCCGTAGGGCCCGCGAGGCCCTCTCCATCGTCCTTCGAGTTGTTGCGCTCGCCGTGGTGCCGAGCATTGTTAACATGGTCAATAAACATGAGGATTCAGGAGATGACTTTATTTTGACTGGTTGACAGTAGGGACCCACTAGGGCCATAGCCGTACGTACGCAAGTGCCTCCTTATTATGTACAACTATATTTTTTTTGCTTCCTCCTGGTTTCCTAACATCATGGCCCCACACCATTGTCAACCTATGTAGTCAATATAAACGAGAGAACTGCACAAGGTTCGGCCGACAGCTGGGACCAACCAGCTCGAGCAATATTTGTGTTTTTGAGGCGTGAGCACTGCAAAGTTTTTCTTGGCGAATTTTTCCTTGTTGTTTAGAGGAGAGCAGGGTATTAACTGGGCGGGCTGTGGCACGTCTAGCCCAGGACAGATATCCAGCCCAGATATTAAATTTTTTCAAGATGAAAATGGCTAGCCCAGCTATACGTTTTTTTTAGAAATACCCAGGCAAGGTCAACCTGTTATTCTCCGCCCCGCTGGGCTGCAAATCTTTCCTAAGAGGGATGCATTACTCTTAACAGGAAAATGAGTTTTAAAAAATAATAAATGGGATGTAATTATAAAAACTGGGCAGTAACTATAAAAAATGCACCAAGCACGAAATTAGTTTATAAAATATTATTTATGGATTTTGAAAATCTTAATTTTTAATTATTGCACTGGCAATGTTTCGTTAGATTTTTACGTAATATAAATTTATATTTAATCTAACTAGAAATTTCAGGATAAAACTATTTCGGATCCCATCAAAATGTGGGAAATTTTATTGAATTCTGTCTTGAACGGTTGGTTGAAATTATTAATCGTTGTCCTACCTAGAAAATGGGATGTACTTTTAACAAACTGTAAAATGAGCCCAGTTTATTTTTTCTGGAGAATACCCAATCCAGGCCTATTTATTTTTCTACGCCCTGATGGGCTGCAACTCATTCAAGACGCCTGCAAATCCTGAAAGTAATATGAAATTGGTTGTAAATATAAAAACAGATGACAAATTGGTAATTACTTTATAATTTCTGAATTTTTTCACATTTTTAGATTCCTATTTCACTAGGCATTAACCTAATTTAAATATATCTTCAAAGTACTTTAAATCTGGCTCGACATTTTGGTATTAAAAATAGTTTGGAACCCACAGAAATATGCAAAATTGGCCCTGGCCAACCTAAAAAACGGACTCCAATAAATTGCATAAGAAGTCACAATGAGCTATATATAAATTATTAAAAAAAGTAGGAATGGTTTGACTTATGGGCCTATTAAGTTGACGCGTATGCAAGATCGTTTAGTTATTATATACGTCAACAAACGATTCTAGCAGACGTAACCGTTGGATGTCAATCCAACGGCCGTCGTGTTTCTTCAATCTCTGATCTTCTTGCTCCAGCCGCCAAATCCAGCGCCGGCGGGACCGCCTGCTCCCGCCTCCCGTGCAGGCCTCCCCGCCCATACTACTCCCACCGCTGGCCAGGGCATCCCTCTACTCAGTTACACCCCCTGTTATTCTGCGGCGATGGCAGCCTCGCACCGCAGCCGAACCAGTGAACCCTCGTACTCCTCTCCGCGTGGGCATCCACTACCGCGTCTTACCCGGCTCTGTGTCGTCCCCTTCCTAGGCCTCGCCGTCGTCCACCATCCTGGTGCTCTCGGCGCGGCCTGGTCAACGTGGTCAAGGAACGACTTCCATCGAAAGAGTACTGTCGTGGAGAGGCTGACAGCTGGGTCCACGGCAATCGCAAGGAAGTGCCTCCTTATTACGCGGAAAAAAATTATTCCTTCACCTGACAGCAGGGACCCACCGGACGGACCACCGTATTTGGCGAAAAAAACATTTCCCCCTGACTGTTGGGACCCACCGGATGGGCCACCGTATTTCGTGAAAAAATGTTCCCCCCGCTGTCAGCTCGGACCCACCGGAAGTGCCTCCTTATGACGCACACAAAAAATGAATACTCTCCCTGCTAGCTGGGACCCAGTATAGTGGGAGGCTGACTTGTGGACCTACTAAGTTGACCGGGATGGAGGGCTTTGTCAACTTAGTCAATATGCACGATTCTAGCTCCATTGACCGTACGATGTCCATCCAACGGTCGTAGTGCTTCTTCAACCTCTGGTCTTCTTGCTCCAGCCGCCCAAACTAGCGCCGGTCGTGCCTCGTGCTCCTGCCTCCCGTGGCCAGCTGCAATGCCGTGGAGGCCTCATCGCCCCCTAATAATCCCACCGCTGGCCAGGCCATCCCTCTACTCACCCACACCCCCTGTTATTCTGCGGCGACGGGAGCCTCACACCGCAGCCGAACCAGTGAACCCTCGTACTCCTCTCCGCGTGGGCATCCACTGCCGAGTCTTCCCTGGCTCTGCATCGTCCCCTTCCTAGGCCCCGTCGTCGTCCACCGCCTTGGTGCTCTCGGCGCGGCATGGTCAATGTGGTCAACGACTGACTTCCATCGGAAGAGTAATGTACGTGGAGAGGCTGACAGAGGGGTCCACGGCCGCAACAAGGAAGTGCCTCCTTATTATGCGCAAAATAATTATTCCTCCATCTGACAACGGGGACCCACCATACGGGCCACCGTATTTCGTGAAAAAACGTTTCCCCCTGACTGCTGGGACCCACCGGCTACATCTTCGCACGCAAGGAAGAGCGTCCAGGCAAAAAAACGATTCGCCCCCTTGACTGTTGGGACCCACCAGCTATATCTTCGCATGCAAGGATGTGCCTGACAGTCGGGACCCACCTGGTCGAAGCGTACGTAGCGTTGTCATTCTGGTCACGAAGGTGTACGTACATACTGGTCGATGTAGAGGCGCGCACGTGTCGTAGCAGAGGCGCACACGTAGCATATACACGTACGTACATCGGCCAGGGTGCAAGAAAGTAAATACGGCCAGGTACGTACATACGGGCAGGGTCTCGAACGCCTACTCGCGCATACGTACGGCCAGGGCTCGTGTACATGGCTGGGTCAGAACGGAGAAACATCGTCGTTGTCGTGTTCATGGGGAGCCAACCGGCTGGGTCGGAACGGAATGCGTCGTCGTGTTCATCGGGAGGGCTTGGACGGAACAACCGTTGGAAATGAGGCCTGGCGTACCACAAAAAGAAGGAAACGGCCTTGTGTTCGATCGGCCACGTTCGAAACGGGATCCTATTCATCGGGAGGGGTCTGGCGAACCGCAAAACGGAGGAAACGGACCTCCTACGGTCGAAACGTGGGTCCTGTTGATCGGGAGGGGTGTGGCGTACCGCAAAACGGAGGAAACGAACTTGTGTTGGAGAGCTACGGTCGAAACGGGGTCTTGTTCATCGGGAGGGGTGTGGCGTACCGCAAAACGGAGGAAACGGACTTGTGTTGGAGCGCTACGGTCGAAACGGGGGTCCTGGGTGTGGCATACCACAAAACAGGACTCCACGGGATACTGTTCATCTCCATCGTCGACCCCCTCCAGCCTCCACGGGCTACTGTTCATCCACCGTCGACCTCCTCCTGCCACCACCTGCGACTGTTCAGCCTCCACCGCGCGCTACTCCACCCGCTACTGTTCAACCAGCCCACTCCACGGGCTCCTGTTCAACCACCCCTCCACGAGCTACTCTTCATCCAGCCCTCCACCATCTACTGTTCATCCAGCCCTCCACGGGGTGATCCTGTTCATGCAGCCCTCCACGGGGTCCTGTTCATGCAGCCCCAACCGGCTCGATCGAACGGGGTCCTGTTCATGCAGAGGCAACACCACGAGGTCCTGTTCAGCCACCCCCACTAGGAACTGTTCACCTACCCCCCCCCAGCAACGCTCACTGTTCATGCAAAGGCAGCATCAATCGGCTTTAGTTAGCAGCAGTAGCGAAGGAATCGCTCGATCGGGTTCAGTTAACAGCCATCGATCGATCGCTCGGGTTCAGTAACGCGTAGCCTGTAGTGCAATCGCTCGGGTTTAGTTAGAGCCCAACGCCTCGCACCCACGCGCGTGCGTGTACGAGAGAAACACGCATCGCTCGGTCCCGACCACCCACCGTAACCGGTAACACCCCGATATTTTCCTCGCCCTCGCTTCTACCACGGTTTTTTCCGTCATGGACGGCCCAAAGAATGTCATGCACCTGCGTCTCCGGCCCGCCCAGGACGAAAAGCCCATTTTCTGTCATGATTTTTTGTCATAGAAGTAGGGCCCCACCACATCTATGATGATACCGTGTTTTGTCACAATTATTGTCATAGAAGTGTCATAAGTATGACAGAAAAAAGTTTCGTTCGGCCCAAAATGTCACGGATGTGTCTTTTTTGTAGTGGTGAGATCTGGTAGATAGGATAAGATGATATTTTTGGTATTTTTGGTATAGGAACAGAAAGTAAATAAAGCAAAGTAAAGTAGATGAAGATTAATATGATGAGAATAGACCCGGGGGCCATAGATTTCACTAGTGGCTTCTCTCATGAAAGCAGAATTCTACGGTGGGTGAACAAATTACTATTGAGCAATTGATAGAAAAGCGCATAGTTATGAGAATATCTAGGCATGATCATTATATATAAGCATCACGTCCGTGACAAGTAGACCGAAACGATTCTGCATCTACTACTATTACTCCACACATCGACCGCTATCCATCATGCATCTAGAGTATTAAGTTCATAAGAACAGAGTAATGCCTTAAGCAAGCTGACATGATGTAGAGGGATAAACTCAAGCAATATGATATAAACCCCATATTTTTATCCTCGATGGCAACAATACTATATGTACCTTGATGCCCCTGCTGTCACTGGGAAAGGACACCGCAGGATTGAACCCAAAGCCAAGCACTTCTCCCATTGTAAGAACTATAGATCTAGTAGGACAAACCAAACCAATAATTTGAAGAGACTTGCAAGGATATTATAATCATACAAAAAAGATTTCAGAAAATAATCCAATATTGTTCATAGATAATCTTGATCATAAACCCACAATTCATCGGATCTCGACAAACACACAGCAAAAACATTACATCGGATAGATCTCCTCGAAGATCGAGGAGAACTTTGTATTGAGATCCAAAGAGAGAGAAGAAGCCATCTAGCTAATAACTATGGACCCGAAGGTGTTTGGTAAACTACTCACAACTCATCGGAGGAGCTATGGTGTTGATGTAGAAGCCCTCCATGATCGATGCCCCCTCCGGCGGAGCTCCGGAACAGGCCCCAAGATGGGATCTCACGGGAATAGAAGGTTACGGCGGTGGAATTAGGGTTTCTTCATGCTCCTCGATGTTTTCAGGGTACGTGGATATATATAGGAGGAAAAAGTACGTCGGTGGAGCAACATGGGGCCCACGAGGGTGGGGGCACGCCTACCCCCCTGGGCGCGCCCTGCCCCCTCGTGGGCACCTCGTTTCTTCTCTGACTTGTACTCCAAGTCTCTCGTGAAGATATCGTTCCAAAAATAACTCTCCCGAAGGTTTCATTCCGTTTGGACTACATTTGATATTCCTTTTCTGCGAAACACTGAAATAGGCAAAAAAAAACAGCAATTTGCATTGGGCTTTGGGTTAGTAGGTTAGTCCCAAAAATAATATAAAAGTGTATAATAAAGCCCATTAAACATCGAAAACAGAATATATAATAGCATGGAACAATAAAAAATTATAGATACGTTGGAGACGTATCAGTGGTACATTTACCTCATCAAGTTCCACTTTCCTCCCACTCACTTCTTTCGAGAGAAACTCCTTCTCTAAAAAGGATGCATTCTTAGCAACGAATATCTTGTCTTCGGATCTGTTATAGAAAGTGTACCCAACAGTTCCCTTTGGGTATCCTATGAAAACACATTTCTCCGACTTGGGTTCGAGCTTATCAGGTTGAAGCTTTTTCACATAAGCATCGCAGCCCCAAACTTTAAGAAACGGCAACTTTGGTTTATTGCCAAACCACAGTTCATAAGGCATCGTCTCAACGGAATTAGATGGTTCCCTATTTAACGTGAATGCAGCTGTCTCTAAAGCATAACCCCAAAATGATAGTGGTAAATCGGTAAGAGACATCATAGATCGCACCATATCTAATAAAGTACGGTTACGACGTTCGGACACACCATTACGCTGTGGTGTTCCGGGTGGCGTGAGCTGTGAAACTCTTCCACATTGTTTCAAATGAAGACCAAAGTCATAACTCAAATATTCGCCTCCATGATCAGATCGTAGAAACTTTATTTTCTTGTTACGATGATTCTCTACTTCACTCTGAAATTCGTTGAACTTTTCAAATGTTTCAGACTTGTGCTTCATTAAGTAGATATACCCATATCTGCCCAAATCATCGGTGAAGGTCAGTTAATAACGATACCCGCCACGAGGCTCAACGCTCATCGGTCCACATACATCAGTATGTATGATTTCCAACAAATCTGTTGCTCGCTCCATTGTTCCGGAGAACGGAGTTTTAGTCATCTTACCCATGAGGCATGGTTCGCAAGCACCAAGTGATTCCAAAAGTCCATCTGCATGGAGTTTCTTCATGCGCTTTACACCAATATGACCTAAACGGTAGTGCCACAAATAAAATGCCCTATCATTATCCACGTTGCATCTTTTGGCTTCAATATTATGAATATGTGTATCACTACAATCAAGATCTAATAAGAATAGACCACTCTTCAAGGGTGCATGACCATAAAAGATATTACTCATAAAAATAGAACAACCATTATTCTCTGATTTAAATGAATAACCGTATCACAACAAACAAGATCTAGATATAATGTTCATGCTCAATGCTGACACCAAATAATTATTATTTAGGTCTAAAACTAATCCCGAAGGTAGATGTAGAGGTAGCATGCCGACTGTGATCACATCGACTTTGGAACCATTTCCCACGCGCATTGTCACATCGTCCTTAGCTAATCTTCGTTTTATCCGTAGCCCCTGTTTAGAGTTACAAATATTAGCAACCGAACCAGTATCAAATACCCAGGTGCTACTACGAGCATTAGTAAGGTACACATCAATAACATGTATATCAAATATACCTTTGTTCACTTTGCCATCTGTCGGTGTACTAAGATAGGGGTACCTTAGTACTCCAACTTGTGCACGGGCAGTAGCAGCTTCCCGCGGCAGAGCTTACCACGCGCTTGCCGGGAACCTTTTCTGGTCCCTATGAAGCCATTCAAAAACAAAGTATACAAGTCAGAAGATCAAGGCCCCGGCAAGAGGAGCTTGCCGGGAAGGCCGCACCAGGCTCAAGGATATCATCTTAACACAAGACCCTGGCAAGAGGAGCTTGCCAGGAAGACCAAGGAATGCACGCCTCGGCGCATCATGCGCCCCGGCAGGGCCCGGGGAGCGACAAGCTTCCTGGCCCGGCAAGATCATGGCCCCGGCAAGGTGCTTGCCGGGGGAAGCTTATGCTGTGTGCCCACGCTCCAGCTCATCTGCCCGCGCGTCGCCCTGGGGCCCTTCCAGGGACGCGTGGCGGAAGGCTGTGCAGCCTGGGGCACACGGTGGCAATCCACGATGACGAGGCTACCGCCGTGTCGAACGGAGAAGCATGGACGGACACTTTTGGGGTCGACGGTGACGGGCATTTAATGCCCTTGTCCCCCACTGTCAAAGTTAGGTGAAGACCACTGTTCACGCACTATTCCCGCACTGTTACAACTACCACCAAAGTTACATTTTTGCCCTCCTCTACGTTGACACCTGTCGGTGACCCCCTTGAGCTATAAAAGGAGGCCCATGCACAACGTAGAAAGGGTTCGAATCCTAAGCAACTCTCTCGCTCGGTGTAGCTAGTATTGTAGCTCTTCAAGCTCCCGAGCTCAATACAACCAAGGCAGGAGTAGGGTTTTACGCGTCCGCGCGGCCCGAACCTGGGTAAACTGCCCGTGTGCGCCCCTCGATCTGCTCTTCGTGCTCCCTCCGCTCCCTTACCGCAACGTAGAAGGGGCTCCGGTCCCATAGGTGCTCGTGGGAGGACAGTTTCCCCCGACATCTTTGGCGCGCCAAGTAGGGGGCGTCGAGGTTGTGCGAACCTGATCCGGCGCTCACGCGGGCGCATTCTTCATCAACCTCTCCAGCTTCGTCAACATCATCAGCAACAACATGGCTCCGAAGAAGAAGGCTTCGAAGGTCGGAGGCCCGTCTGCGTCTGTTCCACCGCCACCAGAACCAACGGTGGGTGGAGGAGACGCTGGCGGAAGGGTGGTTGCCGGCGAGGAAACTCATGGCGCCACCAAATCCAAGGACAAGACGGACGACCGGGCGAATTCCAAAACCTCGATGTCCGTAGACGCACCACGTCCCTCTCAGCAGACGACGGGCCAGCAGCGCCGTGGTACGGGAGGTACCATACGCTTGCTGGGCCAAGGACAAACCGGAGGATCGCGGGATGCTCAAGGCCATCGTCCTGGCACGAGCAAGGCGCGGTCGCCGGGGCGAGAGACTGCTCCTTCTAACCCTGTTAGAAGTCCGAGTATATCTCGCTCCTCGCACCGCTCGCCGCCGCTCCCCTCCTCTCCAGCAGAAGCTCTGGCAAGGGCGCAACTGCTCCTCGACTTCCCTCCAGCGGCAGACAAGGCCGAAGACTGGAGGGCGACGATCCAGAGCCTCATCGCCTTCGCCAACAACGACACGCCGCAGCAGCCGGCGACGTCGCGGCCACGGCAAGTCGAGCAGACGAAGGCCGTGGCGACAAGACCGTCGGGGGTGCAACTACCGTGCACTCCCCGCCGCGGAAGCAGAAGACGCCACCCCGCCGGATTAACGTCGACGACGACTCCACGGCGTCGTCGGATCCGCGGGCTCGTCGGGACCAGCGCCAAGTCCTCGACGATCGGCGGCAAGAAGATGCTCGGACGCGCATCGAGCGCCGACGAGAAACCCGGCGACAATCGGATCAGCGCGCTGGGACCGCTGTCGATACGTACGCGCCCGGTGAACCAGGCGACTTGCCGTATGCGGCGGGTTGCCCTGCGTTCACCCGTGAGCTACGGCGAGTCCAGTGGCCCAGCATGAAAAACTTCAAGCTCGACGTACCCGAGAAGTACGACGGCAAGACGCACCCCTCTGAGTTCCTCAGCATCTACACCATCGCGGTGCAGGCTGCCCGGGGGCGCGACGAGAAGATACTCGCCAACTACTTCCCGCTGGTGCTTAAGCCAAATGTCCGCTCTTGGCTTATGCACTTGCCGGAAGGCTCCATTTCTTCGTGGGCCGATCTATGCCACCAATTTGTTGGCGCCTTCACAGGCGGCCACAAACCCCACGGCCAGGAGAGCGATCTCCACATCTTGGCCCAGAAGGAAGGAGAATCCCTGCGCAAGTACATCCAGCGGTTCAGCCGCGTGCAACACAATATCCCCGATGTCCACCCTGCCGCGGTTATTAGCGCGTTCCACCAGAACGTGCGTAACCGCCGCATGAGGGAAGAGATGGCCATGACCAAGATACGGGATGTCAGCGAGCTCTACGCTCTGGCTGACAAGTGCGCGCGCGCCGAAGAGGGGAGGAGACTCCCCGGAGAGGATACTGGCGCAGGAGGAAGCGACAGTGAGGACGCCGCCCCGGCAAAGAAGAGCCGGCGGCGGAATAACAGAAGAAAGAAGAGCAAGGAAGTGCTGGTCGTCGAGCAGTCCGGCAAGGAGGCTCCCGCCAAGAAGGCACAGGCTGGCGGCTCCGGCAAGGAGCCTGCCCCTGTAGCGGTAGCCGACAAGCAGGACGGCTCCGACAAGCAATATTGCAAGATCCACCGCACCAAGGGCCACGACCTTTCGAACTGCCAGCGAGTCGAGTACCTCGTAGAACAGCAGAAGGCTGAGTACGAGCGTCGCGACAAGGAGAAGGCCCAAGGTGGCGGGGGAGAGCCAAGCAAGAAGCGGCCGTTCAATGGCCGGGGAGGGCGCCGCGGCAAGGCCAAGCAGCGGCAAGGTGATCGACCTCCCCGGGGCCGCGACAATGATGAGGAGGAAGACGACGACGACATGGAGGAAGGAGATAACAGCGAGCAGGAGTTCCAGAAGGCCACAGAAGTCCTGTGTGTCGATGGAGGCGCCTCTCTGCATACTTCACACCGCCAACTCAAGCAGTGGGTGTGGGAAGTAAATGCAGCTGAGCCGCCCGTTGAGTCACGCTGGCTGCTGAAGTGGTCCAGCACACCCATCATTTTTTATCTTGAGGATCACCCTGACCGCACAACGGCGGTCGGGTGCTTGCCGATGTTGGTTTCACCAACTATCCGCAACCTCAAGGTCACCAAAATGTTGGTTGACGGCGGGGCCGGCCTGAACTTGATCTCCTCAGCTGTGATCAAGAAACTCCAGATCCCAGACGGCGAGCTCGAAGAAACCGGGTCGTTCCAAGGAATATACCCGGGAAGGAGCAAGCCGGAGGGCAAGATTACTCTGCCTGTGACCTTTGGCAGGGAGCTCAACTTCAGGACGGAGAGGATAACCTTCGATGTTGCCGATATCCCATTGCCATACAATGGGATACTTGGACGTCCTGCCCTCGCCAAGTTCATGGCAGCTTCCCACTATGCCTAAAACGTACTCAAGATGCCGGGGCCGATAAGCGTCATCTCTGTCCCTGGCGACAAGAAGGACGCGCTTATCTGCGCCGACAAGATATACCGGAATGCAGCAGCCGCAGCGGAGAACAACACACTTGCCGCTGAAGCTCCCGGGGGGAAGAAGACCAAGACCAAGTCCGGCAAGTGCTCTGGGGCCCACTCCGGCAAACGCACCTCCTCGGAGTGCTGCGCTGCCGTCGAGGATGCACCATCGAGCTCCACCGGCAAGTGCAAGAAGGGGATGGTCGCTCCACCGGCAACCAAGAAGGTGTCAGCCAAGGAGGACGGCACTGGTGGTACCTTCACCATCAGTGCTACGCTCGACAACAAATAGGAAAGCGCGCTCGTTGCCTTCCTGAGGGCGAATGTCGATGTGTTTGCGTGGCAACCATCTGACATCCCCGGCGTTCCCAGGAAGGTAATTGAGCACAAGCTTGCTGTTTGTCCTCATGCGCGGCCCGTCAAGCAGAAGGTCAGGAAGCAAGCCGTGGAGCGCCAAGAATTCATCACCGAAGAGATAAAGAAGCTGGAAGCAGCAGGCCTAGTTAGAGGCGTGATCCATCCTACGTGGTTGGCCAATCCAGTTGTCGTACGCAAGGCCAATGGGAAGTGGAGACTTTGTATAGACTTCACTGATGTGAATAAAGCATGTCCCAAGGATCCATTTCCCTTGCCGCGTATTGACCAGATTGTTGACTCCACCGCCGGATGTGAGCTGCTTTCCTTCCTTGATGCATACTCAGGGTACCACCAGATTTTTATGGCCAAGGAAGATGAAGAGAAGACTGCATTCATTACTCCATGCGGCACATATTGCTTCATACGCATGCCCTTTGGATTGAAGAATGCAGGCTCGACATTTGCAAGGGTGGTGCACGCTGCTTTTGAGCCACAGATACACAGAAATGTGGAAGCCTACATGGATGACATAGTGGTCAAAAGCAAGAGCAAAGATACCCTGATACAAGATCTGGAAGAGACGTTTGAGAATCTGCGCAAGATCCAGCTCAAGTTGAACCCCGAGAAGTGCGTCTTCGGAGTCCCCTCCGGCAAGCTTCTCGGGTTCTTTGTGTCCCAGAGAGGGTTTGAAGCCAATCCCGACAAGATCAAAGCCATCGAGCAGATTGAGGCCCCGAAGCGCGTCAAGGACGTAAGGAGACTTGCTGGTTGTGTGGCTGCCCTCAGTAGGTTCATTTCAAAGTCTGCAGAACGCGCCCTACCTTTCTTCAAAATCTTGAAGAAGGCAGGTCTCATGAAATGGACTCCGGAAGCGGAGGCAGCGCTGCAAGACCTGAAAGGATACCTATCCTCCGCTCCAATACTTGTCGCACCGAGGCCACAAGAGAAGTTGCTGCTGTACCTAGCGGAAACCAATCAAGTGGTTAGTGCTGTGTTAGTAGCGGAGAGGGAGGCGGATGAGGAATCTACACCACCGGCAAGTGAGTCCAGCGACAAGCAGGGGGCTTCCCCGACAAGCTCTGGCCCCGACAAGGACAATCTGCGCAGGAACAAGGAGAAGTGCGAAAGAAGATGGTGCAGCGCCCAGTGTATTTTGTAAGCTCCCTCTTGCAAGGGGCTAGGTCAAGATACTCTGGGGTGCAGAATTTGCTTTTCGGCCTCCTCATGGCCTCGAGAAAGCTGCGCCATTACTTCCAAGCACACGAGATAACGGTGGTCACTCGCTTTCCGTTGAAGAGGATATTGCAGAATCCAGAAGCAACAGGCAGGATCGTCGAGTGGGCACTGGAGCTGTCAAGCTTTGGTCTCAAGTTTGAGAGTACTTCAACCATACAGAGCAGAGCTTTGGCAGAATTCATAGCTGAATGGAGCCCAACGCCGGATGAAGAAGTTCCAGAGACAAGGGTCCACGTACAAGAAGCAAGCAGTGAATGGGTAATATACTTTGATGGTGCCTTCTCGCTTCAAGGCGCCGGTGCCGGCGTGGTACTCATAGCGCCCACCGGAGAGCACCTCAAGTATGTTGTCCAGATGCACTTTCCCAAGGAGCAAGCGACAAACAATACTGCTTGGTATGAAGGTTTGCTTGCCGGCCTCAGAATTGCGGCCGAACTTGGGATCAAGAAGTTGATTGTACGGGGGGATTCTCAGTTGGTGGTCCGACAAGTGAACAAGAGTTACCAGAGCCCTTTGATGGAAGCCTATGTTGATGAAGTGAGGAAGCTTGAAGAACACTTTGAGGGCCTGCAAATGGAGCACGTCCCAAGAGCTCAGAATGATATCGCAGATGGCCTCTCAAAGTGTGCTGCAATGAAGTTACCTGTGGAACCAGGGACCTTCCTGCTCAAGCTAACTCAGCCATCCGTTACACCATCAGTTGGGCAAAGTAAGAAGAGAAAGTTGGTCTCCGGCGGCTACTTGCCGGCGGATCTTCCCGAAGCCGCCGCCAAGGTCCCCAGGATCAACAGCCAAGATGCTGAGGAACAGTTTGCTCCTGCAGACCCAAGGGTCTGTACAGTTGAAGCAAACGTTCCCGACAAGTCTTGCCCCGGCAGGCTTGCCGGGGGACCATCAGCTCCGACGGAACCGCAGGTTCTTGCCGTGGAAGCTGAGGTTCCCGCAGCAGCCCTCATGCCTTTAGTCCTTGTTGTTGAGCCTCAGGCCCCAGCATGGGCACAGCTAATCGTTCGTTTTCTGCAAACTGGAGAACTTCCCGATGACCCAGAAGAGATAGAGAAAATAACCAGGCAGTCAAGTATGTACCAGTTCGTTGGCAATGAACTGTACAGAAGAAGGCTCAATGGTGTCAGGTTGAAGTGTATTTCCAGAGAAGATGGACAGAAGCTGCTGGCAGAGATACACGGAGGCATATGTGGCCTCCACATTGGCGCAAGGGCACTTGCCGGGAAGGCGTTCCGGCAAGGGTTCTTCTGGCCAGAAGCCCTCCAAGATGCAACTGCACAAGTAACCAAGTGTGAAGCGTGCCAGTTCCATGCCAAGCAAATTCACCAGCCAGCTCAAGCTCTCCAGACGATCCCTTTGTCCTGGCCCTTCTCGGTCTGGGGGCTCGATATCCTCGGCCCTTTCCCCCGTGCTGTCGGGGGCTTTGAGTACTTGTACGTTGCGATCGACAAGTTCACAAAGTGGCCAGAAGTGGAACCGGTGAGAAAGGTGACAGCACAGTCAGCAGTCAGGTTCTTCACGTCAATTGTTTGCCGTTTCGGAATCCCTAACAGGATCATCACCGACAACGGTACGCAATTTACAAGTCGCACCTTCATGCAGTACGTCCAAGACCTTGGCGCCAAGGTCTGTTTCGCTTCTGTTGCTCACCCGAGGAGCAATGGTCAAGCGGAGAGGGCCAATGCTGAAGTGCTGCGCAGACTCAAGACAAGAACCTTCGACAGGCTGCGCAAGTGCGGAAGAAACTGGATAGAGGAGCTACCGGCGGCTCTTTGGTCAATCAGGACGACACCAAATCGAGCCACCGGACAGACACCCTTTGCTCTTGTCTATGGAGCAGAGGCAGTTCTCCCCACGGAACTCGTATACGGATCTCCTCGAGTACTCGCTTATGATGAGCTCGAGCAAGAGCAACTGCGTCAAGATGATGCATTGCTCCTCGAGGAGGAACGTCTCCAGGCTGCTGTACGAGCTGCTCGATACCAGCAAGCCTTGCGTCGCTATCATAGCCGCAAGATCAAGGCCAGGAGTCTCGAGGAAGGCGATCTTGTTCTTCGGCGTGTTCAGTCCGCCAAGAATTCCAACAAGTTGACGCCGAAGTGGGAAGGACCTTATCGGGTGAGACAAGTCACAAGGCCCGGCGCTGTCCGCCTTGAGACCGAAGAAGGCTTACCGGTGAGCAACTCCTGGAACATAGAGCATCTTCGCAAGTTTCACCCATAAGGCGCGGTTGCCGTGATCCGCTCCAGCAACCACCTTTTGTACAAGTCTTGCCGCTGTTGCATGTAAACCTTTGTACAAAGCTGGGCGCAGATCCCGTGCATCAGTAAAGTTCTTTATGCTTCGCACTATTTGCCATTTCCATGCTTTTGTCTGTTATTTGCATGCATTGTTTGGCACCTTCTGCAATGCACATCCCCGGTAAGCACTAGCAGGCCGTAAGGCCACATACTTGTTTTCCTCCTCTTTTTATTTCCCTCTTAAGCAGAAGGAGTATTCCTCGCGCACAAGTTTGCCGGGGGGGAAGGAGATGGAGGTATGAACCAAGTGCTGTTCAAGAAAGAGGAGCCTTGTCGGGGAGCAAGCAATATATGAAAGCTAATTTACCAGAATTTGAGCAGTTCAAATTTTTAAATTTTAGTTATCTTCCTTGAACAACCACACTTTGTATGGAAAACCTGTGCGCGGAGGAACCTACCCCTGGCTAGCCGCACCCTTACTTTGTTTTCGAGTACGCTCAACGACTTAAGTGAGCTGCGACAAGTGTCGCGCCCTTACTTCGTTTTCGAGTTCGCTCGGCAAGCTAAGTGCGCTGCGACTAGCCGCGGCAAGGTTACTTGCCGGTAAGGCCTTTGCCAGCAGGCTGCTAAGAGTCCAGCACTCAGCGCTCGCGGTGAGGGCCCCTTGCCAGCAAGTCCCCTAAAAGCGTAGGGTAGAAAGCATACAAGGTGAAGGACCAAAAGCAAGGGAGATAACACCGCATTGATTGATCAGAATAAGATTGTATATTACAATGGATAACTTGCCGCAATGGCTAATTGATTCATGTCAATAACATACTTTGCAGCGGCAAAGGAAACAAAAAGAAAGAAGCCTAATCTACGCGGTCGCCTTCACGCCTTGAGATCTTGTTCACCTTGGCGACGATGTGGGCGACCTGCGCCTTCAACGCCTCCTGATCTGCGTCGTCCGGCAAGGAGTGGAGGACGTTGACGAGGTTGATGCCAGGGTTGCGGTAGACGATCTTGGCCAAGACGCGCTCCAAGGTGCCCGCGCAGAGCTGACGCGACTCGTCGGCCAGCTGCGCGGGGAGCTTCTCCCGCAGCCGTGCAAGCGCCGACGCGATTCCCCTGAAGAAGAGACTTAGCTTGGCGCTGTGGGGGAGGTCCTCGTCGGGAGAGTACACGAGGTGCTCCGCCCTCAGCGCCATCATCTCCTTGTCAATGTTGGCAGCGGAGGTGACCAAATCGTCAGTCCACTGCTCCACCGCCCGGCTGAAGTTGTTTGCTGAGACGGCGGCGCTCTCCACCAGGCCTTGTTCCTTGCGGAGCTCGTCCTTCAGCTTCTTCTCGCGATCCCGGGCGGCGTCGAGCGAATCAGTCAAAGTGGAGACCTTCAACTCCAAGTCAGCAATTGAATCTTTGGCGGCAGTGAGCTCGTCGCCCTTCTTGGAGAGGCGTACCTGCAAGTCAGAGTTGGTGTGGGCGTCCTTCTCCCGCTCCACATTGAGCGCGGTGACTCTCTCCTCACTTGCCTTCAGGTACCGCTCCAGCTGATCAACCTTGAGCTCCAGGTCCCTCTTGGCGGTTTCCGCGGCGGCTGCGGCTTCCTTTGCCTCCTTCAGGGCCCCGCCGAGGGTCTTCTCCCGGGCGCTGAGTTCGTCGTCGTGGGCGTCGAGCTCGACCTTCCGCTGGTTGAGCGCCCCTTCCCGCCGAGATAGCTCCTCGGCGGCCAGCCGCTGCCGCTCTTCTGCCTCCGCCTTCTCCAGGAGGAAGACTTGCTGCTCCCCGGCAAGCTCTTCCCGCTCCTCCGCCAAGTTGCGGAGGGCGGCCTGGTTGGCGGCGCGAAGCTCCGCGACCCGCTTCTCCAAGTCAACCCCAGCCTTGGTGGCAAGAGCTTCCCGGGAATCCAGCTTCGCCTGCCTGGCCCGGTAAAGGGCCAGGAGCCGGCGAAGGAGCTTCTCCTCTTCGGGCTCGTCTCCACCGCCAAGTGCTTCAACAACCTTCAACCCCGCGGAGGCGAGGACCTCTCCATCGTAGGTCTCTCCCTCCACGGGGGCTCACGACGAAGACCCCCACGGGACTTGTATGAAGACTCCGTTGGGGGCCTCAAGATAAACGCCTGGCTGCTCCGTGGTGTCGGAGGGGTCGGCGGCCGGTGCAGCGCTTGACGCTCCTGCTGCCTCCGGGCCAGCAGTGTGGTCGCCGCCCCCCTCCCCAGCTGCGGCGTCTGCGGTCGGGGCGGTCTCCTCAGCGGCAGGCTCGTCGGCTCCGGCCATGCCCTCAGCGGCAGTGGCGTTGCCGCCGTCGCCTTGCACGCCCTCCTCGCTGGCAGTCTCCGTCTCCATCCGCTCCGGCGCAGGAGGATCTAGCAGAAGAAAAAGATAAGAAAAGAAGGAGTCAAGCAAACATCCAAAAAAGATAAGTCCGAGAAGAAGAAGCTACAAGACTGACCTTCGCGGACTTCTTCGACGACAGGCTCCCTCGCCGGGGAGTCCTCCCTTGGCGGTGGAGCAGTGGCCCCTGCTGGCGAAGGGCCGCCCGCGCCCTCCCTTGGCGGGGTGGCCACCCTTGTCGGGCTGCTCGCCCTTGGCGGGGTGCCCGCCCTTGGCGGGGTGCCCGTCCTTGGCGGGGCGTTCTCCCTCGCCGGGGAGTTCACCCTTGGCGGGGAGGGTGGAGCGAGAAGCTCGTCGGGGGCAGTCTCCGGGCGCTCCTGCGGCTGCGGCTCCACTTCTGCACAAGACAAACAAGACAACAAAATATCAGTACAAGCAACAACCTCAAGCGCGCCCGTCCAACAGAAAAGAATAACTACCAGACTTACGCTGGGGGCTGCGCTGGGGGCTGCTCCTCGGAGCAGCGGGTTGATCCGGCAAGCTTGCCGCCGGCGCGTCTCCGGTCGCCGCGGTGGGCGAGTCGTCTTCGACCTCAACCACGGGGATCTTGGCCCGCTTCGCCATCCGCTGGGCCAGGGTCCTGAAAGCAAAACAAGAACAAGATCGGAATCATCAAGGAAGATCAAGACAAAATCGAAGAAGATACAAGTTGCAAACACTTACTCCTCTTCCTCGTCGTCGTCGGAGCTAAGGGCGGAGAAGTCGAACTCCACCTGAGATGCTCCCGCGCGAGGAGCTGGAGGAGAAGGCTCCCTCGGGCGCTTGGCGGTCTCCGGGGCTGGGGGCTGCGAAGACCCAGCCTCCGTTGACGCCGAGGCCCGAGGAGCAGGCGGAGCGGCCGTCCCGCTCCGGGAGGATCCCCCTCCGCTTGGCGCTGGCGCGCGGGGCGCCTCCTCCATCGCGGCCTGGCTCGCCCTGGTGGCGCGCGTCGCCCGGCGCGCAGGCTGCTGCCTAGGCGCCTGCGTCCTCGTCGCCGTCGCCACCTTGCGGAGGCGCTTTCTCGGTGGTTGCGTAGGACTTGCCGGAGGCGGGGAGTTCTCTGAGGACGAGGAGGCATCGTCGTCAAGTCCCAGAGATCCACCGGTGTCTTCATCGAACTCTACGTCATCCTCCTCCTCCCCGGCAGGCTCGCTGGGCCCAGCACCATGCCCGGCAGCCTCGCTCCCTCCGGCGGTCCCGCTCCCTCCGGCGGCCCCGCTCCCTCCGGCAACTTCGCCCCCTGCGGCGGCCTCGCTCATCCCGGCAACCCCGGGTATCCCGGCATGCCTCAGGGAAGGCACCCCGCTAAACTCCTCGGGCGGAAGCTTGAGCAGCCTGCGGATTTCTGCCTCCTCTGCTTGGCACGCCGCGTCCGCGGCCTCCGCATCGTCCACGGTGTATCCAAAATCTCCCGCCGCCGCAGCTCCGGCGGCCTCTTCCATCCTGGAAGCAATATAAGCTATGTCCCGCGCCGTAGTGGCCCGGGTGAGGCCCCTGTTCTCCTCGGAGTTCTTGGGCGTCTCAACTAAGTTGTCGAAGAAGCTCAGCACTGTATCCGGCGGAGGCTCTATCCAGGTGGGGACGATACCATGGGAGTCGCACTCCGGCATCATCGCGCGCAAGGAATCGCAGGCGGTGCTGTTGCACAGTGGCACTACTCCCTTGGCCGGTCTGAACCACTCCGGATGGGCCGGGTCGTGCTTGAAGAGCTCTCGGACCATTCCTTTCAGCTCCAAAGCAGTGAAATTGAAGTTTAATCCTGGGCGCAGCCTCATGATATCCGCCGCATTGCCAAATTCCCAGGCGGGCCTTTTCCTCTCTTGTAAAGGGGCAATGCGGCGGCGGAGGAAATCTGCCCCAACCTCTCCGATGGTCAGATTAGCTACCCGGAGACGGATAATCCTGACGAGGGCAATACTGAGCTTGTTGTCCTCCGGGGCCAATTCGCTCCAATTCCTGCCGCGCACTATGGCTGTTGTGCGCGGCGCGGTGAAGGGCTCCGGCTTATCCTCTACTACCCAGCACCAATCTGCACGCCATTCTTCCCACTTGCCGCGGAGTTCTCCCTTCAGGTATGAATCTTTCTTGTTCAGACGGAAGATCCAGGAGATGCCGCCGGAAAGGGGAGCGCCAGCCTCTACTCTAGGCATAAAGAAATGGCGAAAAAGGGCGACGTTTGGATGGATCCCAACATAGTTTTCGCACAGATGTGCGAAAACAGCCATCGTAAGGATGGCGTTGGGGGTAAAGTCTAGGAGGTGGAGGCCATATGTGTTCATAATGTCGCAAAAGAACTCTGAGTACGGAGGGCACAATCCACAATGGAAGAAAGCAGCGAAGAAGAAATACCCGCCGGGGAACATATCTCTGGCGACGGTAGGGAAGGCTCTGGTGCGGGGATGAGCTTTGGTCTCCCCGGACCAGAAGAGATAGTACTTGTTCCGCAGCTCCTTCGCGCCAAGCCTCGGCGCGAAGACCACGTTCCTCTTCCGCAGGGTGGCCAGCTTCGCCGCCTGCTCGGATTTCTCCTTCTTGGCCTTGTCCGCTTTCGCCTTCTCGCTCTTCGGAGCCATGGTGGAGGCGGCGAGGGAAGAAGCTAGGAGCTCGACGGCGCCGCGGATGCGGAAGACGGCGGAGGAAGGGTGGAGGCAAGGAGCAGCGGGGATTTCTGGAGGATGAAGACGCAATGAAGACGAAGGAGGAAACTGCCCCTGCTTCCTCTGCTTTTAAGGGGGAAGTGGGGGACGCTCCGCATTTCCCATTAAACAACAGGCCACGATCTCTCCCACGACGCCGCGATCGACGCGTGCCATTAGGGAGGGATGCGGCGGATACGGAAGGGGATTCGGCTTGCCATGGGCCGCGTGTGCCCGTGCACTGTTTTGGGCCTGGCCCAACAGCGCTCGGCACCGTGTGTGGCCCAGGCCCGGGGGCTCCTGTCGGTGTACTAAGATAGGGGTACCTTAGTACTCCAACTTGTGCACGGGCAGTAGCAGCTTCCCGCGGCAGAGCTTACCACGCGCTTGCCGGGAACCTTTTCTGGTCCCTATGAAGCCATTCAAAAACAAAGTATACAAGTCAGAAGATCAAGGCCCCGGCAAGAGGAGCTTGCCGGGAAGGCCGCACCAGGCTCAAGGATATCATCTTAACACAAGACCCTGGCAAGAGGAGCTTGCCAGGAAGACCAAGGAATGCACGCCTCGGCGCATCATGCGCCCCGGCAGGGCCCGGGGAGCGACAAGCTTCAGGGCCCGGCAAGATCATAGCCCCGGCAAGGTGCTTGCCGGGGGAAGCTTATGCTGTGTGCCCACGCTCCAGCTCATCTGCCCGCGCGTCGCCCTGGGGCCCTTCCAGGGACGCGTGGCGGAAGGCTGTGCAGCCTGGGGCACACGGTGGCAATCCACGGTGACGAGGCTACCGTCGTGTCGAACGGAGAAGCATGGACAGACACTTTTGGGGTCGACGGTGACGGGCATTTAATGCCCTTGTCCCCCACTGTCAAAGTTAGGTGAAGACCACTGTTCACGCACTATTCCCGCACTGTTACAACTACCACCAAAGTTACATTTTTGCCCTCCTCTACGTTGACACCTGTCGGTGACCCCCTTGAGCTATAAAAGGAGGCCCATGCACAACGTAGAAAGGGTTCGAATCCTAAGCAACTCTCTCGGTCGGTGTAGCTAGTACTGTAGCTCTTCAAGCTCCCGAGCTCAATACAACCAAGGCAGGAGTAGGGTTTTACGCGTCCGCGCGGCCCGAACCTGGGTAAACTGCCCGCGTGCGCCCCTCGATCTGCTCTTCGTGCTCCCTCCGCTCCCTTACCGCAACGTAGAAGGGGCTCCGGTCCCATAGGTACTCGTGGGAGGACAGTTTCCCCCGACACCATCCTTCTTATCCGCCAATTACTTGGGGCAGTTCCGCTTCCAGTGTCTAGTCCCTTTGCAGTAGAAGCACTCAGTTTCACGCTTGGCTCCAGACTTGGGTTTCTTTGCGGGAGTAGCAAATGTCTTGCTATTCTTCTTGAAGTTCCCCTTCTTTCCCATGCCCTTTTTCTTGAAACTAGTGGTCTTGTTAACCATCAACACTTGATGCTCCTTTTTGATTTCTACCTCCGCAGCTTTGAGCATAGCGAAGAGCTCGGGAATTGTCTTCTGCATCCCTTGCATATTATAGTTCATCACGAAGCCTTTATAGCTTGGTGGCAGTGATTGAAGAACTCTATCAATAACACTATCTTCGTCAACTTTGCAACCAAGTTGAGTCATGTGACTGTAGTACCCAGACATTCTGAGCAAGTGTTCACTGATAAAACTATTCTCCTCCATCCCGCAGCTATAGAACTTATTGGAGACTTCATATCTCTCAATTCAAGCATTTGCTTGAAATATTAACTTCAACTCTTGGAACATCTCATATGCTCCATGATGTTCAAAACATCGTTGAAGTCCCGATTCTAAGCCGTAAAGCATGGCACACTGAACTATCGAGTAGTCATCAGAACAAGTTTACCAGTCGTTCATAACATCTGGAGTTGCTTTTGCAGCAGGCCTGTCACCTAGCGGTGCTTCGAGGACATAATTCTTCTGTGCAGCAATGATGATAATACTCAAGTTATGGACCCAGTCCGTGTAGTTGATACCATCATCTTTCAACTTAGCTTTCTCTAGAAATGCACTAAAATTCAAGGGAACGGTAGCACGGGCCATTGATCTACAACAACATAGATATGCAAAAACTATCAGGACTAAGTTCATGATAAATTAAAGTTCAATTAATCATATTACTAAAGAACTCCCACTTAGATAGACATCCCTCTAGTCATCTAAATGATCACGTGATCCAAATCAACTAAACCATGTCCGATCATCATGTGAGATGGAGTAGTTTTCAATGGTGAACATCTTATGTTGATCATATCTACTATATGATTCACGCTCGACCTTTCGGTCTCCAGTGTTCCGAGGCCATGTCTGTACATGCTAGGCTCATCAAGTTTAACCCGAGTATTCTGCATGTGCAAAACTGTCTTACACCCGTTGTATTTGAACGTAGAGCTTATCACACCCGATCATCATGTGGTGTCTAGGCACGACGAACTTTCGCAATGGTGCACACTCAGGGAGAACAGTTGTACCTTGAAATTTTGTAAGGGATCATCTTATAATGCTACCTCCGTACTAAGCAAAATAAGAAGCATAATAAGATAAACATCACATGCAATCAAAGTATGTGACATGATATGGCCATCATCATCTTGTGCTTTTGATCTCCATCTCCAAAGCATCATCATGATCTCCATCGTCACCGGCTTAACACCATGATCTTCATCGTAGCGTCATGGTCGTCTCGCCAACTATTGATACTACTACTATCGCTAACTCATAGTGATAAAGTAAAGCAATTACATGGCCTTCGCAATTCATACAATAAAGAGACAACCATAAGGCTCCCGCCGGTTGCCGATAATTTACAAAACATGATCATCTCCTACAATAACGTATAACTCATCACGTCTTGACCATATCCCATCACAACATGCCCTGCAAAAACAAGTTAGACGACCTCTACTTTGTTGTTGCAAGTTTTACGTGGCTGCTACGGGCTTAGCAAGAACCATTCTTATCTACGCATACAAAAATCACAACGATTTTTCGTCAAGTGTGTTGTTTTAACCTTCACAAGGACCGGACGTAGCCACACTCGATTCAACTAAAGTGAGAGAGACAGACACCCGTCGGTCACCTTTAAGCAATGAGTGCTCGTAAAGGTGAAACTAGTCCCGCGTAAGCGTATGCGTAATGTCGGTCCGGGCCGCTTCATCTCACAATACTGCCGAATCAAAGTATGACATGCTGGTAAGCAGTATGACTATTATCGCCCACAACTCATTGTGTTCTACTCGTGCATACTGATACGTCTAAAACGTATCTATAATTTCTGCTTGCTCCATGCCTTTTTTGTGTGATATTGCTATGATATTTATGCACTTCCATACACTTTTGATCATATTTGGACTAACCTACTAATGGTTGCAAAAGTGCACAATGTTCTTTTTTTACACTTTATTGTGTAGGAATTACTTAGAAATTGACAAAAACGCAAAAGGAGTCGTATTAGAGTAGGACTCTGACTTTCCTGAAATCTGTCTGAGAACGTTTTTTAAATATGGTCACGTTCCGGCCCGAAGACGACGTCAAACGGAAAACGTCTAGTTGCGAAAGTTGTGGGGAATTTCGAGGCGATGCTTCTGGATATAAAATTCGTCCAAATCGGAGTCCGAACGGCCGAGTAAAGCCCGTTTTACTGAGGCCCAAAATCTGATGATGGGAATCCGAGAGTCTATATAAAGAGATAAAACCTAGGTCACCAAGGGCCACGAATTTTCCTCCTCCCGAGCCGCCGTCTTGGAGGGGAGGACCAGCACCATTGCAGCACCATCCACAAGGAAGAAGGGGGGCCAAGGAGCCGCTGCCCTCTAGGGCCGCCGCCGCCCCGAGGGCCGCCGCCGCCCCCTAGGGCCGCTGCCGCCGCGCCCCCAAGGGCCGCCGCCACCGCCTCCGTGGCTGCCGCCGGCCGTCTCCTCCTCGCGGGGCTGCACCTCTCCATCAACACCATCATCAACCTCCTCCTCACCATGTCCATGTGTGAGTAGTCTTCTCCGGGGCCGAGGGCTCGTACGTGTAGCTATGTGGTTATCTCTCTCTCCCATGATGTGATCTTTGTTGTGATCATAGGCTATGTTAATCTAGGGTGATCCCATGATATTTCCCCTTCCTCTATGTATTGGATTGATGTACTCACTTGTCTTTATCTAGTATAATCCCCAAGACCAAGGTGACAGCGGTCTATTGGACATGGATTAGAAAAATATTTTCATGAGTGATTTCCTCTCTTGTGTGTTGATTGAAGATTGAGAGTCTCTTGGTGCTTGTCTTTGACTATCCTTTAGATATGTTGTGGTGATTGTGGGACTCTCTTTGGATGGCCGCGGTGACATTGGGAAATCCTTAGATTGAGAACTACGAACTTTGAGGTGTGCTTTTGTAGCCCTACATAATTCTCGTCCTCTCTTGACCACGAAGGAATGACCTCCGGGTGCGTCTCCATTGCATGTTTTATGGGAAATATCATGTGATTCGACTATGTTAATGTTGTTGGGATTTGCCTCTAGTGAAAGTATGATCCCTAGGCCTTGTTTCCACCATTGTAATACCATTTGTGCTCACGTTTACCACTTGTTTGCTTGCTGCACTTTTTATTACAGATTTATATTACTTTGTTTTGCCATCCATATCACTTGCCATTTAACATCTCTTCGCCGAACTAGTGCACCTATACATCTGACAAGTGTATTAGGTGTGTTGGGGACACAAGAGACTTCTTGTATCTTAGTTGCAGGGTTGCTTGAGAGAGACCATCTTCAACCTCTACTTCCCTGAGTTCGATAAACCTTAGGTCATCCACTTGAGGGAAATTGCTGCTGTCCTACAAACCTCTGCGCTTGGAGGCCCAACATAGTCTACAAGAGTAGAAGCGTGTGTAGACATCAAGCTATTTCTGGCGCCGTTGCCGGGGAGGTGAGTGCTTGAAGGTATATCTTTAGATCTTGCAATTAAATTTTTTTGTTTCTTGTTTTTATTTTCACTAGTTTTGCTTAATGGAAAACAACAAAAATATGAGAGAGCTTTATAAGCTCTACCTCGAACTTGGACATGATGTGTTCGAAGAGAAAATTAAAAAACCTTTGGAACTTTATTATTTGCATAACAATCATGATGGTGGTGATGTTATTAGTATGTTTTTATTTAATATCAATATTGCTAATGACATGGAAAGCTCTAAGCTTGGGGATGACACGTTTGATGAACATGATATTTTTAGTCCCCCAACTTTTGAGGAGAAAATTTACTTTGATGACACTATGCCTCCTATATATGATGATTACAATGATGAATATGATATTTTCAGTCCACCTACTATTGAGGATAAAATTTATTATGATTATGATATGCCTCCTAAATACGATGATTACCATGATGGTTATGTTAGTCTTACTCTCAGTATTCCTAATAAGAAAGATTTTGCTTATATGAAGAGTAATGACACTTTTATGCTTTTGGATCATGGAAATAATGCCTTATTTGATAGTTATATTGTTGAGTTCATCCATGATGCCACTGAAATTTATAATGAGAGAGGGAGACATGGTTCTGGATATCTTAATAATAAGAAGTTTCCTCTTTTATGGTGAATATTTTGAAGTTATGTTTGTTTTGCCTTCCTATGCTTATTGCTTTGTGCTTCAATGACTTATTCTATTGCAATATTCCTATGCATAGGAAGCATGTTAGGCTTAAATGTGTTTGGTATTTGCTTCTTGATGCTCTCTTTTGTTCTTCAACTCTTATTCCTACGAGAGCATCATTAAAGTCTTATGCCTAGCTTAAAGGCATAAAAAAGCGCTTTTGGGAGGCAGCCCACAATGAATAAAATTTTATTTTGCTTTTGTTGGGTCTTGATGTTGTTACTACAGTAGCATCATCATTGTATCTTTACTTTTCAGCTTTGTGCCAAGTGTAGCCTCTGATTGCAAGAAATTTCAAAAGTTGTGACGTGCTGTCCAGGAAACAGATTCTGTCCTT
Source organism: Secale cereale (assembly GCA_902687465.1). Classification (NCBI taxonomy): domain Eukaryota; kingdom Viridiplantae; phylum Streptophyta; class Magnoliopsida; order Poales; family Poaceae; genus Secale; species Secale cereale. The sequence goes on along the minus strand of LR738714.1, from coordinate 529,345,170 downwards.
GGATAGAAAAATTCGTATAAAATCACCAGATCATCTTTTTGGTCTGAATTGTTTCGACAGCGTGCTCTATACAATTGGCTTTCGGGTGTATGTTCTGAGTTTTTTGATTAGAATTGCAGAAGTGCCCCGAAAAAATCATTTACTACCTGCTGGTCTGTTTTTCACAGATTCTGTCCTGTTTTGCCTTTCCTTCATTTTGCAAACCTTGAGCTTGCTTTTTCTTTGCAAAAACCTTTTGGCAATCTTGAGAAACAGTAGACCTTCAAGAATATCCTTATTTCCAGCAAGGAACAATTATTTTATTAAGGGTACTAACCTCGCTAATAAGATTATGATGAGTTATGTATGAAGGGAGTTTTCAAGTGTGCGAGGGAAGATGATAAAAAGATTCAGGAGTGTCAAACGCTCAAGCTTGGGGATGCCCCCGTGCACCCCCAAGACATATTCAAGAAGACTCAAGCGTCTAAGCTTGGGGATGCCCCCGTGCATCCCCTTCTCCATCAACAATTATCAGTTCGTCTTTCGTTCCACTATATTTTTATCACTTCATGTGTTATGTGCTATGCTTGGAGCATCTTGCTTTAGTTTCCTTTTTAGTTTTCTTTAGCTTTGCTTGCTGTTCATAACGAGTTGGAACTCAGCTTTCTTTGTGTGGGAGAGAAACACGCTCCACTTCAACCTAGAGCACAACATAGAATTTTCATGTCTATCCTTGCTGTGTGTGTTCTTTGTCTTTCAATAGCTACTATCATGTTCAGCTCTTAGTTTCCATGCTTATCTTTTTAAAGAGCTTTTGTTTAGTTGGTCGCTGGAACTCTCTTTAGTATCATGCTTATCTTGTTAAGAGAGTTGGCTTCTGTTGCACTGGTCGATATGTATATGATAAAAAAGCTATGTGCATAATGGTCCTTAGTAGTTCATGTTTTCTTATGGTTAGTCTCAAAAAGCTGGGGGGTTCCCAATGTGTTATTGGAGTACCAACATGATTTGTTTGCCTATGATGTGGTATGGTTTAGTGATATCTTCCTCCAAGAATTTATTTTGATTGACTTGGCGTATGCTCACGCATATTTAAGACTGTAAAGAAAGTCTGTCAAGCCTTGATGATCTTTAATTTCTGAGTAGCGATATAACTTCCATGCCCGATTCAATGTTGCTTTGTCGCTCTGCATGATTATGACCGTCATTGCTCTTTTAGTTGGTCGCTCCCAGTCTTTTGCTAACCTTCGCCTGTACTAAGCGGACTGACTGCTTGTGCATCCAAAATCCTTTAAACCAGTTATGCCATATGTGTCCACCATACCTTCCTATACATGGTATTTACCTGCCATTCCTAACGAAGACTTTCATGTACCATCTCGTAATTTTTCAGAAAAAAACATTTCTCTTTTGTGCCTCTGTTTTAGCTCATGAGGAAGTAGTAGTTAATTCATGATCTTTTTAAGTTGGACAAGCTTCACCCCGGGATTGCATGTCTAATGTGCAAACCCATAATACGAGAAGGAACTGGCATAGAGTGCGCTCGGCTCATTAAAAAATTATACAACAAACAAACCCTCCTTCACGCTTTGTTCATGAGAAATCAGAAAACTTTGGCAGTGATAAACAAAGGAGATTAAGAGGATGTGATCGTCCTCATTCGGGAGCCGTTCCTCGAAACTTGTCCAGCTCAAGAAGTAATTGAGTTATCTGCTAGCATTCGTTGACGAAGCATGCATATCTAAAAAAAATTATTACCTCTGTTTTTAAAACCAAGAGCTTTGGTACATGTTTAGTTTTTGTTTCCGACCACAGGTTTTCAACCTTGCCAATAAAAGCCACGGTTCGAGAGTCTCCACCTTCTTTAAAGCACCAACTATTTAGAGTATGATTGTCATTCTGAGTGTAATGTGCATTGTCCCAAAGTAGCATTGTCTTTTGCATGATTATGATATCGTTTATTCTGAAATCATTGTATCTAGTCGTCACTTAAACCTTGGAGGTGCCCCTGCATTTATGTTTTGCTTCACTAAAGGGGGCAAGCGAGGTACCACTTTATCATATTTGCACACCATGCTCATTACAAAACTTTTGAGTGTTTCAGTATCATATTGTAAAACTTTCAGTTCTTTGTGATCTTCTCATGAGGCAACTTAATTACTACCGATTCATTGTCTCAGTAAGCACTTGTCATGTGACTGTGAAAAGTTCTTATATGGTTAATAGCATGTCACCACAGAAATGCTTGTTATCATTTACCTACTCGAGGACGAGCAGGAATTAAGCTTGGGGATGTTGATACGTCTAAAACGTATCTATAATTTCTGCTTTCTCCATGCCTTTTTTGTGTGATATTGCTATGATATTTATGCACTTCCATACACTTTTGATCATATTTGGACTAACCTACTAATGGTTGCAAAAGTGCACAATGTTCTTGTTTTACACTTTATTGTGTAGGAATTACTTGGAAATTGACAAAAACGCAAAAGGAGTCGTATTGGAGTAGGACTCTGACTTTCCTGAAATCTGTCTGAGAACGTTTTTTAAAGATGGTCACGTTCCGGCCCGAAGACGACATTAAACGGAAAATGTATAGTTGCAAAAGTTGTGGGGAATTTCGAGGCGATGCTTCTGGATATAAAATTCGTCCAAATCGGAGTCCGGACGGACGAGTAAAGCCCGTTTTACTGAGGCCCAAAATCTGATGACGGGAATCCGAGAGTCTATATAAAGAGAGAAAACCTAGGTCACCAAGGGCCACGAATTTTCCTCCTCCCGAGCCGCCGTCTTGGAGGGGAGGACCAGCACCATTGCAGCACCATCCACAAGGAAGAAGGGGGCCAAGGAGCCGCTGCCCCCTAGGGCCGCCGCCGCCCCGAGGGCCGCCGCCGCCGCCTCTGTGGCTGCCGCCGGCCGTCTCCTCCTCGCGGGGCTGCACCTCTCCATCAATACCATCATCAACCTCCTCCTCACCATGTCCATGTGTGAGTAGTCTTCTCCGGGGCCGAGGGCTCGTACGTGTAGCTATGTGGTTATCTCTCTCTCCCATGATGTGATCTTCGTTGTGATCATAGGCTATGTTAATCTAGGGTGATCTTATGATATTTCCCCTTCCTCTATGTATTGGATTGATGTACTCACTTGTCTTTATCTAGTATAATCCCCGAGACCAAGGTGACAGCGGTCTATTGGACATGGATTAGAAAAATATTTTCATGAGTGATTTCCTCTCTTGTGTGTTGATTGAAGATTGAGAGTCTCTTGGTGCTTGTCTTTGACTATCCTTTAGATATGTTGTGGTGATTGTGGGACTCTCTTTGGATGGCCGCGGTGACATTGGGAAATCCTTAGATTGAGAACTACGAACTTTGAGGTGTGCTTTTGTAGCCCTACATAATTCTCGTCCTCTCTTGACCACGAAGGAATGACCTCCGGGTGCGTCTCCATTGCATGTTTTATGGGAAATATCATGTGATTCGACTATGTTAATGTTGTTGGGAATTGCCTCTAGTGAAAGTATGATCCCTAGGCCTTGTTTCCCCCATTGCAATACCATTTGTGCTCACGTTTACCACTTGTTTGCTTGCTGCACTTTTTATTACAGATTTATATTACTTTGTTTTGCCAACCATATCACTTGCCATTTAACATCTCTTCGCCGAACTAGTGCATCTATACATCTGACAAGTGTATTAGGTGTGTTGGGGACACAAGAGACTTCTTGTATCTTAGTTGCAGGGTTGCTTGAGAGAGACCATCTTCAACCTCTACTTCCCTGAGTTCGATAAACCTTAGGTCATCCACTTGAGGGAAATTGCTGCTATCCTACAAACCTCTGCGCTTGGAGGCCCAACATAGTCTACAAAAGTAGAAGCGTGTGTAGACATCACATATCATCTACGCATAGACCTGGTTCATGATGCCACTTTTGGGGAACGTAGTATTTCAAAAAAAAATCCTACGATCACGCAAAATCTATCTAGGAGAAGCATAGCAACAAGCGGGGAGAGTGTGTCTACGTACCCTCGTTGACCGAAAGCGGAAGCTTCTAGTGATGCGGTTGATGTAGTCGAACGTCTTCGCGATCCAACCGATCCAAGCACCGAACATATGGCACCTCCGCGTTCAGCACACGTTCAGCTCGATGACGTCCCACGAGCTCTTGATCCAGTTGCGCGTCACGGGAGAGTTTCGTTAGCACGACGGTGTGGTGACGGTGATGATGAAGTTACTGGCGCAGGGCTTCGCCTAAGTACTGCAACGATATGACCGAGGTGTGTATCTATGGCACCGCACACGACTAAAACTGATGTTTACTTGTGTGTTCTAGGGTGCCCCCTGCCCCCGTATATAAAGGATCAAGGGGGAGGCCGGCCGGCCCTATAGGCGCACCCAAGGAGAGCTACTCCTACTAGGAATAGGAATCCTATTCCTAGTAGGAGTCCACCAAAAGGGAAGGAGGGGGAAGGAAGGAGAGGGAGAGGGAGAAGGAAGGGGCACCACACCCCCTTTCCTTGTCCAATTCAAACGAAGGGGGAGGGGCGCGCGGCCCAGCCCTGGTCGGCCCTCTCTCTCTCCACTAAGGGCCCAAGTGGCCCATTAGTTCCCCCGGGGTTACCGATACCCCCCCCCCCCGGCACTTCGGTTTAATCCAAAACTCATCTGGAACACTTCCGGTGTCCAAATATAGTCGTCCAATATATCAATCTTTACATCTCGACCATTTCGAGACTCCTCGTCATGTCTGTGATCACATTCGGGACTCCGAACTACCTTCGGTGCATCAAAACACATAAACTCATAATACCGATCGCCATCGAACGTTAACGTGCGGACCCTACGGGTTCGAGAACTATGTTGAAATGACCGAGACTCATCTCCGGTCAATAACCAATAGCAGAACCTGGATGCTCATATTGGTTCCTACATATTCTACAAATATGTTTATCGGTCGAACCGCATAACAACATACGTTGTTCCCTTTGTCATCGGTACGTTACTTGCCCGAGATACGATCATCGGTATCATCATACCAAGTTCAATCTCGTCACCGGCAAGTCTCTTTACTCGTTCCGTAATACATCATCGCATGACTAACTCATTAGTCATTTGCTTGCAAGGCTTATTATGATGTGTATTACCGAGAGGGCCCAGAGATACCTCTCCGACACTCGGAGTGACAAATCCTATTCTCGATCTATGCCAACACCACAAACACCTTCGGAGACACCTGTAGAGCATCTTCATAATCACCCGATTGTGTTGTGACATTTGATAGCACACAAGGTGTTCCTCCGATATTTGGGAGTTGCATAATCTCATAGTCATAGGAACATGTATAAGTCATGAAGAAAGCAATAGCAGTAAAACTAAACGATCAAGTTGCTAAGCTAACGGATGAGTCTTATCCATCACATCATTCTCCTAATGATGTGATCCCGTTGATCAAATGACAACTCATGTATATGGTTAGGAAACATAACCATCTTTGATTAACGAGCTAGTCTAGTAGAGGGATACTAGGGACACTTTGTTTCATTTATGTATTCACACATGTACTAAGTTTCCTTTTAATACAATTCTAGCATGAATAATAAACATTTATCATGATATAAGGAAATACAAATAACATCTTTATTATTGCCTCTAGGGCATATTTCCTTCAGAGTCCTGTTCAAGCCTTTGCGGAGATAGAGCCGATTGGATGCATGACAAGCGGTGTAGATGGCTTCGGCCCAAAAGTTGTATGGAGACTTGAACTCCACCATCATGGTCCTTGCCACGTCCATCAATGTCCGATTCTTTCTCTCCGCCACACCATTTTGTTGAGGGGTATAAGGTGCGGCATATTGATGCTTGATCCCCTCATCATTAAGGAACTCATCCAAGGTGTAATTCTTGAACTCAGTGTCATTGTCACTTCGAATCATCAAGATCTTTGCATCATGTTGACGTTGAGCTTCCTTTGCAAAGTTGATGATGGTTGTTGGGTCTCACTCTTCCTCTTGAAGAAGTATACCCAAGTGTATCTTGAATAATCATCTACAATCATCAAGCAATACTTTCTACCCCCAAGACTATCAAAGGGTGGAGGCCCAAAGAGATCCATGTGAAGGAGCTCTAAAGGTCTCATCGAGTAGATGATAGTCATGGGAGGGTGAGCCTTCTCATGTAGCTTTCCTTCGATACAAGCACTGCAAGCACGATCTTTGGGAAAACTAACATTTGTTAGTCCACAGACATGGTCCCCCTTGAGAAGACTTTGCAAAGATCTCATATTGACGTGGGCTAAACGGCGATGCCAAAGCCATCCCACATCAACTTTAGCCATTAGGCATGTCGCAGTCTTAGTGGGTCGCTCCGAGAAGTTAACCACATAGAGATCGTTCTCGACATGCTCAACAAAGGCTACTTTAAGAGTCTTGCTCCACAAGAGGGCCACGATATCAATATCAAAGAATGTAGCAAAGCCCATGAGTGACGAACGGAAAGTAAATTGTATGCAAGGGACTCAACAAGCATGACTTTCTCGATCGTGAGATCATGAGAAATGACAACCTTGCCAAGCCCCAATACCTTAGAAGATGAAGCATCACCCCATTCGACATTGGTGAGCATAGATGAACCTTTGTGCACATACACCACCAAGTCTTTGCTTTTGGTCATATGATTTGTGTCTCCACTATCAAGCAACCATGATCCCCCACCGGAAGCTGATAACCCACAAGTGTAGGGGATCGCAACAGTTTTCGATGGTAAAGTATTCAACCCAAATTTATTGATTCGGCACAAGGGGAGCCAAAGACTACTCTCAAGTATTAGCTGTTGAGTTGTCAATTCAACCGCACCTGGAATACTTAGTATCTGCAGCAAGGTAATTTAGTAGAAACGTAACATAGAAGTGATGGTAACAGTGGTAAAAGTAGTGATAGTAGTTTTGTAATGATTGTAATAGCAGCAGCGGAAAAGTAAATAAGCAACAAGCAATATGTGAAAATCTCGTAGGCATTGGATCAGTGATGGATAATTATGTCGGATGCGATTCCTCATGTAATAGTTACAACATAGGGTGACACAGAACTAGCTCCAGTTCATCAATGTAATGTAGGCATGTATTCCGAATATAGTCATACGTGCTTATGGGAAAGAACTTGCATGACATCTTTTGTCCTACCCTCCCGTGGCAGCGGGGTCCTATTGGAACTAAGGGATATTAAGGCCTCCTTTTAATAGAGTACCGGACCAAAGCATTAACACATAGTGAATACATGAACTCCCCAAACTATGGTGATCACCGGGAGTGGTCCTGATTATTGTCACTTCGGGGTTGCCGGATCATAACACATAGTAGGTGACTATTGACTTGCAAGATAGGATTAAGAACACAGATATATTCATGAAAACATAATAGGTTCAAATCTGAAATCATGGCACTCGGGCCCTAGTGACAAGCATTAAGCATGGCAAAGTCATAGCAACATCAATCTTAGAACATAGTGGATACTAGGGATCAAACCCTAACAAAACTAACTCGATTACATGGTAAATCTCATCCAACCCATCACCGTCCAGCAAGCCTACGATGGGGTTACTCACGCACGGTGGTGATCATCATGAAATTGGTGATGGAGGAAGGTTGATGATGACGATGGCGATGATCTCCACTCTCCGGAGCCCCGAACGGACTCTGGATCAGCCCTCCCAAGAGAGATTAGGGCTTGGCGGCGGCTCCATATCGTAAAATGCGATAATTCCTTCTCTCATATTTTTTCTCCTCGAAATTGAAAATATGGAGTCGGGGGTGATGTCGGCGGAGCATCAGGGGGCCCACAAGGCAGGGGGCGCGTCGCCCCATCCTCGTCGACAGGGTGTGGGCCCCTGGTCTGGTTCTTTCCGCAGATATTTTTTATATATTCCAAAATAAATCTCCGTTGATTTTCATGTTATTCCGAGAACTTTTATTTCTGCACAAAAATAACACCATGGCAGTTCTGCTGAAAACAGCGTCAGTCCGGGTTAGTTCCATTCAAATCATGCAAGTTAGAGTCCAAAACAAGGGCAAAAGTGTTAGGAAAAGTAGATACATTGGAGACGTATCAACCCCCCCCCCAAGCTTAAACCTTTTCTTGTCCTCCAGCAATTCAGTTGATAAACTGAAAGTGATAAAGAAAAACTTTGACAAACTCTGTTTGCTCTTGTTGTTGTAAATATGTAAAGCCAACATTCAAGTTTTCAGCAAAGATCATGAACTAACCACATTCACAATAACTTTCATGTCTCATGTCTACTCATATCAATGGCATAATCAACTAGCGAGCAATAATAATAAACCTCGAATGACAACACTTTCTCAAAGCAATCATAATATTATATAACAATATGGTATCTCGCTAGCCCTTTCTGAGACTGCAAAACATAAATGCAGAGCACCTTTGAGGATCAAGGACTGACTAGACATTGTAATTCATGGTAAAAGAGATCCAATCACAATCATACTCAATGCAAATTAATAGCAATACATGCAAATGACTGCGGTGCTCTCCAACTGGTGCTCTTTAATAAGAGGATGATGACTCAACATAAAAGTAAATAGATAGGCCCTTCACAGAGGGAAGCAGGGATTTGTAGAGGTGCCAGAGCTCGATTTTGAAATAGAGATGAATAACATTTTGAGTGGTATACTTTCATTGTCAACATAACAACCAAGAGATCTCGATATCTTCCATGCTACACACATTATAGGCGGTTCCCAAATAGAATGGTAAAGTGTATACTCCCCCACCACCGACAAGCACACTCCACGGCTGACCCGAAACAACGGTTACCGTCCAAACCAGCAACAGCCCTGGGGGAGTTTTGTTTAATTATTATGATTTGAGCAAGGGACTGGGCATCCCGGTTACTAGCCATTTTCTCATGAATGATGAGCGGAGTCCACTCATCGTGAGAATAACCCACCTAGTATGGAAGATATAGACAACCCTAGTTGATACATGAGCTGTTTGAGCATACAAAACAGAATTTCATTTGAAGGTTTGGAGTTTGGCACATACAAAATTACTTGGAACGGCAGGTAGATACCGCATATAGGAAGGTATGATGGACTCATATGGAATAACTTTGGGGTTTATGGAAGTGGATGCACAAGTAGTATTCCTGCTTAGTACAAGTGAAGGCTAGAAAGAGACTAGGAAGCGACCAGCTAGAGAGCGACAACAGTCGTGAACATGCATTAAGATTAATGAACAATGAATGCAAGCATGAGTAGGATATAAATCACCATGAACATAAATATCGTGGAGGCTATGTTGATTTTGTTTCAATTACATGCGTGAACATGTGCCAAGTCAAACCACTTGAATCTTTCAAAGGAGGATACCACCCTATCATACCACATCACAACCATTTTAATATCATGTTGTCACGCAAGATAGACCATTGTAAACTCCTAGATAATTAAGCATGGCATAAGCAGCTATGATATCTAATTGTCATTGCAAGCATGTTTCATTGATAATAGACTGAATAAGGAATGATGAACTATCATATTTACAAACGAAAGAGAGGTCGAGTTCATACCAGCTTTTATCATCTCAATCAATTCATCATATATCGTGAGTATTGCCTTTCACTCGCATGACCGAATGGTGTGGATAATAATAATAGTGCATGTGCATTGGACTAAGCTGGAATCTACAAGCATTTAATACAAGAGAGAAGACAAAGTAATATGGCTCATGGTTAATTCAACAATAATGCATATAAGAGCCACTAAGCATTTTCAAATATGGTCTTCTCCTCTTGACCCCCAAAGAAAAGAAAAGAAACTATTTACACGGGAAAGCTCCCAACAGGCAAAAGAAAAACGATAAATCTTTTTGGGTTTTCTTTTAATTACTGCTGCTACATGCATGAAAAGTAGACTAGTTAAAAGCTACAACTATTTTTTTGTGTTTTTCTTAAGGTTTTTCTAACACACAAGAAAAAGACTAAGAAAAAGAAATGAAACTAGCATGGATAGTACAATGAAAAAGTGTGAGCACTGACTACTGGAATAAGTGTGTGAACATGAATGTAATGTCGGTTGGAAATACGTACTCCCCCAAGCTTAGGCTTTTGGCGTAAGTTGGTCTATGGCCAGTATTGGCCTGACGGATATCCAAAGTCATAGTTGGGGTTGTACTGAGATGCAGCGGCTACTGCCTGACGAGCTGCATCCTGAAGACGAGATGCCATCATCGTCTCCTCATACTCATTCGCTTCCTCCCTGGTGATAGTATATCTCCCTTTTGCCTGAAAGTGAAAGAGAGTAGGAGCAGGGAGAGCAATATGGACAGTGCAACGCCTGTCAAAGATCAGCCGATACTGGAGGGACTGTTCATCCCTCTCAACGAACTGATGGAGAATCATGGCATTATAATCTAGAAAAGCAGGAGGCAGCTTCGCATCATTCTCATGTATGGGTATATGAAGATAATTGGCCAAGCGAGTTGCATAAATTCCACCAAATAAATCACCATTTAAACCATTAAGATGTAACCTACGTGCAACAATGGCCCCTAAATTATATTGTCTATCACCTAATACCGCACTTTTTAGGACACTAAGATCTGGTACGCACATGTGGCAAGCCTCATCCTTACCGTTAATGCATCTACCAATGAAGAGAGCAAAATAATGTATAGCAGGGAAATGAATGCTCCCTATGGTAGCTTGGATGACTTCTCTAGATTTCCCCACAGTGATACTAGCTAGAAAGTCCTTATACTCAGATTTGCGAGGTTCACCAACATTACCCCACTGTGGGAGTTTACAGGCATCATTAAAATCTTCTAAGTCCATAGTATAAGATTTATCATAGAGATCAAACAAGACAGTGGGAGAATTACGTGAAGATGTAAATTTATACCTTCTCACAAAAGTAGCAGTTAGGTACTGGTGTTAGGGGCACTTATCTGACTCGAAGTCCTCAATATTCGCATTGCGCACATATCTGTAAAATTCTTCCTTGATACCTGCCCGGATCATAAATTCCTCTCACGGTCATTCATAGGGCCGCACTTGAGCTTCCCTTGGTAGTTCATCGTCCGACTCACGTATCGCAAGCCTTGGTCCTTGCTTCCTTGAGGAACCACCTTGGCAGATTTTCCTATGCATTTTTTCTGGAACATCTCTGAAATTTTTAGTGACTCAAAATAAAATTGAACCAAACTCAACAAGATTGATAGCAACTGCTCCCACAAGTGCCTGGAGACTATATCATGCATTAGAACTACTTGGAACCACATAAATTTGACATGCAAGCTCAAGAACAGGGTCACCTAAGCAGCAAAAATTTGCAATAAATAAAGCACTAGAACAAACAATAATTGGACCATTGGAGGAGTCACATACCGAAGAACAATCTCCCCAAACAGTTTTGTGAATGGAGCTTCGAGCAAGGAGATCGAAAATAGCAGCAAGATGAGCTAGAACTCGTGCTTGAGCTGGTTGGTGATTTTTTGGGAGGAAGAAGGAATGTGTGGGTGCTGGAGTAAGTGGAGGGGGGCCACGTGGGTCCCACGAGGTAGGGGTCGCGCCCAGGTGAGGTGGGCGGGCCCTGCACCCTCGTGCCCAGGTGCTGGCTGATACGTCTCCAATGTATCTACTTTTCCAAACACTTTTTTCCCTTGTTTTGGACTCTAACTTGCATGATTTGAATGGAACTAACGCGGACTGACATTGTTCTTAGCAGAATTGCCATGTTGTTGTTTTTGTGCAGAAGTAAAAGTTCTCAGAATGACCTGCAATTCAATGGAGAATTATTTTGGAATATATAAAAAATATCTGCCGAAAGAACCAAGCCAGGGGGCCACACCCTATCCACGAGGGTGGGGGCGCGCCCCCTCCCCCTGGGCGCGCCCCCCTGCCTCGTGGGCCCCCTGTTGCTCCATCGACGTCTACCCCGACTCCATATATTCTCTTTTGGGGAGAAAAAATTCAGAGAGGAAGAATTATCGTGTTTTACGATATGGAGCCGCCGCCAAGCCCTAATCTCTCTCGGGAGGGCTGATCTGGAGTCCGTTCGGGGCTCCGGAGAGTGGAGATCGTCGCCATAGTCATCATCAACCTTCCTCCATCACCAATTCCATGATGCTCACTGTCGTGCGTGAGTAATCCCATCGTAGGCTTGCTGGAAGGTGATGGGTTGGATGAGATTTACCATGTAATTGAGTTAGTTTTGTTAGGGTTTGATCCCTAGTTTCCACTATGTTTTAAGATTGATACTGTTATGACTTTGCCATGCTTAATGCTTGTCACTAGGGCCCGAGTGCCATGATTTTAGATCTAAACCTATTATGTTTTCACGAAAATGTGTGTGTTCTTGATCCTATCTTGCAAGTCAATAGTCACCTACTATGTGTTATGATCCGGCAACCCCGAAGTGAAAACAATCGGGACCACTCCCGGTGATGACTATATTCGGAATACATGCCTACATTCGGAATGCTTTGGACCACTCCCTAGTTTGAGGAGTTCATGTATTCACTATGTGTTAATGTTTTGGTCCAGTACTCTATTAAAAGGAGGCCTTAATATCCCTTAGTTTCCATTAGGACCCCACGGCCACGGGAGGGTAGGACAAAAGATGGCATGCAAGTTCTTTTCCATAAGCACATATGACTATATTCGGAATACATGCCTACATTACATTGATGAACTGGAGCTAGTTCTGTGTCACCCTAGGTTATAACTTCTACATGAGGAATCACATCTGACATAATTCTCCATCGCCGATCCAATGCTTACGAGATTTTCTCATATTGCTTGTTGCTTATTTACCTTTCTGTTGCTGCTATTACAAAAACTACAAAAACACTACCGTTACTTTTATTGCTGCTACCGTTACTTCCATATTACTTTGCTACTAAATTACCTTGCTGCAGATACTAAGTTTCCAGGTGTGGTTGAATTGACAACTCAGCTGCTAATACTTGAGAGTATTCTTTGGCTCCCCTTGTGTCGAATCAATAAATTTGGGTTGAATACTCTACCCTTGAAAACGGTTGTGATCCCCTACACTTGTGGGTTATCAAGACTATTTTCTGGCGCCGTTGCCGGGCAGCATAGCTATATTCTTTAAGTCACTTGGGATTTATATCTATTGATCACTATGAAGAATTTGAAGGACTCAAAAACCAAGATCTTTCCCTCAACTACGAGGGGAGGTAAGTAACTACCATCTAGCTCTGCACTTGATTCTCCATCTGTTATGAGTAAATTTGCGACACCTACTCCTGCTATTGAATCTGATATGTCATATGTTCTTGATGCTGCCACTTCTGTAGTTCTGCTATGTATGATGAAACTACTTCTATGCTTGATAATACTGTGCCACTAGGTGAATTTCGAGATGAACAAATTGCTAAGGTTAGGGAGGATGCAAATATTGAATTGATAATATAGATGAAAGTGATGATGAAGATTCTCCCCTAGATATGAATTCCTGTTATTCCTGAGGGTTATGTTATGGATGAAGAAACTGCTAGAGACTTTTTTGTTTGCAACGATGGATATGATCTTAAGAAATTATTGGCTAAGATGAAAGAAAAGTATTTGAATGCTAGAATGAAATAAGACCCTGCTTTCGCTACTTCACCTATCTTTGGTACTGATAAGGATTATGATTTCTCAGTTGATCCTGAGTTAATTACTTTGGTTGAATGTGATCCGTTCCATGGCTATGAATCTGAAACTGTTGTGGCACATCTTACTAAGTGGAATGATATAGCCACCCTATTCACCAACGAGGAAAAGATTTGTTATTACTATATCCTTAAGCTATTTTCGTTCTCGTTAAAGGGCGATGCTAAGACATGGTTTAATTCTCATGATCCTGGTTGTGTGCGTAGTCCCCAGGATATGATTTATTACTTCTCTGCTAAATATTTTCCCGCTCATAAGAAATAAGCTGCCTTACGGGAAATATATAACTTTGTGTAAATTGAAGAAGAGATTCTCCCACAAGCTTGGGGGAGGCTTCTCCAATTACTTAATGCTTTGCCTGATCATCCTCTTCAGAGGAATGAAATACTTGATGTCTTTTATAATGGACTAACTGATGCTTCCAGAGACCACCTGGATACTTGTGTTGGTTGTGTTTTCAGGGAAAGAACAGTTGATCAAGCTGAATTACTATTGAATAATATGTTGGCAAATGAAAATAATTGGACACTTCCTGAACCAGCCCCTAAGCCAACTCCGAAGAAAAGGGGTGTTCTATTTTTTAGTCCTGAAGATATGCAAGAGGCAAAGAAATCTATGAAAGAGAAATGTATTAAAGCTGAAGATGTTAAGAATTTACCACCTATTGAAGAAATACATGGTCTTGATAACCCGACAAAGGTAGTAAAGGTAAATTCTTTTTATAGATTTCATGAAGGTGATATTCCTCGTTATAAGTCTGCTAGCCAATGCTTAGATCATTTTGATAATTTTATTGTGAAACAAGAAAACTTCAATGCTTATGTTGGTAGACAATTGCAACGTAATGCTTATATGATTGAACGCTTGAGTGATAATATGTCTAGAGTTAAAGGTGAATTGAAACTCATTAGTAAACATGCTTCTATGGTTACCACTCAAGTAGAACAAGTACTTAAAGCTCAGAATGATTTGCTCAATGAATTAAATAATAAGAATAATGACTATGTTGTTAGAGTTGCAACTAGAGGGGGTAAAGTAACTCAGGAACCTCCGTATCCTGAAGGCCACCCTAAGAGAATTGAGCAAGATTCTCAAAGAGCTAATTTAGATGCACCTAGTTCTTCTAAGAAGAAGGAAAAGAAAAATGATAAGACTTTTCATGCTTCTAGTGAACCTGTAGCCGACACACCTGAGAATCCCAATGATATCTCTGTTTCTAATGCTGAGACACAATCTGGTGATGAACATTAACCTAGTGATAATGTTCATGATGATGCTCAACCTAGCAATGATAATAATATAGAGATTGAACCAGCTATTGATCTTGATAACCCACAATCAAAGAATCAACGTTTTGATAAGAGAGACTTTGTTGCTAGGAAGCACGATAAGGAAAGAGAACCATGGGTTCAGAAACACATGTCTTTTCCTCCTAAACCATCCGAGAAAATGGATGATGAGGATTTTGAGTGCTTTGCTGAAATGATTAGACCTATCTTTTTTGCGTATGCGTTTGACTGATATGCTTAAAACAAATCCTTATGCTAAGTATATGAAAGATATTATTACCAATAAAAGAAAGATACCTGAAGTTGAAATTTCCACCATGATACGTCTCCAACGTATCTACTTTTCCAAACACTTTTGCCCTTGTTTTGGACTCTAACTTACATGATTTGAATGGAACTAACCCGGACTGACGCTGTTTTCAGCAGAAGATCTACGTCAGGGGGCCCACACCCTGTCCACGAGGGTGGGGGGCGCGCCCCCTCCCCCTGGGCGCGCCCCCTGCCTCGTGGGCCCCCTGATGCTCCACCGAAGTACCCCCGGACTCCATATATTCACTTTCGGGGAGAAAAAATCAAGGAGGACGAATTATCGCGTTTTACGATACGAAGCCGCCACCAAGCCCTAATCTCTCTCGGGAGGGCTGATCTGGAGTCCGTTCGGGGCTCCGGAGTGTGGAGATCGTCGCCATCGTCATCATCAACCTTCCTCCATCACCATTTCCATGATGCTCACCGCCGTGCGTGAGTAATCCCATCGTAGGCTTGCTGGACGGTGATGTGTTGGATGAGATTTACCATGTAATTGACTTAGTTTTGTTAGGGTTTGATCCCTAGTATCCACTATGTTCTAAGATTGATGTTGCTATGACTTTGCTATGCTTAATGTTTGTCACTAGGGCCCGAGTGCCATGATTTCAGATCTGAACCTATTGTGTTTTCATGAATATATGTGTGTTCTTGATCCTATCTTGCAATTCAATAGTCACCTACTATATGTTATGATCAGGCAACCCCGAAGTGACAATAATCGGGACCACTCCCGGTGATGACCTTAGTTTGAGGAGTTCATTTATTCACTATGTGTTAATGCTTTGGTCCGGTACTCCATTAAAAGGAGGCCTTAATATCCCTTAGTTTCTATTAGGACCCCGCTGCCACGAGAGGGTAGGACAAAAGATGTCATGCAAGTTCTTTTCCATAAGCATGTATGACTATATTCGGAATACATGCCTACATTACATTGATGAACTGGAGCTAGTTCCGTGTCACCCTAGGTTATAACTTCTACATGATGAATCGCATCCTACATAATTCCCCATCACCGATCCAATGCCTACGAGTTTTTCACATATTGCTAGTTGCTTATTTACTTTTCCGCTACTACTATTACAAAAACAAAACAAAAACACTACCGTTACTATTATTGCTTTTACCGCTATCTCCTTATTACTTTGCTACTAAACTACCTTGCTGCAGATACTAAGTTTCCAGGTGTGGTTGAATTGACAACTCAGCTTCTAATACTTAAGAGTATTCTTTGGCTCCCCTTGTGTAGAATCAATAAATTTGGGTTGAATACTTTACCCTCGAAAACTATTGTGATCCCCTGCACTTGTGGGTTATCAAGACTATTTTCTGGCACCGTTGCCGGGGAGCATAGCTATATTCTCTAAGTCACTTGGGATTTATATCTATTGATCACTATGAAGAATTTGAAGGACTCAAAAACCAAGATTTATCCCTCAACTACAAGGGGAGGTAAGGAACTGTCATCTAGCTTTGCACTTGATTCTCCTTCTGTTATGAGTAAATTTGCGACACCTACTCCTGCTATTGAATCTGATATGTTGTATGTTCTAGATGATGCTACTTCTGCTATGTACGATGAAACTTCTTCTGTGTTTGATAATATTGTGCCACTAGGTGAATTTCTAGATGAACAAATTGCTAAGATTAGGGAGAATGCAAATATTGAAACTGATAATATTTATGAAAGGGATAATGAAGCTTCTCCCCCTAGATATGAATTGCCTGTTGT
Source organism: Secale cereale (assembly GCA_902687465.1). NCBI lineage: Eukaryota > Viridiplantae > Streptophyta > Magnoliopsida > Poales > Poaceae > Secale > Secale cereale. The sequence goes on along the minus strand of LR738714.1, from coordinate 529,328,175 downwards.
TTCTGAGGGTTATGTTATGGATGAAGAAACTACTAGAGACTTTCTTGCTTGCAATAATAGGTATGATCTTAAGAAATTATTAGCTAAGCTGAATGAAAATTCCTTGAATGCTAGAATGAAACATGACCCTGATTTTGCTACTTCACCTATCTTTGTTACTGATAAGGATTATGATTTCTCTGTTGATCTTGAGTTAATTACTTTGGTTGAATCTGATCATTTCCATGGCTATGAATCTAAAACTGTTGTGGCACATCTTACTAAGTTGAATGATATAGCCACCCTGTTTACCAATGATATAAATATTTGTTACTACTATATCCTTAAGTTGTTTCCTTTCTCGTTAAGGGTGATGCTAAGACTTGGTTTAATTCTCTTGATCCTGGTTGTGTGCGTAGTCCCCAGGATATGATGTATTACTTCTCTGCTAAATATTTTCCCGCTCATAAGAAACAAGCTACCTTACGAGAAATATATAACTTTGTGCAAATTGAAGAAGAGAGTCTCCCACAAGCTTGGGGGAGGCTTCTCCAACTACTTAATGCTTTGCCTGATCATCCTCTTCAGAGAAACGATATACTTGATGTCTTTTATAATGGACTTACCAATGCTTCCAGAGTCCACCTAGATAGTTGTGCTGGTTTTGTTTTCAGGGAAAGAACAGTTGATCAAGCTGAATTACTATTGAATAATATGTTGGCCAATGAAAATAATTGGACACTTCCTGAACCAGCCCCTAAGCCAACTCCGAAGAAAAGGGGTGTTCTATTTCCCAGTCCTGAAGATATGCAAGAGGTAAAGAAATCTATGAAAGAAAAAGGTATTAAAGCTGAAGATGTTAAGAATTTTCCACCTATTGAAGAAATACATGGTCTTGATAACCCGACACAGGTAGTAAAGGTAAATTCTCTTTATAGATTTGATGAAGGTGATATTCCTTATTATAAGTCTGCTAGCCAATGCTTAGATGAATTTGACAATTTCATTGTGAAACAAGAAAACTTCAATGCTTATGTTGGTAGACAACTGCAACGAAATGCTTATATGATTGAACACTCGAGTGATTATATGTCTAGAGTTAAAGGTGAATTGAAACTCATTAGTAAACATGCTTCTATGGTTACTGTCAGGGATATGACTAGCAGGTATAAACCGGCTAGTATAAACCGGCTTTATTAATATTATACTTGTTTGTAATATTTAGTAAAGGCTACGGCCCATAAGATCTTAGGGCCCATGTATAGAATTAAGATTTGTAAACCGCCCTGTGATGTAACTTGAGAGATAAGGAAAGAAAGACAGAGACCGAGGCGGACACAGATATGAGCCGGCCTCGGGACTCCGTAAACCGGACCAGGCGTACCCTCTATATAAAGGGGCGACCCGGCAACGGTTCAGGGACAAGCAACAATCAACCCGTCGAGACGCAGGCAAGCGAATCCGCTCCCTGTAATCCGACGCCCAAGCAATACCAAACCAACTAGACATAGGCTTTTACCTTCATCGAAGGGGCCAAACTAGTATAAACCTTCTGTGTCCTTTGTGTGCTATGAACCCCTTCAAGCTAACCCGTGCGATGGTTCCATCATCAAGTCCGCTAAACCGGACATCTGCCGTGCTATTTCCACGACAGTTACCACTCAAGTAGAACAAGTACTTAAGGCTCATAATGATTTGCTCAATGAATTAAATAGTAAGAATAATGACTTTGTTGTTAAAGCTGCAACTAGAGGTGGTAAAATGACTCAGGAACCTTTGTATCCTGAAGGACACCCTAAGAGAATTGAGCAAGATTCTCAGAGAACTAAATTAGATGCACCTAGTTCTTCTAAGAAACAGAAAAAGAAAAATGATAGGACTTTGCATGCTTCTAGTGAACCTGTAGCTGGCACACCTGAGAATCCTAATGATATATCTGCTTCTAATGATGAGACACAATCTTGTAATGAACATGAACCAAGTGATAATGTTACTGATGATGTTCATGATGATGATCAACCTAGCAATGATAATGATGTAGAGATTGAACCTGTTGTTGATCTTGATAACCCACAATCGAAGAATCAACGTTATGATAAGAGAGACTTTGTTGCTAGGAAGCACGGTAAGGAAAGAGAACCATGGGTTCAGAAACCCATGCCTTTTCGTCCTAAACCATCCAGGAAAAAGGATGATGAGGATTTTGAGGGCTTTGCTGAAATGATTAGACCTATCTTTTTGCGTATGCGTTTGACTGATATGCTTAAAACAAATCCTTATGCTAAGTATATAAAGATATTATTACCAATAAAAGAAAGATACCTGAAGTACAAATTTCCACCATGCTTGCCAATTACACTTTTAAAGGTGGAATACCTAAGAAACTAGGAGATCCAAGATTACCTACTATACCTTGCTCCATTAAAGGAAACTATGTTAAAACTACTGTGTGTGATCTTGGAGCCAGTGTTAGTGTTATGCCTCTCTCTTTATATCGTAGACTTGACTTGAGTAAGTTGACACCTACTGAAATATCTTTGCAAATGGCTGATAAATCAACTGCTATACCTATCGGTATTTGTGAGGATGTGCCTGTTGTAGTTGCATATGTTACTATTCTAACGGACTTTGCTATCCTTGATATTCCCGAGGACGATAGTATGTCTATTATCCTTGGTAGACCCTTTCTGAATACTGCAGGGGCTGTTATTGATTGCAACAAAGGCAATGTCACTTTTCATGTCCATGGTAATGAGCATACGGTACACTTTCCGAGGAAACAACTTCATGTCCATAGTATCAATTATATTGGAATTTTTTCAACTATTAGTATTGGAGGTTTTGAATTTCCTCTTCCTACTATCAAGAAGACATATGACATTCTTATTGTGGGGACATACATATCCATGTTGAGGTAACCTAGTGTTATTCAAAAATTCTCGGGTTTCATGTTATTCGGAAAGAGTTTGTTAACAAGACCTGATCAACCTTGTTAATGGATTCCTTTTGAAGAGCATGAGATGGGTGAATCTAGATAGCACAACTTTCTGCATCCCCCTTTTACTTTCTGTTAATTAGGATAAATAAAGCAAAAATACTATTTTCTGTCTATTTCCAGACTTATCCGTGCAATAAAAAATACCCCGAAAATAAAAGTTCTCCAAATGCCCTGAAAATGAAATATGATTTTTTTCTAGAATATTTAAGAATATATGGCACAGAAAACACAGCGAGGGGAGCCAGCACCTGGCCACGAGGGTCCAGGGCGCCCCCCTGCCTCGTGGTCCCCACGTGGCCCCCTCCACTTATTCCTGCACCCATACCCTTCTTCTTCCTCCCAAAAAAATCACTATCCAGCTCAAGCACGAATTCTAGCTCATCTTACTGCCATTTTCGATCTCCTTGCTCAAAGCTCCATTCACAAAACTGTTTGGGGAGATTGTTCCTTGGTATGTGACTCCTCCATTGGTCCAACTAGCAAAAGGGCCCGTGCGTTGAAACGGGAGAAATTGAGTTTACACACCGCACGACACAGCTATCATTAAACCACACCTGATAACGAAAACTTCAAAATATGTGTAGTAGGGGGCCATGTGCTGCTCAAATAGGTTGGGGAGGGCCAAACCACTGCAAAACAGATTTTTTAGCAATGAATAATTACTAATTTTGCCACCGTGCATAGCAAATTAGCACTAAATTCATGATCTTAGGGAGCATGGCCCTTGCAGGTCCCCTTTGTCTCCGCCACTGACCGAGAAAACACCACCAAATACTTTCACGAAATTTCTGAAGGTAACACATGCATTTGTATTTATGAAGTGACCCCATGCCACAATAGTAATATCTTCTGCTGACCACTCTACACCTGCCAAATTAAGTTCATCTATGCATCATAGAGAAAAGGAATTTCAATGAAGTGGGGATGCCACCTTGGATACAACATGGTCACCTATGCTATGTCCATGTCTCTGAATTGAATATTATTTCTGAAATATATTGAAAAAACTTAAACATCAGCGCATTAACAACTGCAAGAATTAAAAATTCAAATTGATACTTACCGGAACCAAACAGAAACATAGTGTTTTTCCAAACCATAGTAAATTAATACCCCGGTATTCCAATGCCTGGGCTGTGAATACCTCAGTTACTCCAAAGCTTTTCTTAGTTTGGTTTAGGAAAAAGAGATGCTGAGCTCTTTTTCGAAAACTCCAAAAATAGCATGGTACTAAAACTTTGGTTTTATGAAACTATTGTATTACTTGATGCCAAACGCGTCAAAGTATTTAAAACCGTGGTTTAAAAATTGAGCTGCCAAACACCTAAAGCATTGTGAAAACACACTCTGGCAGACCATCAAGAGAACATGAAAAGAATCTACACTTCATCTATTGGAGAGAAGAAAAATAAACTAATGAAAGACAAATTGTAGCTAACCTAATTCCCAGTGTATTTGAACTTCAACACAAGCATAGCGACGGTATGACAAAATTCTACATTATAATCTAATTAATCATTTCCAGATCCGCCTATGTCTGGCCTACAAATCAGCCATAATTATACTACACCGTTGTCGTCGTAATAAAAATGAAAAAATGGACATCGGAGCAACATCATACAACAGCTACTTCAGCTATAGTGTCCGGGATTTTGCTACATTCACAACAACAAGCTGAATAATCAACTAAGAATATGATGGGTATCGGATATAAGCCTCTAACTGGATTGGAACACAATGATTTTTATCATTTTTATAAAGCCCAAATTGTTAATTAGACCTGCTATACTAACGCAACATAACACAACAATGTTTACCAGTAGACTTTCGAACTGCTTGATTAAAATCAAAACCACCAGCAAGAACAATAGGGAGGTGAAAATAAAGATGAAACCATTGCAAAAATATTAATATATTTTTATCTAATGACTGGTTGCGCAAAGAGACTGAACAAACTTGACTTCTAACTGTTATGACTTTATCTTTCAATAACATCGTTCAAGATACTATGCAAAAACATGCTTCAAAGAGGTCATGTTCCTTATGAATTATGATTAGTTGAGAAACAGGTCATCGAGTTTGCTATAGGTGTGTGCATGGGCGTGCACCCAGCCTGCTATCCGTGTTCAAGCCATATGCTCTGCAGTGGGTGTTGACTCAGGTAATAGAGAATATGTCATATACCGACCTAGTACAATAGTTGCTTAATTATAGCTCCACCTGCTCGACCTATTCATGTGTATATCATAGATCAAACATGAATCAATAATCTATCCAAATTCGTGTGCATCAATAGGAACAAAGAGGATTAACTAACTCCTAATTCTGGCAAGTACAACTCAAAGAGGTTCTTGATTGAGCCTATGCCAAGAGACAAAGTTTGCAAAATTGTTCATCCATAGTTGAGTCTTGAGAACAACATGATTTATTAACCATAAGTAGGTCTAGCACTCAATTTTAGACATTCAGTATCGACAGTTTAACATCCATAGTTGAGTCTTGAGAACAACAAGATTGATTACCCATAAGTAGGTCTAGCACTCAAGTTTAGACATTTACTATCGACAGGCCGACACAAATTTGGTATAAAACTAGCACCCAATCTTACACTTACCACAACTAATGAAAATACTTTCAGTAGTAGAGAACAAACTACCGGGCACCCTACAGATACAGGTAAGTGAAGGGAGGAGCATGATGTAGTAGTGCTGACTGGAGAACATCGTCACGATTACATCGTCAAGCGTCCCAGCAAAAAAAGTAAAAAACACCTGTACTAAAAGAGTATGACCTGACCTTGTGCAAACGAAACATGGACATATAGATGGCTATCAACTATCAGGAAATTCCAAGGTTAGCTTCATACATACCCCAACTGGAGAACGGGCAGACAGAGTTCTGGCCAAGTCTGGAGCATGGGCAGACGTCGGACGGAGTTCGCGGACAGAGTAAAAATCTAGAGTCAGACAACAAATCTCGGACCAATTGCAAAATCCTACATGACTCTAAGGGTTAAAAAAACTAAGTAGCTATCACCCATAATTACCTGCCCTCCTAATGGAATTTTATTTCAGTTAGCCGGAAAATAATCTATTTAGTACCCAATGGACTGTATGTAACAGGAGGGAGCACTCTTTACCATACAAATTCAGCAAGGGCTTTCACGGATAAAGAGTGATGTGGATGCAAAATTTCATCAGTGGAAGTTAGGCCTGATGAGTGGATCCATTTTTTGCTAAAGATTGCTAGAGATTAGCCCCTTCCTTCGGTATATTACATATTTCATTAGATTCAGATCGGATAAGTAATAATGAAAGTCAACCAAATAACACTTTTAATTAAATTATGCAGACTAGCCAGAAACTGTTTTTTAGATGAGCTAACCTGAAACTTTTGAGCGGACCTGGAACTAACCTGGAAGGAAAGAGATATGGGGATGAAGCTGGTGGCGTGGAGATTGGGCATGATCCTACCTTGGAGGGAGAAGACGAACGGACAAGATCTTCTCACTCCGTCGCAGCCGGCGTCGTGCTTCTGCAACTCCGCACCATGAGCGCGGTGTGGTGTGGCAGATGTAAGAGAGGAGACGGGATGGAGGTGAGGGAGCTGATGCTTCTTCGATCCGGCGCTCGATGGGAGAGGACAAGGAGGACGGGGCTCCGCCTGCCACGCCTATCCTCGACTCCGCCGCCCTCTCCCTCCATGGGAACGCCGTGATTCGGGGCTTCGCTCGACAAGGGCCTCCCGTGTGGTGCTCTGGCCGCCTCCAACCAGGAAAACAGCGGCGGCGCCCAACCGTATTTTGCGAAAGAGAGAAAGGGATGTGGGTCGGGAGAGGGGAAAAACTCTCGCCGGTGTCGACCGGCGGCCGGCGCAACACCGGATCTAGCGCCGCCGGGATCGGTCGCCTCCTAGCGACTGAGATCGGGAGGTGAGGGAGAGCCCGTGTTTTTTTCTTGTGGATTGCGGGTTGAATATTGGAAACTACGGGGGGATTTTTGGAACATCAGTTTTAACGAAACATTTTCTCACTTAATAAAGGACTGCAGGTTGAATACTAAACAATAGAGGGGCTTTTCTACAAAATCGCCGACGACGTACGACCAGAAGCACTCGGTGGTTTATTAGTAGGTAGAGATTAGTTTTTGTTCTAGTGCTTTATTTATTGCAAATTTTTGCTGCTGTGGTGACCTTGTTCTTGAGCTTGCATGTCAAATTTCCTTGGTCCCAAGTAGTTCTAATGCATGATATAGTCTCTAGGCACTTGTAGGAGTTGTTGCTATCAATCTTGTTGAGTTTGGTTGACTTTTATTGTGAGTTACTAAAAATTTCAGAAAATTTCAGAAAAATACATCGGAAAGTTTTCGAAGGTGGTTTTTCAAGGAAGCGAGAACCAAGGCTTGCGATTCATGAGCCGGACGATGAACTACCGAGGGAACCTAAAGTACGGCCTTGTGAATGGCCGTCGGAGGAATTTATGGTTCGGGTTGGCATTAAGGAGGAGTTTGACGCATATGTGCGCAACGCTGACCTCGAGGGATTCATACAAGATAAGTACCCTCAATACTGTTACTTAACGGATACCTTTGTGAGACGGTTTAAATTTGCATCTTCACGTAATTCTCACACTGTCCTGCTTGACCTTTATGATAAATCTTACACCATGGACTTAGAGGATTTTAATGATGCTTGTAACCTCCCGCAGTGGGGCAGTATGGGTGATCCTCGCAAATCTAAATATAGGGACTTCCTTGCTTGTATCACTGTGGGGGAATCTAGAGAAATCACACAAGCTACCATAGGGAGCATTCATTTTCCTGTTATTCATTACTTTGCTCTCTTTATTGGTAGATGCATAAACGATAAAGATGAGGCTTGCCACATGTGTGTCCCTGATCTTAGTGTTCTCAAGAGTGTTGTATTAGGTGATAGATAATACAACTTGGGGAGCCATTGTTGCACGTAGGCTACATCATAATGGTTTGTATGGAGATTTATTTGGTGGGATTTATGCCACTCGCATAGCCCGCCGTCTTGGTGTGCATGTACATGAAAATGATGAACCTTTACCGCCTTCTTATTTAGATTACAATGCTATGGTTAGTCACCAATTTATAGAGAGGGATGAACAATCCCTCAAATATCGACTAATCTTTAACAGGCGTCACGCAGTCCATATTGCTCTTCCTGCCCCTACCTTGTTTGACTTTCAGGCAAAAGGGAGATATACTATAACCAAGGGGGAGGCAAACGAGTATCATGATATGATGGAAGCAGCCCGTCTCCGAGCTGCAGCTCAGCAAGCAGTAGCTGCTGCATCTCAGTACAACCCCAACTACAACTATGGATATCCATCAGGCCAATATTGGCCATAGACCAACTTAGGCCAAAAGCCTAAGCTCGGGGGAGTACGTGTTTCTTACCGACTTTACATTCATGTTCACACACTTATTCTAGTTGTCGGTGCTCACACTCTTTCATTGTACCATCCATGCTAGTTTCAATTCTTTTTCTCAGTCTTTTTCTTGTGTGTTAGAAAAACCTTAAGAAAAATAAAAAATATTAGTTGTAGCTTTTAGCTAGTTTACTTTCCTTGCCTGTAGTAGTAGTAATTAAAAGAAAACCCAAAAAGATTTATCATTTTTCTTTTGCTTCTTGGGAGCTTTCCCGTGTAAATAGTTTCTTTTCGTTTCTTTGGGGGTCAAGAGTAGAAGACCATGATTGAAAATGCTTAGTGGCTCTCATATGCTTTATTGTTGATTTAACCTTGAGCCATATTACCTTGTCTTCTCTCTTGTATTAAATGCTCGCATATTCTAGCTTAGTCCAATGCACGTGCACTATTATTATTATCCACACCGTTCGGTCGTGCGAGTGAAAGGCAATAGTGATGATATATGATGAATTGATTGAGATGAGAAAAGCTGGTATGAACTCGACCTCTCTTGTTTTGTAAATATGATAGTTCATCGTTCCTGATTCAGCTTGTTATGAATGAAACATGCTTGCAATGACAATTAGAGATCATAGTTGCTTATGCCATGCTTAATTAGATGAGAGTTTATAATGGTCTATCTTGCATGCCAACATGATATTAAAATGGTTGTGATGTGGTATGATAGGGTGGTATCCTCCTTTGAACGATTCAAGTGATCTGACTTGGCACATGTTCACGCATGTAGTTGAAACAAATCAACATAGCCTCCACGATATTTATGTTCATGGTGATTTATATCCTACTCATGCTTGCATTCGCTGTAGATTAATTTTAATACATGTTCATGACTGTTGTCGCTCTCTAGCTGGTCGCTTCCGAGTCTCTTTCTAAACTTCACCTGTACTTAGCGGGAATACTATTTGTGCATCCACTTACATAAACCCCAAAGTTATTCCAATGAGTCCACCATACCTTCCTATATGCGGTATTTACCTGCCGTTCCAAGTAAATTTGTATGTGCCAAACTCTAAACCTTCAAATGAAATTCTGTTTTGTATGCTCGAACAACTCATGTATCAACTAGGGTTGTCTATATCTTCCATGCTAGGTGGTTTATTCTCATGATGAGTGGACTCCGCTCATCATTCATGAGAAAATGGCTTGTAACCGGGATGCCCAGTCCCATGCTCAAAATCATAATAATTAAACAAAACTCCCCCAGGGCTGTTGCTGCTTTGGACTGTACCCTTTGTTTCGGGCCAGCCGTGGAGTGTGCTTGTTGGTGGTCAGGGGAGTATAAACTTTACCATTCTGTTTGGGAACCGCCTATAACGTGCGTAGCATGGAAGATATCGAGATTATTGGTTGTTATGTTGACAATGAGAGTATACCGCTCAAAATGTTATTCATCTCTATTTAAAAATCAAGCTCTCGCACCTCTACAAATCCCTGCTTCCCTCTACGAAGGGCCTATCTATTTACTTTTATGCTGAGTCATCATCCTCTTATTAAAGAGCACCAGTTGGAGAGCACCTATGTAATTTTCACGTATTGCTATTAATTTGCATTGAGTATGATTATGACTGGATCTCTTTTACCATGAATTACAATGTCTAGTCAGTCCTTGATCTTTACAGGTGCTCTGCATTTATGTTTTGCGGTCTCAGAAAGGGCTAGTGAGATACCATCTTGTTATATCATATTATGATTGTTTTGAGAAAGTGTTGTCATCCGACGTTTATTATTATTGCTCGCTAGTTGATTATGTCATTGATATGAGTAGACATGAGACCTGAAAGTTATTGTGAATGTGGTTAGTTCATGATCTTTGTTGAAAACTTAAATGCTGGCTTTACATATTTACAACAACAAGAGCAAACAGAGTTTGTCAAATTTTTTCTTCATCATTTTCTGTTTATCAACTGAATTGCTTGAGGACAAGCAAAGGTTTAAACTTGGGGGAGTTGATACGTCTCCAACGTATCTACTTTTCCAAACACTTTTGCCCTTGTTTTGGACTCTAACTTGCATGATTTGAATGGAACTAACCCGGACTGACACTATTTTCAGCAGAATTGCCATGGTGTTGTTTTTCTGCAGAAATAAAAGTTCTCGGAATGACCTAAAATTCAACGAAGAATTATTTTGGAATATATAAAAAATATATGCGGAAAGAACCAAGCCATGGGGCCCACACCATGTCCACGAGGGTGGGGGGTGCGCCCCCTCCCCTTGGGCGCGCCCCCTGCCTCGTGGGCCCCCTGTTGCTCCACCGACGTCTACCCCGACTACATATATTCTCTTTCGAGGAGGAAAAAATCAGAGAGGAAGAATTATCGTGTTTTATGATACGGAGGCGCCGCCAAGCCCTAATTTTTCTCGGGAGGGCTGATCTGGAGTCCGTTCGGGGCTCCGGAGAGTGGAGATTGTCGCCATCGTCATCATCAACCTTCCTCCATCACCAATTCCATGATGCTCACCGCCGTGTGTCAGTAATCCCATTGTAGGCTTGCTGGACGGTGATGAGTTGGATGAGATTTACCATGTAATCGAGTTAGTTTTGTTAGGGTTTGATCCCCAGTATCCACTATGTTCTAAGATTGATGTTTCTATGACTTTGCCATGCTTAATGCTTGTCACTAGGGCCCGAGTGCCATGATTTCAGATCTGAACCTATTATGTTTTTATGAATATATGTGTGTTCTTGATCCTATCTTGCAAGTCAATAGTCACCTACTATGTGTTATGATCCGGCAACCCCGAAGTGACAACAATCGGGACCACTCCCGGAGATGACCGTAGTTTGAGGAGTTCATGTATTCACTATGTGTTAATGCTTTGGTCCGGTACTCTATTAAAAGGAGGCCTTAATATCCCTTAGTTTCCATTAGGACCCCGCTGCCATGGGAGGGTAGGACAAAAGATGTCATGCAAGTTCTGTTGGAAATATGAGCAATTTACCAAGTGATTTTATTAACAGAAATAGTAGATAAAACATGACTAATATAGAAGAGATAAAACAAGTCATGCGATCTAACAGAGAGAAGGTAAATAGTATCTTCATATATGAACTAGAACCAAACATATGCAAAAGCATCCGCATATATGAACTGGAACCGAACATATGCAGAGCACATACTAGAATAAGAAACTGTAGCAGGACCTCAAGCAAAAGAAACATGAACACGTACTGTGAAGTAGCAGAAGCACTGCTCTTGGGGTCGACATCCTCGCCAGCCATGTCGTCGAAGATGTTGTCGATGTCGGGGAAGAAGTCGTCGTTGGGGAAGTAGTCGTCGGCGACCAGATCGTCCGTGATGAATCAGCCAGTAGTCGCGCCAAGCGCTCCCCAAAAACCTTATCACCCTTCTCTCGTACAGGACTCAAAGAGGTGCAGTATCGGAGGCCTACTGTCCCGACCTGCGGTGCATGCAGCAAGCCGGGATGAGGAAGACAGCAGCAGCTCAGAGATGGAACCGGTGGCGAGAGGAAGGAGAGGTTCTGGTGCGTCTCTCTAGGAGGAGCGACCTCCCTTTTATAGGCGCAAGAGAAGGAGGCGAGAGGCTGTGACGGGAGCTGAAGAGAGCGAGGGAGACCGGAGAGGCGCGCCGTTCATTCAGTGTCCACTACAGAAAACGTTCAGCTTCCAACTGACCTTTCGTATACCCGTCGTGCGTGGCAAAAATTAGACATCGGCTCGGCTCATTCCCGCAACTCGCGGGGCATCGTGACGAGGCATGGCATGGCGAGGCAGGCGGCGGAGGAGGAGCGCGCGTGGATGCCCCTCTTGTTCTCATGCTCGTACAAGTGGAGAAAGAGCCTCCCTTATAAAGAGGTCCAACTCCCTGTAAACTAGCAATGTGGGACTAAACTTTAGAAGTGCCCCCTGCCTTGCACGAATGGGCTAAGTGGGCCTCTAGGATTTATTAGGAATTTCTGAAATTAATATTGGGTTGGGCCATAATAGACTAAAATTCCAGCAATCCCCCACCAGATCCCAGAGGCACACAAAATTTGCCTTTGGTTCCAAAACACTGTTTTATATACCGGTACTACAGTGGAGACTGTTAAGTTGAACTTCCACCTAGAACTTTGTGCTACACTAGTAAGCAACTTGAACAGTGGACTGGGCCTTGAACTGCAAGTTTTCTGCGAATCTAGCTTCACACAAAGCCTTGACCGATACTTGGCTACCGTGGGTCTTCCCCGCGGGTGGAGCTTATGCATCATACTCCGTGACCTTTCATGAGTTTACTAGAGAGAACCCTACTCTCATAGATTGCGATGTTTGACAATCAGACTCATATAGGTGTGTTCTTCAAAAGATGTTCTGCAGGACAACATCTCTGCTTACATGAGCCACTTAGAACACATTAAGATATACATCAACCTGCCATGCAGATTTAGGAGAGTATTGCATATTCATGGAGTGGTATTGATAGTAAGGATACTCTCCTCTCAGTTGACCAACAACTTGTCTTCCACATCTAATTCACGGGATCTCCGATTACAAAGACTAGGTTACCACTGTGAACAACTCATATTGTGGGTCTCATACCCATCTCCCTCGATAGATTATCTATCACATTTCGTGATAGACCCTTACTAAATGGATCAGCCAGATTTTTAGACGTTGGGATATAATCCAATGCAATTACTCCAGAGTTTTTCATTTTCCTGACAAACTTTAACCTTCTCTGAATATGTCTTGATGACTTCATGTTATCCTTTGAGCTGCTCACTTTCGTGATCACAGTTTGATTATCGTAGTTCATAAGGATACCCGGTACAGGTTTCTCAACTACCGGCAAGTCATTCAAGAGCCGACGAAGCCAATCCGCTTCGACCGTAGATGTATCTAGAGCTGTGAGCTCTGCTTCCATTGTTGACCTCGTTAAGATGGTCTGCTTGCAAGACTTCCAAGAAACCGCGCCACCTCCATGAGTGAATACATATCCGCTCGTGGCCTTTATCTCATCAGCATCTGAGATCCAATTTGAGTCACTATACCCTTCAAGCACCTTTGGATGCCCGGTGTAGTGAATTCCATAGTTAAAGTGCCTTTCAAATAACGCAAAACTCTCTCTAGAGCTTTCCAATGCACATCTCCTAGTTTTGAGACAAACCGACTCAGTTTGCTAATAGCAAAAGAGATGTTAGGTCTTGTAGCACTTGCTAAGTACATAAGCGAGCCAATAATCTAAGAATATTTCAATTGATCTCTAACAATTCTTCGATTCTTTCGAAGTAGCACGCTGGCATCATATGGTGTTGGAGAGGGCTTGTAGTCACTATAGCCAAAGCGATTCAAGATCTTTTCCACATAGTGAGATTGAATCAAAGTAATCCCACCATCATCGTCTCTCAATAACTTGATGTTCAGAATGACATCAGCCACTCCTAAATCCTTCATCTCAAAACAATGAGATAGGAAATCTTTGACCTCCTTAATAACATTCAAATTTGTTCCGAAAATCAGTATGTCATCAACATACAAGCAAAGGATAACTCCCTCGCCCCCACCATGGCGATAGTACACACATTTGTCAGCTTCATTCACAACAAAGCCTGCAGCTGTTAAAGTTCTTTCAAACTTCTCATGCCACTGCTTTGGTGCTTGCTTGAGTCCATACAAAGACTTCAGCAACTTGCACACTTTTCCTTCCTGACCATCTATTACAAACCCATCTGGTTGTTCCATATAAATTTCCTCATCCCACTCTCCATTTAGGAAAGCAGTCTTAACATCCATGTGATCAACGAGAAGACCATGTGAGGCAGCTAGTGAAAGTAGAACTCGAATAGTGGTCAACCGCGCCACAGGTGAGTAAGTATCAAAGAAGTCTTCACCTTCCTTATGGGTATAACCCTTAGCCACGAGTCGTGCCTTGTACTTTTCAATAGTACCATTAGGCCTAAGCTTCTTCTTGAACACCCATTTGCACCCTATAGGTTTGCACCCATAGGGACGATGAGTAATCTCCCAAGTTTCATTCGCCAAGATGGAGTCCCTCTCACTACGAACCGCTTCCTTCCAGTAGTCAGCATCTTCAGACGCGTAAGCCTCTGAAATAGAACTGGGAGTGTCATCTATTAGATAGACAATAAAATCATCACCAAAGGACTTTGCAGTCCTCTATCTCTTGCTCCTAGTAGGAGATTCATTGTTTTCCTCCACGGGTTTGTCAAAGTGTTCCATCGAAATGGTAGGTTCAGTAATTGCAACTGATTCTTGATTCGATGAACTAGGCATCTCCTGAGTAGATGAGGTAGCCATATCCTTCATGGGAAAGATATCTTTAAAGAAAGTTGCATCATTCGACTGCATGATTGTACCAACATGCATGTCAGATACTTCGGATTTTACAACCAAGAATCCATATCCAATGCTTTGAAAAGCATATCCCAGGAAAACACAATCCACAGTCTTTGGTCCAAGTTTGCGCTTCTTTGAGATTGGCACATTGACTTTCGCCAAACAACCCCAGGTTCGTAGATAAGAGAGTTTTAACCTTTTCTTCTCCCATTCCTCGAATGGAGTTATTTCTTTGTTCTTTGTGGGAACTCAGTTTAGGACATGACATGCATTCAATATCGCCTCCCCCCACCATGCCTTGGATAGACCCGATGTATCTAACATGGCATTAACCAAATCAGTTAGAGTACGGTTCTTTCTTTCGGCCACCCCATTTGACTGAGATGAATAGGGAGGCGTCCTCTCATGGATTATATCATGTTCCACACAAAAAGCATCAAATTCATTGGAAAAATACTCTCCACCACGGTCGGACCTAAGCCTCTTGATCTTACGATCAAGTTGGTTTTCCACTTCAGCTTTATAGATCTTGAAAAAGTTCAAAGCCTCATCCTTAGATTTTAGAAGATATACATGATAGTATCTAGTGGAGTCATTAACGTCATGAAATATTTCTTTCCACCTTTTGTCAAAACACCATTCATTTCACATAGATCTGAATGTATGAGCTCTACTGGTGCAAGATTTCTCGTTTCCGCAGTCGTGCGAGACTTACGAGGTTGCTTAGCTTGCACACAAACTTGACAGTTAGATCCCTTGACGGTGGTGAAACTAGGGATTAAGTTTAATTTGGCTAGTCGCGACATGCAACCAAAGTTAACATGACACAGACGTGAATGCCACACATTTGATTCACTATTGTTGCAAACATGATTAACAACTTTATTGCAAACATCTGACAAGGATAAACAAAACAGGCCTCCTGACTCATAGCATTTGCCAACAAACGTTCCATACTTGGATAATACAAATTTATTCGACTCAAAGACAAGCTTGTAGCCATCTCTACATAACAGAGATCCGCTAAACAGATTCTTATTGACGGAGGGGACATAATGCATGTTCTTCAGCCGCACGATCTTCCCAGAAGTAAACTTCAGATCGACCGTGCCAACACCATGAACAGAAGCACTTGAACCGTTGCCCATCAGCACGGTTGGAGTCCCTGCGGTCTGATAAGACGAAAACATGGAAATATCACCGCATACATGCACATTAGCACCCGTGTCAATCAACCAATCAGGAGAATGACATACTGAAAGAATAGTGGGAAATATACCATACCTATCATCCTTCATGTCAGTGTTTCCAGTGACAACATTGACGGTCTTGCCGCCTTTCCCAAGATGACGCTTGTCATAGCGATTAGGGCAACTAGGAGCCCAATGATCAGGATCTCCACACACATGACATGCACCTTTCTTCTTGTCATTCTTCTTCATGAAGTTGGTGTGTTGCACAGCCTTGTTCTTCCCATCAAACTTTGCTTTACCATCAAACTTTCCCTTGTTCTTGAACTTGTGGTACTGGAAGTTTTTCTTCTGTACCAAATTGGCACTAGATCCCCCCTCAATAGCTCGAGCACGTGTGTCCTTTGCTCTCGCCATTTCTTCCACATCAAGAGTACCAATGAGATCCGGAACGGAAAACTCCTGTCTCTTATGTTTCAGTAAGGTAGCAAAGTTCCTCCATGAAGGAGGAAGTTTAGTGATGATACCCCCGGCAACAAACTTGTCCGGTAGCATGCAGTTGAAGTACTTAAGTTCTCTAGCAAACGACTATATCTCATGAGCCTGCTAAACCACGGAGCGCTCTTCAGTCATCCTGTAATCATAGAAGTGCTCCATGATGTATAGCTCAGTGCCGGCATCCGAGACCCCAAACTTGGCCTCGAGTGCGTCCCACATATCTTTTCCATTATCAATTGACGCATAAGCATCAACAATGTTCTCACCAAGAACACTCAAGAGAGCAGCCCTAAACAGGGTATCCATTTTCAGAAAAGCTTGTTCCTGTTGAGCATCATAATCTCCTTCAGGTTTACCAAGAGTGGCGTCATAGCAGCTCATGGTTTGAAACCACGGAACAGCTCTCACGCGCCACCTCTTATAGTGGATACCCTCAAACACAGGAGGTCTCATGGAAGCAGCAAAACCTCTTGTGGTAAATTGCCTATAATAAGGTTTTTGGATTGTTGGAAATATGAGCAATTTACCAAGTGATTTTATTAACAGAAATAGTAGATAAAGCATGACTAATATAGAAGAGATAAAACAAGTCATGCGATCTAACAGAGAGAAGGTAAATAGTATCTTCATATATGAACTAGAACCAAACATATGCAAAAGCATCCGCATATATGAACTAGAACCGAACATATGCAGAGCACATACTAGAATAAGAAACTATAGCAGGACCTCAAGCAAAAGAAACATGAACACGTACTGTGCAGTAGCAGAAGCACTGCTCCTGGGGTCGACATCCTCGCCAGCCATGTCGTAGAAGATGTTGTCGACGTCGGGGAAGAAGTCGTCGTTGGGGAAGTAGTCGTCGGCGACCGGATCGTCCGTGATGAATCAGCCAGTAGTCGGGCCAAGCGCTCCCCAAAAATCTTATCACCCTTCTCTCGTACATGACTCAAAGAGGTATGGTTTCAGAGGCCTTGTAATGCCCAGGATGGGACTATATCTCCTACGTGTCGAGGCATGACTTAAAGATATAAGCCCATTTTGGAATGATCGCAAGTTTGGTACCTTTGCACATCTCATGTAAAAATAGGATGAAAGCGGAAAAGATAGTTGGCTTACACTCGCCACGTCACACAATTCATTACATATCCAAACATCATTCAAATAAACATCACAACCCGTCTAAGGGTGAAGATCCAAATGAAAGATACCAAACATAACTTAAACCACAGGTCTGAATCGCCCCTAGTAGAAACCTCTACTGATCGTCGGGATAGTGCACATAGTAACGGCTACGGTCCTCGTCGTACTCCCAGTACAGTTCGGTTCCGTCACTTGAGTAGATCGCCTGAGTACCTGCATCTGGTGTGGTGTAGAATTTGTGAGCCACAGAGGACTCAGCAATCCCGTTCCCGGGTAACACAACTATCCAAGCCTTGGGTGTTGAACAAGGCTGGAGGAAGAACAAGAGGTTGCAGCAGCACTAGCACTAACTTACGTAAAAGAGAGCGAGAAGAGAAATGCCTCGGACGAAAGATGATCACGAAGTGATCCTAACTAATCAAGTCAAACATAACCCCACCGTGTTCACTTTCCAAACCCCTTTCGGAAAATGACCGTCACGGTACACACGCTGGTAGTGTATTCTGAACATGGTGTCAAGTTTTCTACAACCGGATATTAACAAATTGAAAGTGCAACTAATCCCCGGGTGGTTTTGGTAATTAATAACAACATATATATCATTGAACTAATAGTTACTTGAGAATCATTTCAGAGAGTTCAGTGATATGGGTATGGCAAGGACTGAAGAAGTGGACCCCCCCAAAATGCTAAGGCAAGCATTGGCAAAAGCTCAAGACTCCATTTTTGGTTTAGTGATCCAAGATCACATTGAGTCCATAGGAAAAGCCAATACTATTAAAAGGGGATGAGGTTATGATGATGATCTGGTTGCTCAAGTGCTTAGTGATACATCTCCTAAACTATCAGCAACTTTCACTGCCATAGACACTCATAAGTAGTCTCGGTCCCACCGATATTCCAAACTCAGTCACACCGAGATGAACCACCTCAGCCATAAGCCAAACCCTAGTAAACTCGGATTTTCCGATTCTGAACTCGGTCTCACCGAAACATGAGTTGCCAAGTTTCTGTAACCTTCTGTCATCAAATCGGTGTCACCGAGATGATGAAGTCGGTCCCACCGAAACTGGCATGCTCTTGTCATTGCACGAATCGGACTAACCAAGATTGTATATTCGGTCCCACCGAAAATCCCAACGTTCACATTATTTGAACTATCGGTCTCACCGAGTTGTCCACTTCGGTCCCACCGAGATTGCTCAAATGTGTGTAACGGTTGGATTTTGTGTGGAGGCTATTTATACCCCTCCACCCCCTCTTCATTCGTGGAGAGAGCCATCAGAAAGAACTACCACTCCTACCTTACATTTCTGAGAAGAGAACTACCTACCCTTGTGTTGAGATCAAGTTGCTCCACTCCCACCATATGAAGCTTGATCTCTAGCCTTCCCAAGTTGCTTTCCACTCAATCCTTTCTTCCACCACAGCCAAATCAGTGAGGAGAGTTGAGAGTTGGGGAGATTATCATTTGAAGCACAAGAGCAAGGAGTTCATCATCATCTACAACATATATTACCTTTTGGAGGGTGGTGCCTCCTAGATTGGTTAGGTGTCGCTTGGGAGCCTCCGTCGTCGAGATGTGGAGTTGAACCAAGAAGTTTGTAAGGGCAAGGAGATCGCCTACTTCGTGAAGATCTACCCCGAGTAAGGCTAGCCCTCCGTGGGCGTAGGCCATGATGGAATAGACAAGGTTGCTTCTTCGTGGACCCTTCGTGGGTGGAGCCCTCCGTGGACTCGCGCAGCCGTTACCCTCCGTGGGTTGAAGTCTCCATCAACGTGGATGTACGATAGCGCCACCTATCGGAACCACGGGAAAAATCACCGCGTCTCCAAAATTACGTTTGCTCTTCTCCACCTCTCTTTACTACATGTGCAATTTACTTTCCGCTGCCTAGACTCTAGAATTGCATGTGTAGGGTGATGCTTGACTTGATCATAATTGTGAATCTGCCAAAAACTGTTCTTTGTCAAAAGGCAGAATTTTTATATTGACAAGTAGTCTAATCACCCCCCCTCTAGACATACTTTCGATCCTACAAGTGGTATCAGAGCTTTGGTCTCCATTGTATTGGTTTCCATTGCATTGGACTCCATAAGCTTGGTTTCACAACCTAGGAGAGTATGGCGTCTAGTGAGGGTAATTTTCGTAGAGGTCCTTACTTTGATGGTACAAATTTTGCTAGTTGGAAGCATAAAATGAAAATGCATATTCTTGGTCATAACCCAGCCGCATGGGGCATTATTTGTGTTGGTATGCAAGGTGAATTCTTCGAGGAAGGAAAAGTTCCGGATCGCGAAGCTACACCGGAAGAATTGCGGATGTTGCAAAACAATGCTCAAGCTTATGACATTCTCTTCAATGCCTTGTGTCCCGAGGAGTTCAACAAAATCAGCCGTCTTGAGAATGCAAAAGAGATTTGGGATACTTTGGTTGAATTGCACGAAGGTACCGAGTCCGTGAAGGAATCAAAGCTAGATATTCTTCAAGGTCAACTTGACAAGTTCAAGATGAAGGATGGTGAACGAGTCGCTGAAATGTACTCTAGGCTTGCTCTCATCACAAATGAGATTGCCGGCTTAGGAAGCGAAGAAATGACCGACCGATTCATCATCAAGAAGATTCTCAGAGCTTTGGATGGAAAGTATGACACCGTGTGCACTTTGATCCAAATGATGCCAAACTACAAGACTCTCAAGCCAACCGAAGTCATTGGAAGAATTGTTGCTCATGAGATGACACTTAAGGATAAGGAAGAGCTTCACAACAAGTCAAGTGGTGCTTACAAAGCTACAAGTGATGCTCCCACTACCTCAAGTGACAAGTTGGTTTCCAATGAAGAGATAAGCCTAATGGTCAAGAACTTCAACAAATTCTACAAGAATAGAGGCAAAGAGAGAAGCTCAAAGTCTAGATCATATGATGAAAAGAGATCTTCTAGTCGTGATCGAAACTGCTACAATTGTGGAAGACCCGGACACTACTCAAATGAGTGTACGGCTCCCCACAAGAGAAGAGAAGAATCTCCAAGAAGAAGAAGTTCAAGAGATGAGTCACCTCGGAAAGAGAGAAGGAGTAGAGATGATCGTTATGAACGAAGACCCTCTCGGAGAAGCAAGGATTCGGAGAGGAAAGACAAGTCATCAAGGAGCTACACAAGAAGAAAACATCAAGCTCATGTAGGTGAATGGGTCTCCGGCTCTGACTCCGACAATCAATCCGAAGGAAGCTATCACTCCGACTCCGACTACAGTCAAGATGAAGGTGTTGCCGGTCTTGCTCTCGTATCCTCCAACTCCAACTCCTACGACTTATTTGATTCACCAAATGAGGGAATTGGAAGATGTTTCATGGCTAAAGGCCCCAAGGTATCACACCCTGAATTCATTGACTTCAATAGTGATGAGGATGACTTGCTTGGTGAAGATGAGCTCTTGCATGATAAATCCAGTGAGCCTAGTAACGATGAACATGCTAGTAGTCTTTATAGTCGAGAAGAGTCGAATGACAATGCTATGAAGGAGATTGAGCGTCTAACTAAAGAACTAAACACTCTTAAGTTAGCTCATGAAACAACTCAAGAAGATCATAGAGAGCTCCTAAGATCTCATGAGAAGCTACGCTTCGAGAAGCTCACACTAGAGCAAGAACATGAGTTTCTAAAAGCAATCAATGACGATCTTCGAAAGAAGAGTTCTTCATATCTTGCCAAACGACTTCTCTTGTCTAATTTCTTGCCACCCATTAAGACTAAGCATGACAAGCATACGAAAAATTCTTCCTCTAGCAGTAACAATAACCATGCTAAATCCAATGTTGTTGCTTCTAGTAGTTCTCTTGATTCCACTAACAATGTTTCAAGCCAAGTTACACTTGAGCAAGAGAATAGTTTATTGAAAGGGATCATAGAGAAAGGTGTCTACAAGAGCCTTGCCGGAAGCAAGAACTTTGAGGAAATTGTTCGCAAGCAAGGAAGGCACCGGAAGAATCAAGGAATTGGTTTTGAGCGAAAGTTCAACGCCGAAGGTGTTGAGTGGGAAGAAGGTCAATATCCTACTCCACAGTTTGTTCCTCAAAAGGAGAAGTTTGATCCTACTTCTTCCAATGTGGAACAAGCTCAAGATGACCTTCCACCACAAGACCACAAGCTAAAAGCCAAGGACAAGCTTCAAGAGGAGATTGATGCATTTGTTGAAGCACCTCAAGCCATGGTCAAGTGGGTTCCCAAGGAAACGTCAAGTTCTACTTCGTCAAGCTCAACTACAACCCCAAGGATTCCCATCAATATGATGTGGATCCCGAAGAAGAAGAACTAGAAAGTTCTTGAGGGTGACTCCGCCAACATACTTCACTCACATTCATTTTGGCAAAGGCTTGTGCAATCAACTTCCACATCATGCACTAGTTCATGGAGTCACAAACCCTCTTGTTGGTAAGTCAAGGGACAAGGTAATCATTGCTTTCATGGACATCATCTATTGTGAACTTCAATCTATGTCCATGGATATCCTTGTTTGTTCCTTGTGGGACTAACCCATGTAGGTATTGAAAGTGCCCGAATCCAAAGGATAGCTCCCAACTCTTGATGATCTCCATCAACATTGAGCATCCACATCTTCAACATCTACATGAAGTCTTCTACGACAACCCAAGGTTAGTTTGACCCTTTAAAAGGGGTTCTCACATCTAGGGGGAGCTTTGCTCTAAAAATTTGAGCTAAAGCATCTTCAAATGATGTGAACACACCAATGCTTTATGTAAAAGTGGTAACCCCACTTGTGCTTAAACGATGAGTATGACCTATGATCAAATGTTCTCATTTGGCTCCTAAGTCAATATACTCATATAAAGATGACCTAGTCATCGACAAATTGTGTGTTAGTTGCTAGAGTTTTGGTTGTGCATGTTTGACACATATTTCATTTGCTATCTTATTGTGTGAGCATGTTGGATGCATGATTTTATCCATTCAAGGACATCCATTTGTTGTTTTGGTCGTTTTGATTTTTCTGACCAAATGGATGGACAAGAATGCCTAAGTACCTCCCCTAGCTATCTATGCTTTCTTGTCTCAAATTCTATTCATGCTTACATCACAAATTTTGAACAAGTCATTTTCGGACCCTCCGGGTGAGGAGCACTCGGAGCCACCGATCCAACAAGGGCTAATTTCCAAAACCTTCTAATTGATTTCGGTCAGACCAACTCACTCAAACTCGGTCGAACCGAAAGCATTTAGACTGATCTAGGTTTTCATCTCGGTGAAACCGAGTTGTGATTTTCGGCGTGACCGAAGTGCATAACTGCCTAGCAGTTATCCATCTCGGTGCCACCGAGTTTTACAACTCGGTCCCACCGACAGCGAAGGGGTATATATTCCGAGGGCCGCGCGCGTTGATTCCTCCTTCAAACGTTTCGCCCCCACACCCCTTGCTGCCATCGCCTTGGTCTCCGGATTGTCGCCGTCGTCTCCTGTGCGCCCTCGCCGCAGGTCTCCGTCGCCGTCAACGGCCATCTCCTCCGCGCCGTTGCCGCCGTAGAAAAACTCCACCAAGTTAGGGTGAGTTTTGATCCCACTCGTGCTCCCATCTCCGATTCAATGCACGTTTGGATTGCCTAGTATCTTGCCACGATTGAAATCCTCCTGTACACCAGATTGGTTCGTTTGAACTAGATTCGAGTAAAAGTTTTAGGGTTAGGTTTCCGCGGAACACATCTCGGTGAGACCGATTTTATATTTTCGGTATGACCGATTTGGCCTATGGCCATTGCACTGCACCCTTCGGTCCAACCGAGTTGTGCAAAATCGGTGTGACCGAAATGAAGATTCTGTGAAACCCTAGTGTTTTCGGCAGGACCGAAACCCACTTCAGTCAAACCGAAAGTGGTGTGCCAAGCTCCTGTTTAACACTTCGGATTCACCGAACCTTAAACTCGGTCTGACCGAAATGTCTTCTGTGAAAACTTAATACTAGAATTTGAACTCATTTTTTTTTGCAAAAACTTCTGCAGTTTGTGATGACTCTTCTTCTCTGCCTACACCTTATCTATTCACATGTTGTCAGCCATGTCAGATGCCAGTGACAGTGAGAACAGGCCAGAGACACCCATTGCAGACATTCCAGAGGCAGGCACTAGTCCTGATCCTAGTAGCTCATCTGATGATGGTGAGAGGAGTACACCAAGTGGCATGCCTCCTGCAGCCACCAGAGCTAGAAAGAAGAGGAATTCAGATGGTGAGGATTCAGATTTTGTTGTTGAGGAAGAGGTGACCTCAAAGCCTAAAAGGAAGGTTGTTGCCAAAGAGCAACAAGATCAACAATCTAAGAAGGGCACCAGCAAAGTCAAGCAGTCAACTGTTGCTAAGAAGCTGAATTTGGGAGAGGCAGCTGCAAGCAAAGTGAAGAAAACCACCAAGAGAAAGAGGATAGTGCATGTGTCAGGAGCTAGAGCAGATATGTATATTGATCCTCATGCAGATGCAGCAGTAGAGGATGAGGATGAGGAAGCACCACAGCCTCCTCCTCAGAAGCCGAAGCTCATGGGTGATGCCATTAAGGCTGGAGCCACATCAAAGCCCAAGAAATCTGCTCCAGCTAAGGCAGCTCCAGCAAAGCCTGCTGCCAAGCCCAAGAGGACCATCAGAAACATTCCAGCGTCTGAAAAGAACAAGGATGATGTGCCACCAGCTGAGTCTGATGATGAAGGACCAGTTTTGCTGAAACTTCGTCCAAAACTGCCACTCCATAATGATGCTCATCCTCAAGCTGAGGATATGAAGGCAAGGAAAGATAGAGGTCTCAGGCTATGGAGACAAACTGACCCATATGCCGTGAGGAGAAGAACTGCTGTAGATCCCAGATTTCACACCAGAGAGCAGCAGGACTTCTATGAGACCGTGCTGATGGACAAGAAGCCCATAGTCGCAGACACCAGATATGCTGACTGGAAGTACATTGACAGCGAAGAGCACAAAGATTTCTTTCCACATGTGCATGAAAGTTTCACTGCATGTGGAGTTGCAGATTTTGTAGGTCAGAAATTGACCAGTTGGAACGATGAGATGATAATGCAATTTTATGCCACAGCTCACTTCTACCCTGATGGAAAGATTATGTGGATGACTGAAGGTCAAAGGTTTTCTTCTTCTGTTGAAGAATGGGCAGAAATTCTGAATGCTCCAGTGCAACGAGAAGATGATATTGATGTATATGGGATTCCAAAGAAGAATCATGAATCCATGAAAAACATGTACAAAGAGGTTCCAGCAGAGGATTTGGAAATCTGGAAGCTCGGCTCAGTCTACCATCTCCAGGCAGGCTTACCTACCACTAATACCATTTTGAGGCATACCTTGATGCCCAAATCTGGAGATGATCGCATGATCAGAGGATACTCTATCAACATGCTGCACATACTTGATGAGAGAGCACCTTTCAAGGTGATGGACTTGATGGTAGAGACCATTAAGAGGACTGCAGCTGACCAGAAAAGGTCATGTGGATTTGCCCCGCAGATTCAGATGCTTATCAATGCCAAGTTTGGCACGGGCACATTCTTGTTGGATAGAGAACATTTACCGTTGCAGCCAGAGCATGAAGACAATGTTGTTGTGATGGATGAGGAGGATCCGACATCTGTTGAAGGTCAAGCCAAGATCGCAGCTGCTAAGAAAGCCAAAGCTGACAAGGAAGCAGCAGCAGCAGCAGTAGCTAAACCAAAGAGTTTCGGAGAGCAAATTCTTGAAGCTACTCAAAGGATTGAACAACGCCTGGCCAGCATTGAACAGTCTCAGGAGAGCTTAGAGAGGATTGTTGACGAGAAGATCCACGCTCTGGACGTGAAGCTGACTGAAGTACAAGTGACCGTCAACAAGCTCGAGGCAGACATTGAGGAAGCAAAGCAGGACAAGGCAGAGCTTATGCGTGAGTTGCAGGATGACTTAGTCCAGGATTCTCATCGACAGACTGCTCCGGTTCCCAAAGGATCCCGATCAGCTGCTATTCCAGTGACTGACACCAGGACTACAGCTTCAGCACCTCCCACAGTTCCAGCAGTTGCTCCTACTCCAGCTCCAGCTCCAGTGTCCACTCCTCCAGCACAGACATCAGCTGAATTCTTCGCCGATGCTGTCATATCCACTCCGACATCAACCCAGACGGGAGCCGCCAGCAGAGTCCACAGTGACGCTTAGCTCTATGCTTTTTCGAACTTTTTGGTAACTTGTTGCCAAAGGGGGAGAAATTGTATAGATCATAGGGCTTCGAGAGAGAGAGTGATGTTGTCTTTGCGCTTTTGCTCTTTCGTTCTTTTGCGGTTTCTTTGAGATACTTTTGGTTTTCGAGACATTCAGTGTGTTTGATACTCCGTTTGATTCTACCTTAATGAGTGCTTGGTCGTACTATGCTTTAATGTGTGCTTAATGCTTATCATATGCCATTCCTATCTCGTATGACCATTTACTCATGTCTTGGTGATTGGGTGCATGCTGTTCATTCTTATCATTTTGTGCGCTCCACCAAGATGTATGTGACATGGAAGAGTGACCCATGATCCTAATCGATTGTGCATTTGCATTCAAACGCAAATCTTAATTAATGCACAAATTTAGGGGGAGCTCTTGCTTATCACATACTTCTCAAAGCGACGATATTATTCATTGATTATATCCTTTGTCGAAGCTTTGATCTATATGTTGTCATCAATTACCAAAAAGGGGGAGATTGAAAGTGCAACTAATCCCCGGGTGGTTTTGGTAATTAATAACAACATATATATCATTGAACTAATAGTTACTTGAGAATCATTTCAGAGAGTTCAGTCATATGGGTATGGCAAGGACTGAAGAAGTGGACCCCCCAAAATGCTAAGGCAAGCATTGGCAAAAGCTCAAGACTCCATTTTTGGTTTAGTGATCCAAGATCACATTGAGTCCATAGGAAAAGCCAATACTATTAAAAGGGGATGAGGTTATGATGATGATCTGGTTGCTCAAGTGCTTAGTGATACATCTCCTAAACTATCAGCAACTTTCACTACCATAGACACTCATAAGTAGTCTCGGTCCCACCGATATTCCAAACTCAGTCACACCGAGATGAACCACCTCAGCCATAAGCCAAACCCTAGTAAACTCGGATTTTCCGATTCTGAACTCGGTCTCACCGAAACATGAGTTGCCAAGTTTCTGTAACCTTCTGTCATCAAATCGGTGTCACCGAGATGATGAAGTCGGTCCCACCGAAACTGGCATGCTCTTGTCATTGCACGAATCGGACTAACCAAGATTGTATATTCGGTCCCACCGAAAATCCCAACGTTCACATTATTTGAACTATCGGTCTCACCGAGTTGTCCACTTCGGTCCCACCGAGATTGCTCAAATGTGTGTAACGGTTGGATTTTGTGTGGAGGCTATTTATACCCCTCCACCCCCTCTTCATTCGTGGAGAGAGCCATCAGAAAGAACTACCACTCCTACCTTACATTTCTGAGAAGAGAACTACCTACCCTTGTGTTGAGATCAAGTTGCTCCACTCCCACCATATGAAGCTTGATCTCTAGCCTTCCCAAGTTGCTTTCCACTCAATCCTTTCTTCCACCACAGCCAAATCAGTGAGGAGAGTTGAGTGTTGGGGATATTATCATTTGAAGCACAAGAGCAAGGAGTTCATCATCATCTACAACATCTATTACCTTTTGGAGGGTGGTGCCTCCTAGATTGGTTAGGTGTCGCTTGGGAGCCTCCGTCGTCGAGATGTGGAGTTGAACCAAGAAGTTTGTAAGGGCAAGGAGATCGCCTACTTCGTGAAGATCTACCCCGAGTAAGGCTAGCCCTCCGTGGGCGTAGGCCATGATGGAATAGACAAGGTTGCTTCTTCGTGGACCCTTCGTGGGTGGAGCCCTCCGTGGACTCGCGCAGCCGTTACCCTCCGTGGGTTGAAGTCTCCATCAACGTGGATGTACGATAGCGCCACCTATCGGAACCACGGGAAAAATCACCGCGTCTCCAAAATTGCGTTTGCTCTTCTCCACCTCTCTTTACTACATGTGCAATTTACTTTCCGCTGCCTATACTCTAGAATTGCATGTGTAGGGTGATGCTTGACTTGATCATAATTGTGAATCTGCCAAAAAATGTTCTTTGTCAAAAGGCAGAATTTTTATATTGACAAGTAGTCTAATCACCCCCCCTCTAGACATACTTTCGATCCTACACAAATTCCCATCTGCCACATAACCGCGGGCACGGCTTTCGAAAGTTCATAACCCTGCAAGGGTGTTCCAACTTGGCCCATGACAAGCCCACGATCCGCGAAGTCGCAACTCCAAGGTGGGAAGGCCCGAGTATCCTCGAAATCCCGTGCTCAAGATACTCCGACTAAGGTAAGGCTAATCCAGCAAATCCTCCCGGCGTGCCGACACCCTGACAATAGCCGCGCGTATCTAGTCTCAGGCCACGACCGGATGGGCGATTCTACTGGTTTTTACCAAACCTTGAGTTCCCTCGAGGTGGCCCCGCAGACTCCCCGTTTCGGACCAACACTCATGTGGAGCACTGGCCCGGGGTTGTTGATTAAGAAAGAGGGTTAATTACTCCCTATGCAAGTTTTTAGTTATTAGGCAAATAGTACCAATGTTGGGACTTGCTGGAAAAGACTTAGCACTTAGCGGTTTATCGAGGGGGTCCCATAACCCCAACCGTGTGAGGAACGCAAAATCAAGGAACATAACACCGGTTTATACGGTTCCTAGGGCGGCATGAGTGGAACAAAACACCAAGCAAAAGGCTTAGCCTTCCACCCATTACCAATATATAGATGATTTCATTTAATAATTAATATAGTGTGATATCCCAACAAGCTTCAACAAGAAGCAAGAATCTTCAATCTTCTCTTGCAACTAACAATGCTATAAGAGGGGCTGAGCGAAGCTTACTTAGCCAGTCAAAGGTTTGCATAGGTAGGGTGGTTAAACAGGTTCATGGTTACAATAGGAGGCTGACAGGATGTAACGCCCCGGACACACCCGCCGGTGGTCGTTACTCCTGGCGGGATCTAGACTGGCCTCACATATCAATACTAGTCTTTACTGCGCACTTTGTCCTCACTCGTGCGCACCCGGGAGCAACTTCCCGGTCGGTCACCCATCCTGAAACTACTCCAAGATGAGCACGCTTAACTTTGGAGTTCTATCCGAATGGGCTCCCGGAAAAGAAGGAATTCCTTATTGATATGAGTAGTCTATCATCCCTAATAAGCCAGGCCATCACATACACCCTCACTCAGAGGAACCGACGTCCTCGTCGGGCCACAGGAACGTTCCCTCTTGGCACAACCGTCTGTGCTTCCAGGACAACACATGTGCCATGCCGTGTGCCACGACGAGTCACAAACGTCATGCACAACATGACTGCAAACTATCCGCAAACATCCGTGTAACCGCGAGGGTCGGCTCTGATACCAACTTGTAACGCCCCGGACACACCCGCCGGTGGTCGTTACTCCTGGCGGGATCTAGACTGGCCTCACATATCAATACTAGTCTTTGCTGCGCACTTTGTCCTCACTCGTGCGCACCCGGGAGCAACTTCCCGGTCGGTCACCCATGCTGAAACTACTCCAAGCTGAGCACGCTTAACTTTGGAGTTCTATCCGAATGGGCTCCCGGAAAACAAGGAATTCCTTATTGATATGAGTAGTCTATCATCCCTAATAAGCCAGGCCATCACACAGGAAAAACATGGGCATCGAGGCAAAAGCTATAGAGCGAGACTTCTAGCAATAGGCAAAGATAGTAATGTTATCGGGGTCAGGTCATCTTGCCTGAAGAGTTGTCGATGGGATCGTAAGGGGGGCTCCTCGTTCTCAACCTCGGTAGTAACCTCGTTCTCGTACTCGGTCTCAGCTTCCGGCTCTACTCAAAACAAAACACATGAGGCACGAAAATCAACAAGATGCAATGCGCAAACCACAGGAAGCATGACTGATGCACTATGGAAGCACCACAGATGGACTTAGGAAGCACAGAAAGTCTACATAGGAAGCACAGAGTTACAGCACAAGGAGCATGACAATGTGGAACAAGCAAAATGCTTCAAAACATGATAACATGAGGATATTATGAATCTACATGCAAAAACACACTAGTTTCATATAGGACTTGCTCAAAACGGAGCAACGGGCTAAAAGATACACCCGAAACAATAAACATGCACAAGCTGAAATTAACAGCCACATAGCAACTTCGGAGCAAGAGTTAAATACTCTACAGCACTCAAACATCATGACACGGAGCATGGACATAAAGTAGACATCTCCTACAGCAAACAATCCATTGGAGCATCTCCAAAGGAGGCATGGATCAATAGCAACAAGCTATGACATTATGAACTTGACAACAAAATCCTGACAACAGTAAATTTATAGCAACTTGGGAGCAAGAGTTAAATATGCTACAGCCACCCAAATAAGCATGTGAGAGCATGAATGGATAGCCAACAACTTATACAACAAGGAATCATCAAGAGTCACCCCAAAACTAGCATGGATTTGCCTAGAACAACAAGCAAACATGGCATCTGGAAATTACAAATTCCAGACTTAGTGAAATTTCACTAAGTGTTAAAATAGCAGTAATATCATGGCATGTTTGTGAGCAAGTTTAAATCACCTCAAAGCATATCAAGACAAGTGGTTTGCACCACAGCAAAGTACACATGATGGTGAATCCAAAACATCTAAGCATGCATCAAGGGGACAACCACATCAATAGCAGCGAGCTCCTCAACTAGGCATCTCGTAACAAGTTCAACAACATAACAGCCACTAGCACTTTTGCAAAGGAGATAAACATGGCAAGATGAAATCTATCATGCAAGCTAAAGCAACCAACATGTAGAGCATCTCATGATGAACATGTGGACATATCATTTGCTTCATTTGGATAAACATGCACCAAGATATCACATTGTAAACATGGCATGAAAATAACTACTAACAGCAGTTTATAACAAGTAGCACTCTTCTCATGAAGATTAAGACATATAGATGACCTCAAACATGCATGGCACAATGGAACAAAACATAGTACAAGTCACCACGATCATTTTGACATATCATATGCTCAAATCGGACATGCACAGTAAAAGTTATCCACCTCGCAAAACAGCATCAGAAACTAAAAACTGGGGACTTAGTGAAATTAGAAGCAACCTCAGGGTCAAAGTCAACGGGCGCGGTCAACAGATCCGGCGCGGGTCGGGCCGAAGCGGGTGGCAGATCCCCGCGGGCTAACGGGCTACCGGGTCCCGGCCCGCTAGGGTTTCGGCCCGGAGAGGTAGATCTGGATCGGGCTCCTCCCGATCCTCTTCGAACGGCGGCGGCGGCTGGCTCGGAAGCATGGCGCGGCAGCTTCGGAAGCACGGCACGGCGACTTCGGAAGCACGGCTCGGCGACTTCGGAAGCACGGCTCGGCGGCGAGGTCAAAAGCACGGCGGCGAAGAGTCGGAAGCACGGCGGCGACGAGTCGGAAGCACAGGTGCAGCGAGGTTGAAGACGAGGTCGGAAGCACGGCGGCGAAGAGTCAGAAGCACGGCGGCGAAGAGTCAGAAGCATGGCGGCGACGAGTCGGAAGCA